>OU744343.1:10720000-11209257 GCA_916610135.2 Macropis europaea | reverse complement strand
AGAGAATGACGAGCTGAATCGACTGATGCATTAAAATATATATGTTTCTATTTAAAAAACAAAGTTGATCTTCAAATGCCCTCTACGCGGCCACTTAAAAAAATGCTAATTATATCGAATAATGCCGCCCTCAATACCATTCAAATTTTGTCTGAAACATTTTTCGATATAATTAACAGTTTCGAAAATGTTTCAACTTCCAGTCTTAAGTGACTCACCCTGTATATAATAAAGTAGTACAGATTGCCACGCTCTTACCTTATGTACACTTCCGTTTCGGTTCATCGACAAATGATGCAAGTCGATAGTTTACTGTTTTCGATATAAATAAAGGAACAAAACAAGTTCTTAACTATTCAATTGTATTACTTCTATTGTATGTTATCGTCTTGCAGTTAATGATGTCCAGAATTTTATAAGACATAACAGTTATTTAATAAAATTACATCGGAGTCGTCACCTATGCTCAGAGCCTCACACTTTATTTAACACGTTCGCTACCAGCATCACAAATGTGTGACGAGTCGATTCTGTTTTGAGAGCTCGACGTCACACATGTGTAACAGAGATAATTCATAAAAATAAAGCGTGGTCTGTGGTGGTCGTTTTTCTCGAATCGACCATGGCAGCGAACGTGTTAATAAGAGTTCCGACATTTTATTGACATATTATAGCATGTCTGACCAGGTATCGGTGTTTCCACTGTGGTAATCAACGTGTTAATAAATAACTATTGATTTTAACAATATTCTGAGCAATTTCAACATCGCAAGAGTGATGTAGAAACTGATGTACACGACTGAATATGTAAACATTATTCTCCTGTGCAATTTATATCGCAAACGACAATTTATATCGCGTCTGTCCAGGAACGTCTGTTTTCACTGCGACAGTCGACGCGTTGAACCTTCCACTCTGCCTCCTAGAACATTTGCTCTTTGTTTCCTCATCCATTTGCAAATTCTACGCCGACACGGTGTCACGTAACAGTCGAACGGTTAATTTCGTGCAGCTGCAGCGTTCGTAGAACTTTTTTCGTGCGAATCTCGAGCGTTGAAAAGGATTCGCGCGAAACGAGCCTACGAAAAGTGAGAACCGGAACGTGAACAAAAAAACCGTTTGTATCTTTCGATTCGCGGCCTGTACCATTGAGATGCGGAGAACTGAGCATTGTCCCACACGTTCGCGTCTAAATCCTCCGAAAAACAGCGCGCGAGCGAGAGAAAAAAAAATCGCGCGCCGAGGGACGATCCGGGAATGTAAAGGACGCTGTAGCATACGGTTCGCAAAGCGTGCTATTGAGCCCCGCTTACCACGTAAATATACGTGCATCGTTTTGTAAACACTGACAAGGGCAGACAAAGAAGAGATAAAGCGTGATTTCACGCAACCCAGTTTCACGGTTTACGGAGGTTCGATTCGATACCAAGCCGCTGTCAAAAGATGTAACGCGCTAACGAGGATACAAATCGCAAAACGCTCGTACACGTGCGAGTGGATCGAGATTTGCACAATCAGAGGACAACCAAATTTCAAGCGATGAGGTTTTATTCTATACCTGTTCTCACGATGCTATTTATTAAGATAGAAAGTAATAAGGAACGTTAATTGCCAGCCCTCCCAGTCGATTTTGATGAAACTTGGGATAGCTCTTACAGTTAAGGGTGAAAAAGGTATGGGGCGAAATATCTCGGAAGCTATTCGTTGCAAATCAAAACATTAAATGGGTGAGCTGTGTGTTTTTAAATTTTGAATATATCTATGTAAACAGGTTCCGCAAAAATCAATTCGTTCAAAAAACACGTTAAAATTAACGTCATTTTTCTAAATGTCTCTTGCAAAATGTTGGTCGATTTTCATGAAAAATTGTGTACGTCAACTGTGTGCCAGGGCCAAAATTACGGATAAAATGGAATTTTAAATTTTATTTCATGAAAGAACTATTATTTCTGACCAAGTTTTGCATAAATTGATCATTAAGATTACAGTAACACACATGTATGAGTGAATACTTAAATATTTTATTCCTTCATAATTTATATAAAAAACAGGAATTGATATTGCGTCTGACTAGATGCGGCTGTTTCCACTGTGATAATTAGACTGCGGATGTTTATGCAATTTAAAATATTCAAATTGGTGAGCGATGGATATTTAATAACTTAGCAAAGTAAAAATTACATAGTTTAAACATTTCAAAGGGTAAATACAGTCTTGATGAACTTTCATTTACTTAACTGCGTCAACACAGGAAATATGGAAGTCTAAAAATGTATATTTGAATAAACATCCGCAGTCTAGTGATAATCAACTTGTTCATGAAATTTATAACTACGTAGATTACCCTTATATCGTGTTGTATTTAAGAAAAACATAATATGTTTCATAAAAATATTTACAACACACACAGTCGCCATGCAGCCGTGTATACACCTATTCGTACCGGAAGCAAACATTCCGACTCACTTTTTTTTACACATTTTTCAGGAACAGCGACGTTTCCGTAAAATCCTTCTGAGCGTATTCTGGGACCGCGCGGGCAAACGAGTATTTCACTCGAATTTCAAAATGCTCCGTGGAAAACCGACCACCGTCGTGAAAAAACATTCGCGTCCCGTTTCGGATATTTTTGATAACGGCTTCCGTGATTCCGCGTGTTCCGCGACAGCAAAAAGCTGCTCCAGCCCGCCATCGAATGAACACGCCGTTTTGCCGGAGACAAAAACCGAAATAACAATTCCGACGAGTCGAAACGACGATGTAATACGTCGAACCTTTCACGGAAGAAAAAGTGCTTCTGACAATAATAATTATTAAACTACACACATTTCTTCTTGTCTATATTTTCATTTTTCCATAAAGCAATGTCCTATTTTTAAAAAGGTGACAAATGTCTATAGCCTATATTCATAAGGTGAATCGAGCCGTTTAATGCAAAAGCGGTGTAAGTGAAGAAAGTTGATTAGTGGGTAATGAGGGATGGAGTACAAGTTCTGTAAAATGCAGTAATATCAAAGAATGTTATATCTCTCTTATGCAAGCCACTGTAAAATTATACCTTGACATAATAATGCCATTGTCCTAAAAAAATCAAAATACATGAAAGATACATGGTTAAATCAAATAGGCAAAAGATTGACTTACACCACTTTTGCATTAAACGGTTCAATTATTTGTAAATTGAGGGTAAATTTTAATGTTTAACTCTGACTGCGAGATACTACGGAACGATGCGAATGCTGCGTGCGGCCGAGCTGCAGCAGTACACAGTATGCCATTGCACCGAACGCCTATAGGCGTCAACAGTACAGGGTGAGTGATTTTTTTTTCATACGCCTGTAAGCGCCGACAGCTGTTGAGAGGAACATTCACGAAAACACCAACTACTATAGTACGGACACCGGAAGAATTTCTGCTGTCGAATCAACAATTCATGGATTTCAAAAGCCCTCTGAATTTTAACCCTTTACACCCCATTGGCTCCACTACAGGGACACTCATAATGTATTTCATAACTCCGTTGGCTTCGCTAGGGGCACATGTGCTGTGTGTATCGGTACTTAGCCTGTTCCTTCGGTAATCTTGAGTGCAAAGTATTATTTAATTTTTTGTTTAATATAAACTTCAGGTTTCATTTACGTTGCACTAAAGGAGATTTACCAAAGAAATAAAAATAAATAAATTCATAAGCACTTGTAATTTTTTTCCTTTCAACACAAAACCGCTCTTTTCCAATGAGCTTCACTGCAAAAGTGTGCCGGAGTTGCTGATAGGTAGTATCAAAAGATGTTCGGAGTGCAAAGGGTTAATATGTTCCTAGTAAATAAATTTGGCAGTTTCTCTAACTAATTAGTCGAGGGTACAATTACAATTTCAGACAAAAGGTAGTTACAAATTAGACATTTCAAAAGAAATTATGCCGCTTCAAACCCAGTTACTGGTACCGGCTGCGAGCGTGCCGACTTACAATTAGAGAAATTAATGATGTTCGAGTTACTCAGCAACAATAAAACGATTTCATCCATATCATGAGTTCTGTATATTAATTTGCTGAATCCCTGAGAATTAATTCGCCCGCTTGGATAGCAAGAGTCATTTGTTTCATTTGGTCATGTTACGTTGCATGAATAGTCGTAGTCCAATGATTCATGATATTGGTGGACTTTGCAATAAGAAAATGACGTGGCCACTACGAACAGGTCCACGCCCCGTAGCATACGGACGTCAGGAACGGTTTAGGGTGAGGCTATGGGTACAAGTCAAATAGAAACCCCGTTGCGTTGAAATACGACGTTGAAACATCCCCTAGCAAACCAATGGAAGAAATGAAACGTGCAGCCTGCAGTGAATCGTTCGGCGTGCACTCAGGAGAACCGGAGAATATAATAAGTAGTGACAAATGTGCTAAAAATTACGCTTACAGCTATTTTAACGTATCTGACCTATAATTTTAGATTCACCATCATGGCTATTAATCAACATCATGTTCAATTAAACATTTCATTAGGCTGTTGCTGACGAAATGACCAATTTATTAATGAAATATTCAGAAGGTATAATTTTCTGGAAAGTAATATTTAACAATTAAGATTGTTAAATAAGATCAGCAGCTTCCGTATAATTGAAGCAAGCGAAATAAGTGTATTTATGATTTTCTGGAAAAGGTTTTTGGTTTTCGAAATGATCAACTGTTCAGAGGCGTTTTCCACTGCCAATATTCAAATTTTGTCTGCCTGAGAAATGATCTAAATGCTCAAAAGTGCAGTGACAAGTTGACAAAAGAACAATAATAATTTCAGGATTATTATTTGTGCGGGGTGAGTAGAATCGTTCCTGCAACCATGAAATTCATTTATTAAATTTTTTAAAATGATAGTCGTTCATTTATTAGAAGAAGCAATTGCAATTTATCTATCGCTTGATCAGTGAAAATTCAGTCACTGGATTTATTATTCTGTTATTCCGCTCCAGGGCCATCCAGACAGAAATGCCGGAAAACACCGACGAAAATAAAAAGCTAAGCTTTCGAATGTTTTATAAGAGACTCGCAGAAATATTTTTCCAAGCGTGCTATCGAAATTAATTGAAAGAATGTTTCGATTGGAAAAAAATGTGAAGCAAGGTAAGAGCTCTTATTAACGAGAACTCGGTTTAATCGTATTTGCACGTTCTTGTAATTAACAAACGCGTGGAACGGTATTTTCGTTTGTTCTTCTGGCTGAAGCGCATTCATTGATCGTGAGGAATTAAAAAGCAGAAAGATTCCATTCTCAATTTTGATTAATTTACGCATACGCGTGGAAAGGTGTCGAAACGATCGGAAGCTCTTCGTTGAAACTTTTTGGTGCATTTCGAACGAACGAATATCGTTGATGTGTTTTCGATTCGTTAGCGAGGTGTCGGGCATCGAGAGAGTAAGCGTCGACATGAATTTCGATATAAATACAACGGGATGAATTTATCGGAGAGTGCAATCATTGTTTTCGAAAAATAATTCATTTCGGGTATTATTACTCCGTTATAATAAATTTAGGTACCATCAAACATATAAACAGGCAGAAATTTCTATCGAAGTTTCATTACTTTTCGATCCGCGGGCTACGAATAAATGTTGTTATACCGTGTCGATGTTAACGAATTCAATTTCGCTCCAACAGCTTGATAAATGCACACATTCGAAAAACGTTATAACGGACGGGTTACAAACATAACAATGTTTCAATACCGTGTGTTTACAGTAGCGGCGTAATTTTCCATAAAACGCGAAATTACGAGTAGATTAATTTTCGCGAAAACGATACGTTTCTTCCATAATTAATTTCACGCTATACCCTCTATAGACCAATAACTGACTTTCGTTCGTTAATGAAAAATAACGATGGAAGTGAATTTTTTAATCAAATAATTTTTGGTTGCTTACGAGTACTATGAGAATTAATAAAAAATAAAAATTCAATCTTTTGACGATGCTGATGTGCATGTAATGAGTCTGTTACATGAAATCTACTATAGACCGAGCTACTGTTTTTTTCAACAGATTTTTCCAGTAAACAGATTTAATTATTTAAAACGTTGAACGCCGTGGCGGTCACCGACACCTCAAATTTAACATAATTAAATAATTATTGACTGAGTACTGAAATCCTTTTCGTTTTCTTTACGATTTATATAAAAAATAGTAAATTATATCGTGTCTGATTGGGTATGGCCGTTTTCACTGTGACGTTCAACGTGTTAACTATTTATACTCACAATAATTAAACCCATCGTGCACACTGTGAACTTTATTGAGGACAGTAATAAGTGTCAAATGCTCCATGCAACATCTATTCGTGTACAGATATGTGTGTATATGAGGGGGTGAAAGCTATAGCGGCGTAAGCCAAATTTTTTAAGATATTAATTTGCGTGCATAGATACAATCTATATATGTCTGTTCATTGAAAGACAAAATGGTTCCAACAACTTATAATAAGACCTCATAGCAGTATTGAATGCGTTACGATCATTAACACGTGACCGTGACGTTTATTATAATCAGTCTAACAAAACCTTTTGTTTCTCAAAATGAGGATTAGATAACTTATACCACTATGGTTTTTACCCCCCTATGATTTGATTAGGTTGAATCAAAAATAACTTCCAGTTTGTCTCCTTCAATTTATGAAATGATTAATTAAAAAATAATTTCTGTTACTTCTGCAGCATGTCTAAGTTTCAGGGTTTTTTCCTCGCTGACATGAAACAGACATCGGTTGTGCGGACAAACTATTTGAATTTTTAAAAATAAAAAATCTATTATATATTGAAACTTGTTTATGACTCATCCCAGTAGATACTGATGTATTCAAGTTCAAAATAAAATGTTAATATTATTATTTCCCAACGGACCGAAGCGTTCGGACACTAGGTGTTCACCACCTAGCCAATTATAAACCTGGCGGTTTACAACATGATAAATACAACAATAAATATTCAAGGGTCACCGTATCAGCTCGTCTTGCCTGGCTCTCCCCTGCGTATCCGGAAGGAAAAATAACAATCACAGAAAGTGACGGGAATATCGTACCATTGAGACCACCCAGTGTACACATTCGTAAAGTCGAGTTTGCGTCCTGGGGGCTGGCATGGCGGAGGGAGGACAGGGACATCTTTAGAGGGGACGAACCTTTGCGACGTTATGTATCACTTAAATACCCTCCCGCCGACAAATAGCCTGACTCATGGGATTTTATTAGGCCACCGTGAACACATTCTATCGCGAAATAATGGCGCCTACCGGGCTTGACGTCGAACAATATACAGGATATATCGCGTACATGGAGTACACACGACTGCCTCGTCTACATAATGTATGTACGAGGCTCATTCGATAAGCAAAGTGACGCATAGCTGTTGTCTTAATACGGTTTGTTCAATGAATCTAACGATTCAACTATTTTTCGATATAATCCCCTGCTGCAATTGTACACCTGTCCCATTGCTCTACTATTTTTCTTATGGAGGCAGAAAAGAATTTTTTGTCTTCGAAGCTGAGCCAGTTTTGGATTGAACCTTGACTCCATGTAATGATCCCACGAAGGGGCTGTTACATTCTATCTCCCTTCGATAATGTTCTTACTGTTATAATTATTGTTATTATTATTATTGGAAATGCACCTCCTATTGCTACCACCATGACCACCACCGCTACATCTGTTATTATCATTGTAAAAATCACCACTGTCACTGTTCATACTATAATTATTGTTTCACTCATTGGATGTAAAATAGCACAATTCAATGTTCAACCCTTGACCTCTACACTCAGTACCGTTCAAGGGCCCATCCCTACTACGGCCCAACAGTTTTCCCTCTTTCAGCGATTCTCCCTTTTCAGAGTTTTCCCAAGAGGGGATGAAACGTAAGTCTTTCCTCAACCTTTGACCTGCTCAAACTTACCAGAATACGTAATAAAGCGAATACATAATTATAACTAAACAATGATCGACATTTGGCAACCGAATTTCTCCGACCGGAACAAGGACCCAGATCACTTTCTTGGGAAACGCACCCCGTGAGCGATGAAACATCATAACGTTCAAAAAAAGAATTTTTTTTAATATTTCAATAATTTTTTTGGATGGTTATCAAACAGCTGTCTTAATTTGATGACATAAATAAAACTTATGTTACTTCCTATTTAGGTATTATTTTTCTACGTTCGTTTCTATTCGTCGGCACCGGGTCTGGACGAGGAGAGAAAGCGTCGGATGGGTGGATAGCCATTTAAAGCGATTCTAAGAGCCAAATGAATTAGTTAAGACGTCGTTTTTTTCCTTCGATGACTTCTGGTGGCGAGGTCTGATTTACTGCGAGCGAGCTAGCGGGCTCTGGTAATCGGGAGACTGCGAAAGAACACCGGAAATGGGTGTTTTTGTGCGGCCCACTCGTAGGATAGGAATTATGGGTGCGCTGGCAGAAATTGGAGAACGTTTGTCCTTTTCGTGCTTGATGTAGACGTTCTCGGCTTTCGCCGCAGTTCGACTGCTGTTTTCGTTCCGCTGAATCCGACTCTAATTCTAATGGTAAAATAAACTTGAATAGAAGAACAATATTTTGGAGAGCGGGGCGTTCAGATTCTGCGGGTTTACCTACGACCGTGGACAGAAGGATAACGCATGTTGGAAATCAATAGGATGGTTATGATAAAAACTAGGCCACTGGTTTCTTGACGGTTTTGAGAGAAATTCCATTTTGTTCTTCACAGGAAATTATATTTTACTCAATAAATAAATTATGAATTATTTCCATTTATTTAACACGTCGGATTTATTCAACACGTTGTCCGCCATGTCACCCATATATGGGTGACACTTAAATTCAGATGTCATTTATCTGAGCATGAATATTATTAGTCAAATATTTAAGAAGATCTAACAACCAGCAGGAACTGTAAATAATTTCTACCATTATTCATTAAAAAAAGAGTATCATTTTAGATTACTTTCATGTTGTATCGAAGCCTAGAAAATTGTGTCATTACTTTTATATATTTCGTTCATAACTTGTTAACAAAGCATTCATGGGTATGTACTCATACAACACTTCTTTCTTATTTTCATTTCTAAACGTTGCTGAAGCTACATATTGTCCTGACTTCACAGCTGAGAACATCGATGATACTGACATTACTGTTACAACTTCTTCAATTGTTTAATTATAAAATACACTAGTATCAAGGACACAGTTCTAAAGTTATACACATCATCATCCTCTACCAGTGCTTCCTCGACAATTTAATTTATCGCGAGGACACCACACGTACCGGGACAGGACGAAATCCGTTCCCGGCCCACGCGACGATTACTCACTATTTTGCCAAAAACCTGCTGCGGATCGGTCGATGAAAGAGGTCGACATATTTCCGTTGGAATATTCAGTTACACAAATACTCCCAGAAGAGACGGTCGATGCATTATCCGTGTGTTTCGAATACGAAAGAGGGACGACGGAGGCAGCACCCTGGAACGTGTTGCAACGTCGGCGTCGGCAGCATGTTCAAATCCCCTTTCATTCGGTCACGATTCTATCGTCGCGCGGCAAAGGCCGAGAAGAGCCGGGGAAAAGTGGAGGGACGTCATTCAAGATTTTTCTCGGCGCTTTTCACGGTGTGCCGGCGACCTCTCGACGTCACCGCGGAACGAGATCGTACGAGGAGGACGTTACGGCTAACCAACAGACCCGTGCAGCCTTCTTCTTACCGTTTCCTGCGATCATCATAAACTCCTATTAACGAGTTTCCCCTTTATCCTGCGGCCCCCGTGTGTCGCGAAGACGACGGCCTCCGCGCCGGAATAAATCCTCAATTTTCCGCCGCGAAACAAACCGTTCTCCTCGAGCGCAGTAAATATGCCCCTATAATCGCAGCGTATGCGATCTTGGGCAACTTATTGAAGTCTTAACCCCTGAGCACCGAGAAAAATTAGGTTTTGTTTCTGAAGTTGCAGTTCTGCTGCTAGGATATACATAGATTGTGTTTAGATAACTCAGAAGTTACATCACTGACGATGAGTCGGAAAAAAACAGTCTACAGACGACCAAGACGCCTAGGATGAGACACAATGACTCTGGAACAATCGATATCCCCAAACGACTGAATTCTACGCCTGTCAATCCAAAAACGAATGTAAAAACTCCTTCGCGACCGCAGTCGTATGTAATCGCAACGCTCCAGTGCCGGTTCAAAATTATATTGGATTGGCAACTAAATTCACGACTCTCGACAGTATTTATGTGAAAACGTTTATTAGAATTCTTGGAAGTTTTCGATTCTAGTTAATTACATTTCAATTTCGAGTGTTCCTTTATCATGCTTCTGATAATTTGTTGACTGCGTGACAGTAGTCGAGGGAATTTTGAGGTGAAGAAATTCAGAAGACCGGAAATGGGGTAGCCAACCTAATAACAATCTTTGTACGTTATTCGGACCCTTCGTGGTGAATAGGCAAGTTGCGTGTCAGTTTCTGTATTTTCTCTTGTTGCTGCACAACGTTATGAAACATTTCCATGTTACACAAGTTATTTTAGTTGCTAATAAACAGTTTTCTGTGATTGCAAATTTTGGAATTCACTAAATATTCGTCTCTCCAAGCATGTGGGATCCACCAATGGGCAACAGCCATGCTGTCTTGCAGAAATAAACTTATCGACTTAATGGATGTAGCGATGTTCAAAATTCTTTTTCTGATGATCGAGAAGTTTCTTCATTACCTTTCAGCATCTGACTGTTCAACCCCTTGGACTCAAATGGAGTCCGGCTCGTCGTAGTAACCTGATGCCAAAGCATAAAATGAGTTACATCCGCCATAACGTTCGAGGTACCAGATTTCACTTGCGGAGTTTTATAATAATTACAAACAGGGTCTGTTTCTGTTGCGATACACAAGCGGAAGCAGTATTTTTAGCGTATTTTTTCATGAAACATTTTATTCAACAGCACGTGCTGAATAAAGTTTTTAAATCGTACTTCTCGAAACTGGAACTTCATCTGAAAAATGTATATTCCAAAATTTCCGTTTATTTTTGCAAGAAGAAGATTCTTGACGCAACCTGTGTATTCACGAACAAAGCGTAATAATAACACGAGCGTTGTTCTCGAAAATAACGTTAGGCCTGGATTCGATTGCTCGAATTCGTTCGAATATTTATAACATGCTAAACAAATCGGGCCGGATGCTCCTGTGAAGTCGGTTTCACCGAAACGCGTCGGCCAACAATGTCCGGGTAACGGGGTTTTTCTATACAAAAGCCAGTACTGAGAAGAAAACCGTACGCGTTTTCAACGCAAAATAATTCAGCGACCGCTAAATATTTAGTTAGCTTACGTTTATAACAGCACACCGCTCTACCTCACCTTTTGCACTAATTTTTTCTTCTTCATTCAATAGTCTATTCTATGGTCCTCTTTTCTGTCAATTTTTAATTCGCATTCCAGGCTGATACAATAGACGTTTTATTATTGTTAATTACGCCCTCCTTAGAAGAGAAACATCCGGTTTTCCTGCTAAAAAGTATGCCAGCGTATTGTACAAACGGAAATATGAAAACAATGTTACATAACTAATTACACGAAAACGTTTTGTTAAAAGGTTGTAGTAGAAATAGGAAATATAAATTGAAGAATTGCTCCTACATAGTACGATAAAAAAGTAGTTGCACTATATGTATGCAATATGTTTATACGTCTAAACAATGGTCTTCGTAATACATTCGTTGAAAGAAAGAAAATTTTTACGAAATTCGTACTCAATAATTTCAAGTTAACATTGAAATGGAATGTTTAAGAGAAATTGTTTAATCAAGTATGTGATTCATAAAAAAGTTATACTAAGAATTTTTAGCAGCTCTTAGCAGTAAATATTGCTGTATAAACGTATTAAATAAATATCGTTGGATCATACTGATGTACAATACTACTATTTGTTACACATTTCTATTATGACTTGTTGATAAAACATTTATGTGCATATGCTAGTATGAGATGTTTCTCTTGTTTCTACTTGTAGAATATACTAGGACACCTTGTATTTAACTATACAATAAGCCCACACGAGCCCCTTAATTAAACGTGTCGTAAGTCCAACAATTAAGCATGTATACAACTAAAAATAAAATAAATAGAGAAACTATTCAGAACAGTTCTTCATTTTCTAAACTAACACGTGTAAATTTGTTTAAACTAAATTACCTAAATCACTTACACAAATTCAATTATTACAAGATGTATACGACACATTTACTTAAAACACAGTACTTTAAAAGTACACAAAACCATCAAATATCCAAAAAGAAGGAAGCCCATTTTTCAGAAAATAAAAACACAACAGACTCACTTCACTCGTCAATTACAGGACCGAAACAATCACGACGACATTAGGATTAATTTCGCCCATCTAAAAAAAATCCTCCGAAGATGGCGACGCAGGTGGTCGATCTCTCGTTGCTCGGGAGAAGATTATTCAAAAGCCGCCGTAAATTTTTTTCCCCTGGTCCTGGGCGGCCCCTTTTAAAACAACGCTGGACCTTGATTAACTCGCAGTTCGCGATATGAATATTTATGGCGTTGCCCCGTGTCGCTAGGACGAAGCAAGGCCGGTCATATTTCCGAGCGGAGGGCAAGGAAGCAAAGCGCCGGTCCACCGGTCAATTTCCGCCAGTCCGTGGAGACGAGTCGCAAAAAGCCAGGTCGTATCTTGGCTCGTGTCCACGGTCCAAACCGAACAAACAAATGGACCCCGGGTCTCTGGTCGCAAAGATTGAGCAGTGTCTTTGCACGTCCTCCGCGAGTAACGAGCGGACGGCGAAAGGAAATCGGACGAAAAGGACGAGAAAACCTCCGGCGCTCCGCTTTCGGGAGAAAATTCAGAAAATCCTCATCCTCGGATTGCGGGATATTCCAAGAGCTTATTTTCGAAACGATTTAAGTCTAATGAATTCGAAGATTTGGAGAGCCCGGATTTTTTTCGTGATTAGTTGGGATATGCAGGGTGAGCCACGCAATTGGGTTATACGTCGAGTTTGGTTGGAGGTAGAAAAAAGTTGTAGAGGAGAAAGTCGAATGGTACAGGAAAGTCTATTTTTCTACGACTTCACTTTTTTTATAAGTGCAACGGTGCGCCTAAAAGTGCAAACACACTTTTTTTAAATGGAAATGTGAGAATCTACCTTTTTCGGGTTGTACTACATTCTCGGGAAATCAAGTACATAAGGATAATATGGTTATATTATCAGTGGACTGCCTATGTTTATGCAAATATATATTTTTACTTTTCAATATTTTTCGGTTAGTGTAGTTAAAAACACGAAACATTGACCAAACTGTGTTATGTCCTTTAAATCTTAAAAAAATATGCTTTTCATTTTGCTTGCGCCATTGAAATTATATCTTTCACATCTTTAGATGTGTTAAATAGAAATTGAATTATGTATTTGAATTATATCTCAAAATATATCAAGAACGACAGTAACACGTTGACTGCCACAGTGAGAACAGCCATCTCTAGTCAGACACAATATAAAATTTTCTTTTCTATATAAATCGTGAAGGAAAAAACTGTTTAATTTCTCAATATTGTACATCCTCATCTATATTAGTGTTGTACTATTACATTTGTTCAAATTATAATAAAAATCAATAGATATTTAATCAAATAAAATTTGGAGCGCCGGTCACCATGTTACCATTAACACGTTAAACACCGCAGTGAAAACAGCCATAGTTAGCCAGACGCGCCATAACTTGTTTTTAATATAAAGTAAAGAGGAAGAAAGTATTTAAGTATCTAATCGTATACTTGTATTTCTGTAATATCCATGCAATTTTCAGTTTTCTTAGAGTTATGTAGGAATCCAGAATTATTAAATTAATTTCAATGTGAGGTGTCGGTCACAATTGACCCCACGGCAGTCAACGTGTAAAGTTTCGAGCAAACACACCACTTCTCAAAGCGTTAACATTATTATCTACTGTGCTATATGATAAAGCACCACTACCATATACTATGTTTAATTCAGAAACGAGCTGTTCATTTAAGTTCCGGTTTGAAGCATGTTCGTAGATTCCCCGGCACCGAAAAAAAAGACGGTCGAGCACTCGCAGCGAGATCTCTCGGCTCCGTCGAGCGCGACGCAAAGAGCAAATATTTTTCAAGTACAGTTTCATAAAAAAGAAAACACCTCGCAGAACGTTTGAATTTTTTTCGCAACCATGGAAACCGATACGTCTCTTCGTATTTCGCGGCTCGTCCTTGATACGTCGTGGAGGCTCCGCGTATCTTTTTCTTTCCATGCCCGCCGGTATATTTTTACAGGTCGCCGTTCCGTTTCCCGCGGACTGTCCCCGATATATCGAGAACCGTTCGAGCACAAATATTCCGCCGGGGATGCCTCCGCCGTTTCACGGGACTCGCGGAATTGCGTTTTCCGTCGGTTCTTATCCATATTTGCCGTGCGCAAACCATCAAGTAAATTACAGTGTCCCGCCGTTGGATTAAGCCGCTCCAAAAACCACACATATTACAAAATGCCTCGATTAAATATTTATCCTGAAACGGTGGGTCCAACCGCTCCCCGAGGCACCGAAACGAAGTTACCAGCTTTACCTTACGCCGACGCCCCCGCGATTTCGACGTTTTAATGAAAATTCACCACCACTTGCACACATCTTACGCTCATGGCCCGCATTATTATTTATTCGTGTGTTCTACACTCGTTTCTGGAGTTATTAATCTTGTGACTGCGGGCTATTTGGAAAGGAGGCGAACGTTCCGTGCGGCCGAGTTGTGGTAGTATGTACTGAGCCATTGAATTTAACGCCCATGGGCGTCGACGGTACGCCATAAAGGGTTTTGTCAAACGTCTGTAGGCGCCGATTGTAGTTAGAAGATTAAGATGCGGTATCGATCGAGAGTATTAGAACGACCCTATCGGTATGCTGAGAGCAAATGCAGAATGTTCTGGATTATCTGAACTGTAATTAGTAACAGGATGACTAACATTGTAACCACGTTAAGTGTAAAAATGATAATTTGTTGGTATAAAATTAGATATAGCCTTATGGATGTTAATTTTAAATTGTAATTGATATAGGATGATGAATGTTAATAATCGAAATTCTACCGTACTATATCTTTGACACGATATTTATTTATACAGAAAGATTAAAACTTTGTATTACAATGGTACAATTATAATATTGTATAACACTCATGCGTTACACTTTATTGTATATCTGATCACCTAACGATTTCTGCTAAAAGAGAAGGTACATTGTTCTAAGTTGTTAACTGATGTTATAAATTTTAATTTCGAAAACAATTTGATAAAGTGTATATCAAAACCTTAACATTCACGATTATACTTATTATTAAATATTCGCGTGGAAGGAATACAGAGAAATCATTTCTCCCGTTATGAAAAACTGTGAAGATAAAAATATTCTCAACGAGTATACCTCGAATGATTATAAAATATACATTTGATAATATGACGTAATACTATCAAATAAACATCTTCATTTATGAATAATGATTATAACGGGAATTAATACGCGTGCTATAATTAATAATCCTGTAGTAAAGCTTTTAATATGTAATTTCCATGTCATTTCGAACTGATGTGCTGGAAAAATGTTGAAAACTGTGTTCGTTGATAAATAAATTGAGATGCAAATCAATATCGTTTGAGAAATCGTGAACGCTAGGATAAAGATACCTATCTACAGGAAATGAATCTTCACTATTCTGGTTGAACTAAAAGAACGAAAAAATGGTTAACACCGTCTACTATACGGATATGTCTAATTTCATTATGAATTTAATTTCTGAAAAATTTTGAGCTTATACTGCAGAACAAATTACTGCGATCGTAATGCTTTTCAATATTCTGAACCCTTTATAACAACTTTACGGTATGAATACAACCGTACTAATGCTGCGAATTCTTCATATTTCCGCGAAATCATTTTATAGGTACTCTATTTTTGTCCACCGTTCGACCGGCATTTCAATCTGACAACAGTCGGCATGTTATATCACGGTTCGTATTAAAATCGCTCCATTCTCTTTGCCTATTTCCCGTTCGTGTCGGGATTTTTGTTCGGATTTCGTATTCATACTTTCGTGAATCGCATCCGTCTCCATTAATACATTTTCCATGATGTCGATCGTTCGTCCCCATTACGGAGCCTCATAATCGTATCTCTCTTAATTTTGCACGATTCGCTTCCGGGAATACAGCGACCACTTTTATTAGTATATTCACTTATAGCGAAAATGCATTAAATGCATGTCAAACACGTCTATAATTTATGGATAATATTTTTGTGTTACAAACGATCCCGGGTTTAAAGTAAAATTGAACAAGAGATGTTAACTGATCTACTTCGTTCGTTGTTTATCATTATTGCGTTAAACAAGAATAAATGTTCAAGCACTCGTTTCCTTTCTGTTTGGCAATATGATTGAAGTATACATTAAATCATTGCTTTGTGCGCTTTTATAGTAGAGTATCAGCGAGATTTTTACCTCCATGAATACAATAATGATCCCGAAGAAGACTTAATACTTCTTGGAGATAGTGCATAATTATATTTCATGGAGAAAGTATACAAACGAAATCTTGTAGGCTACTTCCAAAAGATACTTAACGTCTGCCACGGTAGAAACTGACATGCATAGCCAGACACACCCTACGGTGTTTCAAATAGATTATAAACCATGGGACAAATTTTTGAACTATTCAGTTGCATAATTTTTGTTATATTATTATTGCTATGTTAGAGTCTCGCAGAAGTTGAAGGGAACTAATAATTATAAAATTAAATGAAGTGATAACTCTGAGCCTCTCAATAGTAATAGTAATGGCAATAATAACAATATCAGGTGTGTTACACCATCTTCTACAACAACAGTAACTTAACACATAAAGTAACACTTGAAATAATTATTAGGAAGATCGATATCAAATGTTCTTCCATATTGTTAATAATCAGACAAACCTGTATACAGTTCCATTGCATCGCATTAAAAATATATTGTGCCCACAAAATTATTTATAAATACTTTATCCCGTAAGTAACGTCGTTCTGTATCTTATACAAAATATATTAAATAAATGCAAACATATTACCCGATTCAGTTTTACAAAAATTATACTGTGCACGTGTTACAATGCGAGGAGGCTGCTGTGATTAAAATTTTTCAATTACAATTTGAATTATCATAACAAAGGCTTGTTGCCAATAATTTCATACGTAAGACGCAATTTTAGTAGAAAAGTATCATGGCGTTTCTGACACTCGAAATTAGCTATATTCGCCAACTACTACCTGTTTTGGTAGCTCGATAGCTTTTTACCTGACAAAAAATTCAATAATACCAATCCGTCGAAATTCAGCTCAAACGAATTCTCTGAAAACAATAGAAATTCGTTCGAGATGGAACCAATGAATAGATACTCAAGATATTCAATATCTTCATCACTGGAAATAACCGCAGTTGCAAATATATTTACATGCGACGAAGTCACACTTAAAAACGACGTTACTTATGGAATTACCCGATATCATCGTGTTCCGGTGTCTTCCGAACCGATGTGATACGAGATGTGGTAAAATGTATTCGCAAACGAAAGGGAAAAAAACAAAGGGGGTGTACATTAGCGCGATGTCACGTGCCGCGCAGCCGTATTATTACGTCCGCGTGATTCGTCGTATAAAGGAATGGAAAATGAGGTAAAGCGCGGGGAAAAAAGCTCCTGGCCCGAACAGGTTGATAATCAGCACGAGTGGCAACGCGACAAGTCCGAAGGAAGCTCGGCTCGACCGCTAATGGAAAATGTAATCCCGCTCTCTCCTTTTTTTATTTCCTCTGCTCATCCCTCGGCGTGTCTCTCGTTCCTTCGTTCTCGCAATTTCACCGCTATCATCCGCGGAAAAACATCGCCGATGCCACCGCATGAATATAAACGTTGTGATACGTGTACGCGTGGAGCGGCGTTGTGCATCGACGCATACGCGAAACGCGTGTTAGAACTCTGCCTGCCATGAAATTAAAATAATGCCCCTGAATAAGGTGTCTGTCGATATTAAAACTCATCGAATGTCGAATGAATCTGAAGCATCTACGCTTCAGAGTGTAAAGGAGAAAAAGTTAGGTGGACTGGACGAGGAATCGTACACGAGACCTTCTGATTTCCGGGTGGGTGCTATCCCACTAAGCTATCCATCTCACTACCGATTCAATTTCCCTAAACTCGACACATTAAACGGGTGTCGCCTACAAGAGTAACCTTCTACGCGTACTCTTCGAAATAGGAGTTGATTCAGGTACTGTGCAGAGGTGGAAAGATGTCCAGCGAGACGACGCAGGAGCAATGGGGGTACTCCGCTCGCTTCGTCTTCTCACACGGTGCTATATGTTCCGTTTACTAGATGAGACCGTTTCAGCCAATAAGGAAGATGCGTGTGCTTTGTCTTTATCACCCGACTAGGTAGGCCTGATTCATTATTAACCAATTAGACCAGCATTCCTGTCGCTGGACTTCATTCGAGCTCTGCACGGTACTACCGTTCCGTGTCCGAGTCGTGCCCCAGACCCGAATTGGATACCGTATCTTTATGTGGAATAGTTCATGCATCACTGTGCCGTATCCGTCATCGTTCATCATGTAATAAATTTGGGTCTGGAACACGGTCATACATGTATAATCAACCTTAACTTGTCGAAGTTTCTACGTGCAGCTCACATGGCGTTTCACATTCACAAACATATCTGGTTAAAAATGTTG
The DNA here is from genome assembly GCA_916610135.2 of Macropis europaea. NCBI lineage: Eukaryota > Metazoa > Arthropoda > Insecta > Hymenoptera > Melittidae > Macropis > Macropis europaea. The sequence goes on along the minus strand of OU744343.1, from coordinate 11,190,429 downwards.
TATTACAGTCTCCTTGACTTTCAGAGGATTGTCCAAAGCAAATTGTACACGTTGATAAATATTTTTCCTGTGTTTCGCCCTCAGAGTACTTGAATAATAAACTTCAGTGCAAATAGCTATTGAGAAAATCGTAAGGCGTTAATAATTGAAGGGGTTAAAGATCAAACATCAACTCTCCAGCAGGATTTTCCTAACGCAGACTTTCCTTTGTACGGCAAACTCGCCGGCCAAGCATCGAAGCACGTAATTTTCATAATTTCTTGCGAAGACAATAACCGCGAGCTGTTGTTAAATGGATAGCGAGCAAACAGCTAGAAGCCAACTCGGATACCGTCTACTCGATCATTCGTTGTTTTTTATCACCTTCTTTTCCACCGTTATATCAGGTTTTCTCTCACAGGGAAATCTACCAAAGCGGTGGCCTCAAATTTTAATGAGCATTTTGCATGTTGACAGATTATGTTATTACGACTCCCCCTACACATGGTTTTGGACGTAGACGGTAAATAATTTAACACTTCGACTGCCACGTCACCCATACGTGGGTGACAGCTGAATTCAGTTGATAGTTATCTGACTGCGAACAGTAATAGTCAAAATATTTAAATAGCTCTAACGGAACCAGTAAAGGAGTTATAAAGAATTCGTAACATCATGGATCAAAAAGGGCACAATTTGATATTACTCTCATGTTGTATCATAGTCTAGAAAGGTGCGGCATTTTCAGCCTATACAGCGTGACAGTCCACGTGTTAAAAGATATTTAATGCAAAAGGAAACTCTGCGTAGCAATCTGGCCCCTAGCCAACTGCACCACGTTGCTGTACTCCACCTGTTAGAATAGATACGCTCTATCGAAACTTTAATATTAATTATCTTTTAAATTACTGACCGTCCACGCCCAAAACCAGGTATGGAGAGATTCGTAATAACACGATCTATGCGCATGTGGGTAGATTTCCTTGCAAGCTACCCTTTCTACTACATTCAGCCTCGCCCTTTTTCGTAACCGAGGGACACACACGCCTCGTAATATCGTCTAGGAATCTAATTTGCGTATTTACTGGACCCTCGAGGGTAGCGAGCAGGTGGCAAGTGAAACTGAATATTTGCCGAGCGTCGCGTCCGCGTCGAACCCTTTTTCTCGTCGCGATGCTATCGCCGCGACGCTCGCAGATAACGCAGGAACGATCGAGGAAAATAAAGACGGGAGAAAACGCTTGTCGGTTTGTAAGCCGTTTAACTTCGTTCCTTGATGGCACTACGGGGAAATTATCATTTTCCGCTTGTTTATGCTGCCTGCGAGTTTTGCAGAATCTCCGGAATTGCTTCCCCTCTTCAACATCGGTACTTCAAAAATTCATTTCACGAACCCTGGAGTGCTCGTGACGCCTGATCGTCGACAAATTGGGTTACAAATTATGGTGCATTCTTAATATTGATATGTTCATTGATCATAAGTCTCTCATACGGAGGGAGAAAAAGTATTAGACGCATAGGTATACAGAAGTATGTATTATACTGAAACGTTGCTAATTACCACGTTACACACGATTCTATAGACCCGTACACATCACGTGTGATTTTAAACAAGACACGTACAGATGCAGATTAGAAAGGCTACCCTCCAACGGATTTCATTAGGTCGTGACATATGAAATGTCTGATTTTGTAGGTCCAAGAGTATAAGTTTTAACTTGTTGATAAAATAATTTTATTAAATTAAATCTTCTGCATTTGTCAGCAGGTTTTAAGAACTTTGATTTCGTTAACATAAAACTGTAGAGGTGCAGACTTATTAAATTTATGGAATATACATTTCACAGTCTGTTGGTTTTAGAATTTCTGTTGCGTGCTGCTGAAGTAGTCTCCAGAAGACAGGGTTTATATGTTCATAGAATATATTACAATTTTTGCTGAAAACGATAGTAAGATCATTGTTTATTAAAAAATGTATGCAACGAATGAAACTTTTTCAGTTACCAATGAACAATCATCAAGACTTTTTGACTGACTCGTAACAGGACACTCGGTCTTCATTAATAAAAACAGAAATATTACAAAATAGGGTGCATGCGATCGTTTCCTAAGCTAAAACCAAACATTAGGAACAGTCCAATTTATCTGAATCATTTTTCTAAACAAGCCCACGAGATAAGGTGTCACGATTGCAATTTAATTTATTGATACGCGTGATTTAGGGCACTAAGCCGAGGAATTCTCGTGTCGCGGCTCCCCCGAGAAAATCGACCACTTATCCCGGTACACGCGAATCCGCTCGGGCGGAAAAATATCACAGTTTCCCTGGAATGAAATTCCATCGGGACGTCGCATTCCGTGTCGTCAAAAATTCAAACTACGACTCGCAGTTCCGTTCTTCCGATCCGCCAGGGTACGGCTAGATAACTTCTCTCGAACAAGAAACAGGGGAACGAGGATCAGGAATGCGTCGCGTGTCGTGCATTAGAATAGATGGATCTGTTCGTGTATTCGCAACACGCATGAGCGGAAGGAATTCGGCGCTTCCTAATGCGAGGCAATGAGCACCGGGGGGTTGCCAAGTTGCTGCTCCTTTTCATCGTTTTACTTGTTACCTTCTGTGATGAAACTTTCATCCACAGACATTCTGTGGATGGTCGTTTATTGAACACGCTCGATCGATCAATCGGCGAATTCTATTAGGCTGATTGTTCGGCCGACTCGAAACCGTCTTCCCCTTTGTTGCGACCTCTAGCTAGAATCAACTATGAGGGTACATACTTTATCTGCGTTACCTTTTATTCTGTACATTTAGCTTTTCTATTAACATTCTCTATGTGACATCTGCCAGTATTTCTGATGTTCTTAGAGTTTTGGACATCGTGATATAAAGTTTAGACTTTCTAATATTCAGGTACATCAGGTTCAGCGTTACCTCGATGTCATCACGTTGTGGGTCACTAAATTTGCCTTTGCAACAGCTTCACGACAATGCGAAGAACACCACGTTCCATTTAAAAATATCGAATACAGTGGAATCTCGATTATTCGAACAGCACTCATCTGAAAGGTAGTCATCCTGTGTCAGTTAGAAGCTAAAATTATCATTAGTGACACGTGTACTTTCTGTTGTACCGTGTATTTTATATTCTAAAATAAAATTATAAATTTACAAGAAACAGCTCAAATGTGAAGAATCTTGTTATTAATTTCAATTCGATAATCGAGGTTCTACTGTACCTACTAAAATTACTCGATGTGTTCCATTGAACAGAACATACTCTACCTCAGACATGTTTCTCTAACATCAAGTTGAAATCAGCTATGTAAACTGCTAAGTTGTCATTATGAGCGCTAATGAGTGACCAGTCCAGTGCGTTGCAACCTATTTGGAGCAAAGTACGAGTCTTAAAGCCATTAAACAATTACAGAATATTCATGAACAAAAGTAAGTAAAGAACAAGCATATCGTGAACGATCCAGCAGCGTCTCTGCTCTTTTATTGAGTTTGGTCCGGTGGACAGCGAGAAAATTAGACTCGTTTGATCCGCAACCGTCGACACGGAATCTTTTCGCCGGTTCCATGCGGGGTGCCTTTCTGTATCTTCCGATACAGAAGCCAACGGGTGCAGCAAGTGGCCATGGGGGTTCGTCTGCAAACTTCTGCCAGACGAGGATCTCAATAGAGGGGGTTGAAAGCCCGAGGGCGAAGTGAAAGCGAGTCTCTCTGTCGGCTGGTTCCGCGTGTTATGTAAATACATGTATGTTCCTGACGAAGGGATGGGCTCGTGCCTCCTTAACGAATATTACCAAAGTTCCGAGGGCGGATGTTGCTGGAGAAGCACGAGAGGGATCACCGGATCTGTGTGTGTGTGTGGGTGTGTGGATTTTCCAGCCTTGATGCACAGTCCGCGCGATTGGCTCCGAGAGTGCTCCACAAAAGGAACTGTTCGTCCGTGAATGCACAGCTGGAATTTATCATCCAGTATAGATCTTAAGAATTGATTTAATGAGCGGGCAATGTGAATATGTAGACAGACCTGGTCACTTGGACTCATTTCGTGGGCAAAGATTAACCCTCGTACTACCAAGGTATTTTTTGAAACTCGAACTACCAACGAGGGGCATTTAGTGTTCACTTTCAAGAAATAATTATACATTCTGAGAAATCGCAACATTCAATTACTCCGCAATAAAGTATATCCTTAACCTTCTAACTGAGGAAGACGAGTTAACTCGTCGTGTGAAAATTGCTCCGCCATAAGCAAGACCCCTGTTAATTGATCTCACAGTATTCGTTGATAGATATTTAAACCAGTTGATGGAAGAAGATGCTTTAACTTGTCATTTCAAAGTGTCTCTGTGATGGACAAGACAATTTACCTGATATTTATTCGATTTTAATTACAAACAATAGACACTCCTTATCAAAGAACGACCCAATTAAGAGGCTAAGCTCAATATATTCAACAATAACTATTTTTTTTTCAGAATTTTCATCGGACTGATTAGCAAAATAAATACACAATGTGTGATATGGTGGACACAAAGTATCCCCCCTTGACGGTGCGAAGGTTAACATATTTTGCGCCGGTGACGTAGAAATACGTCTTTGCCATGTTACCACTTAATCGCCGGACACGTAAATGTACCTCTTTTATTTTTTTACTTTTATTTTGTTCCTTTTTAACTTTTTAGATGCCGTTACAAAATTCTAGCGAATGTTTTCAGTTTCCAGTTCAGTAGTAAGATGTCAGAACTGAATGCAATTGCTCATTATGTCAAATTATAGAGTGGTAAAATAGAAAGACGTAATGTAAAATGCAAATCTTTTAAAACAATAATTTCTTTTATCTTTAAATTCCAAGAAATACTACTAAAAATATTTAAAGAAATATTTATATTTTACGTAATCATAGCTTAACATGTTGCTGAAAGTTCAATCCGAAATATTGAATACTTTTTCAGTTATAGCAATTTTTCTAAAGTGTAATTTCAAATCGAAATATAAGAATTTTCGCCGACGGTTAAGCAAGTTTCGTAGACAGCAGATGCGGCGCAAAATGTGTTAAGAGAACAAGCAACAGACAGGCGCAAATTAAATATTTCAAAAATATGTAATGAGTAGACTGTAGATGTTTATGCAGTTTAACATATCGAAACACATGGTTAATAACGCAAGGAAAATTGAATGCTTATGTTTGAACATTTAAAGAATATAATGCAGCTTCATCGATGTTTCGTTTCATCAACTACATTAACAGGATATATATTAAATTCCAAAAATGTAAATTTACATAAACATCCGCCCTCTAAGAATGAATGTTATTCGATTTCGAAGCTACACAGCAGACTTGTTCTGCGTGTCAAGGTACAAGTGTTCCCAAAACATCTACTCACAATCAGATAAAGTGAAAATCGAGGGTGTTTTCTGACAGGAGAACTGTGCAAGACTGTTCAGAATTTCCTCCAAAACTATCAATCGAGGAACTTGTTTCCAATCTTCCATTCTAAATCCTTCACGTAATCTCTAACCCGTTGACACCAACAGAGTCTATTCATTTGCATCCCTTAAAAAGATGCGATTTTTCCAAGCGCACCCATTGTTCGATGCGTTACAATTCCGTCCGAACGAAGTTAGCACTACCGTGTTCTGTTGCAAAAAAAAATACACTACCATTCGAACGTATAAACTCTCGATCAAGCATTGTGGGAGGTTCGTTTGTCAGTTTCTTTCAATTCCGAAAATAGAAATATTCCATTGACTGGCAAACGGTCTGCATAACAGACGCGTTGATTCCGTGGCCCATATTGTTACACTTTGCACAGGTGCTCGACGAATAGGGGCGGAACACCGGTGTACAGCTCGGTGACGAAATAAAGCAACAAGATACGTACATATGTATATGGACGAGCAAGTGTGCATTGTGTGCACGATGCGGCACTTGAATCTTTGAGTGCATTCACGCACGAGCGTATCCTCGCGAGCAACTCGTGCAATCAAAAGCGACGCTTGATCTTTTGATTTCGCCGACGTCGAGGGGATGTTGTAGCTGGTTATGTTAAATAAAACCCGACCTCCCTGCTTTTCGGAATATCGTCGTAACGTACAAAGAAGAATCCATCGGTGGAGTATTTCTGTGCCGTGGACCATTTCAGAACGAAAATTAACGCGTTGCGTGTGGCGTCCTAAGTACACGCCCCATGTTGGACTTTCTCCTTGGGGCATATTTTGATAATCTGTTGAAACGAAAATATTTACTGTGCTCCGCACACTGTGCGCGTTATACGTTTTTCGGTATTTTTTTTATATGGTGTAGGATATACAGAATGTCTTTGATCAAGATGCTTTCATACAGAGAGGTGATAAGGAAAGTAAAATGAAGTGAAAAATGTTGTACCTCAGGTAATGTCTGATACACGAGTATCAGATATGTATATTTATGTTTATATTATCAGACAGACTTCTACAAGTCATGTAGAAAACATCGAAATATAAAAAATTTCATTGGATTCTTGTTTTTAGGGCGGACTAAAGCAACTGATTCGCGGAAGCACATTGAGAGTTTTCGAGAATTTATGGAGTGCCATAATAGCTGTAATTAAGCGATGCTATGAATATAGTAGCAGAAAAGGGTCAACTATTTCTGCACCGAATAGAAATTTTAATTGTCTTTATCGCACAAAAATTCATAAGACTACACTTACAGAAAAAAAGATACCTGCATATGTTCATCAGATATGATTCACCTGCACCTGTCAGGCCTGCTAAAATTTAGATCACTTAAATCTACTGATTATATTACTTTTTGTAAGCGGAATAAATATTGTTTTACAAAATAATACTTATTTTTATATGTCTGGCCAATTTCGGATGAATCCATAAAGAATCCCGTATATTACTAAATAATTTACTACACTAGAACCTCGATCATCCACACGCCGATCATCAGGAAATTAGTCATCCCATGTCAGTTACAAGCTAGAACCATCATTAACGACACTGCGGAATTAATTGCGCACTGCTCTGTATTTGATATTCCAAAGTAAACGTATCATTTTCATGCGAAATTTAGTTGCAATTCGGCTGATACTGTTACTAATTACAGTCCGGATAATCAAGCCTACCGTATCAGGATCGATAGCATGGGGTGCGGGCGATCCACTGAAAATGCGTGAACTGAAAATCAGCGCAGCAGTTAACCGAAATTTACACCGACGACGTGTAATCGTCGATCTACCTGCATTATGATCTTAACTCGAGCTTAAATATGCACTCTTAGAAAAATTAAATCTTCCAGAGAAAAATTTCAATTTCCGTAGTATTCCTAACCCCTGCACAGGCTGCCGGGCGATTCATCCGGCTAGATTTAGATCCTCGTCGTAACGTAGCTCTTGCAGAGAAAGGAAAAAAAAGAGTATAACTGATTTATGCGGGCGTCGCACGCACGTTCCTCCCTTATCTCGCGTACGCACAGACCCCGGTCACGCGCCTTACAAGTCGTGCGTTATCAGCGTTATCGGTGCCCGTCACGTGACCCGATTCGTCGCCATTGTCATCGTTTCACGTGCCTCGAGACGACTGCTCGCTTTCCGCTTCGCGAGCTTCCCCCGTTTGCTTTCGAGAGCCCCGTATGGCTTCTAATCGACTGTAAAATCGTTCAACTCTGCAAATTTCGGGGCAGGATTCCCTGTACCCCACAGTGTTGTTCTTTAAAAGAACAATCTTGAACAGTTTCATCGTCCGTAAACCCGTTTACTTTTCACTCAGAGTTTGAGGATTTTTTTTTAGGTGCCACGGATAAAGAATTTTTAAAAGTTTTCATTTTTGTAGAAAGTGAATGAAGAAGCCAGACAAGCGCTCAACCTTTCATTGATTTATAGCCAGTTATAATTAGACTACGGAGATTTATGCAAATACTGGTAACCATCGAATAAGAGGGTTAATTGGTTTAGTGATATTCGAAACAGTGCTATTTGAGAACTGAATTCATACAATTTTAGGGATAGCGTTCCGTGCTACAGAAAAACGTGAAATTCAAGACTCCAGATAAATTGTTATAATCGAGGAATAAAATTCTCATTAAACCGCGCGAACCTATGACACGCAAAGGATTCAACGACCTATTAATTTTTTAAGTCGTTCAAATCAAGGAATACAATTCTTAATAAACCGAACGAACTATTATAGCAATAGAGAATTATAGCGGAATCGAAATGTCTGTGGCCTCTATCGAACGACTAAAGAGAATTTAGAGCTTTATTGTTCCCGTTGGAAGGTACAGAGCGATATGGTTCGCAAGTGATATAGTAAGACCTCGATTATCCGAACTATAATAAGTAATAAAATGACTCACGTTGTACCTATATTTTGCATAAGAATTTTTTTTTATATTCTTTATTTTAAACTTTATAATTTGTTCAGCAGGATATTTGGTAAATTCTTGTAGCGTTTATCTTAAATATCACGCGGATGACTATTCCCAGCGAGATGTCATCTTACAATTTTGTTATTGTGATATGATTAAGTCAATGGGATGTTTCCTTTTTAGTCTTCTCTTTATGTGGGTTTTGTACGCTTCTGCAACTAGCTGGTTTGAGTGTGTTGTAAGTTTTCCTCTATATTTTTTTTGCATATCTGTTAATTTCTGTCTTAACTGTTGGGATTTGTAGGTCTTTACGTAGATTCTCATTTCTTATGTATCATGGGGCATTAACAACTGTTCTGAGTATTTCTGATTGGATTGCTTCTAATTTAGCTGTGTGACTTATTGTCAACATTTCTCATAGTGGTATTCCGTATGTCCATATAGGTTTTATGATCTTGTTGCAAATTTTTAATTTGTTTTCAATACTCAGTTTGGTTTTTCTACTGATTAACCAATACATCTGTGTTCTTCTTATCCTTATACTTTCTGTTATTACTTTAATACTTTGACTGCCACGCCACTCATACATGGGTACACTTCGATTTAGTCATTACTTATTTCATCACGTGTAGCATTAGTAAATATGTCTCAGCAGGTCGATTGAAACCAATCGAAAAATGATGAAATTTATTAATATTATTGATTAAAAAGTGTATAATTTTGGGGTACATTCATTCTCTATGAAAGTGTAAGAAATTTGTAATTTTCAGCTGGTACAGCGTGGCGGTTAAAGTGCAAATATGGTATTTCCAGGTAAGTTCTGTGTCTAATTGTAAGTGCAGTCCTAAGTATTTTACTTTCTTTGTTTGTGGGATTTGCATAAAAATGATCATTTTATTTTAGAGCATGAGATACACAGTGGAATAAAATAAAGTCTACGGGGCCACTAATAAGAATTTTACTTTGTAGCTGAAACTGGCTGACTAATTTTGGGATGACCAGTGTTCGGATAATCGAGGTTCTACTGTATTCGAAACACCGTTAATTTTTAGCTCTCTATCTCTCGCGATCTCCGTAACATCGACAAGCATCGGTGAACGCACACGTTTTACCGTATTTGCCCGTGGAAACTTCGTTAACGCCCCACCACTGCAGCTGTTATTCAATTTGTATTCAACGACGTGCCGGCTAATGCATCAAGAAAGGACTGCATGTTCGCGCTATAATGGAGGATCTGGAATATCATTACAGGCAAAGGGTTAATTTAGAGCAACGCGCGCCGGGAAGATGAGCGTTTCTCTCCACCGGAATCCGGGGAACATCGTGTCTCCGAGACGCGGCCGAATAATTCGATTGAAATTTAACGGGATTTCCGCGTAAACAGTTCGGAAATCTCGTCGAACCGGCGCATACGATGAACGCGAAGTGCATCGAAGATGTACAGAATCTATCGCGAAACCATAACCGAATCCGCGGAAAGGTTCTTGATTGGAAACTCTTGTTTTATTGCTATTACTGGTGAAGGTTTGTTCTAACCTGGTTCTCAAGTCGCAAACACTAGAACTTGTAGGTATACAACTGAACCATGTGGAGACCACTGACCAATGTGGAGGCTTTGAACTGACCTAACTTGCATCGTCTCGATCATTGATTCGCCCAACCAGCGACGTCTCGTTTGGGCTATCAAATAATTAAGACACTCTGTGTCTAATCATTTTTACGTTATTATTTTGCACAACTGTATCTTCGCTGCGTAGTCACTGTTAAGCACAGTAAATCTGTTTATTTTGATTACTCTTCGACATTGTAGTGGGTTGAGAAACACTCCATCGGATCACTGAGTTATTAACCACTTGTCCCAGCAACGATCGATTTTGATTAAATCTCGCGAGATCCACTGCTCACGTCTTCCAATCGCCAAAGCACCGACAAGTTTGTATGTATTTTTAAATGTGAAAATATTAAAAGTTTTTTAACAGACTGTGAATATTCCAGCAGTTTAACACGCCTAAACTCGTGGCAAATGAACATATCAAACAAGCGACCAGAATACAATTTGATGCATTCAACCAAAAAATATCGACAGCTAAGTATGCAGATTTGTACAAACATCAACAGTCTGATGATAAACGAAAACTACATTGTTTACCTAGATCAGGTACAATTATTAAACATAGCAACACAAATAAATTAGAGAAGTACCATCGAACCCACTCTCACGCTTTACCATACCTTTTCTATATTCTATATTTTCATTATAACTCTCTGACAAATCATTTACAGGCACATGATCGTATAACATAGCTTACTCCTGCTTGTAGAGTTTAGTGTCACAGAAGTAGTACATTTGGAGGAAAAAATCTCGAACACCCGACATGTGCACTCCCATCCACAAGTGACCGGACACAGTAAAGGAGGTGAACGATTTTACAATACAGAATAACCTACATTATGAAATAAAGTTAACACTTATTAATTGTTTATAATGTAGAGAACGTGTACTTCGAATCATATGTTGATGATCTCACCAAAAATAGGTAATTAATCTTATATTTTCTTCTCAACAATGTATTCGTCTCGTGAGGATATGACCGCTGGGACTGATAGCGTCATTCTTTCGATTAAAATTCTTTCAACCTTCTTCTAATTTCTTCCATAAATCTTTCTTTGAATTTGGACAACACTTACAAAGCAATCGCTTGACCGAATTAGAGATGTATTAGAAACCCTACTTAGGCGTACAGTCTTGTTTCTTAAATATCTATTTAAATTATAAGTGCTTATTATTGATATTATACATTAAGGTATTATATTAATGTAAAATAGATAAATCGAACAATATAAAATAATAAAATCAAGCCAGAAAGTTATATGCACGTTGTAATAATCATTTTGCTCCAAACGAGCAAGTGTCCGGTGACCTATGAACGGGGGTGTAAGTGACCATAATTTATCATTCGAAGCGAACGAAAAGAGAAAAATCCACGTAAGAGAGGATATCGTTCGCGAGATAAATCTCAACAGAAACGGTGACCGTTTTAATTGCACGTCCGTGCACGGTTCTTAATTCGGTTCGCGATTGTTTCCAGCGCAGCGACGCAGCTGCGGGCTGCACACGCCGGTACTTACGATAATTCACCGCATTCATGAATATCTCATCGGCGAATACAAAATCGTAAATCGTTACAGGCTATCCTTTCTCTATGGAAATTCTTCGTGCAGGGGTTCGAGGAGCAGGCCGGAGAGTGTTTTCCCGGGGCTACGAGCTTTCCGTGACGGGCCTCGCTCGGTGCTCCATGAATTATAAAACGGCCGAGAAATGAGAGGAAGTTGTTTAAAAGGATTTAAATTCTGACGCGAGCGTGTGACGGGCCCGAAACTTTCGTCTTTCAATCTGCGTGTCGTAAACTGCTATGCACGGGGCGAGATATCGTTTCGAGTTCTGCTCGGTGAAATTGAAAGCACCGGCGCCGGGCCTCGCCGACGTATCGCGCGGGAATCAGCCGGAGAGGAAAAAGCTTTATTCCGTCGTTCCGCTTTCGCACGCGAGACACCTCGGATGGTATTTTACGCGTGCGTGCGCGGAGAATGATTCGTTTCATCGTGCGGGGGCTGACGGAAAATGCGGAGAAAACGAATGCACCTGTAATCGAATTGGCGAGTGCCGGCTGTTCCATAGATTAACCCCTTGCCGTGCAATAACCAGTCACACTCGTGACACAGAACATGATTGATACGTGTCAAATACGAGTCCATCTTTTGTGTCAATTCTTTAAAGTTTTCCACTACAGCATAAGTTGACCTTCGCAGGATTGTTGAAAGCGAACGGCATATGCTGATGGATGCTCCTCATTTATCACGGCACTCTAGGACTGGAATACCAAACTTTGTCACACGAAATCGATGGAAAAATCGTACGGCAAGGGGTTAAACAGTAGGAGTTAGAGTTGCCGTTTTCCACGAGCACGTGGTGTGCCGTTTCACCGAACACATGGGGAAACAGAGGGTTTTGAACAGTGAGTCTTTTTACTTTCAGATTATGGTTTTTAGGATGGCTGGGAGTTGCAAAATGGAAGGTATGAGGTTTCTGAAAATTTCGAACTGACCCAGCCTGTAAGGTCTCGATTAGTAATTCGCCTAATTAGCGACGTCTCCTTCGGGCTATTAAATAATTAACAGTCTCTGTGTGTAATCATGTTTACGTTAACCCTCTGTAACTGGAATTTTTTTACATATGACGAAAATGATATATGAATATCTAACTAGGTGTGCAATTTTTCATTGGCGTTGGACAGGTGACGATAATTAATATCGATAGAATGACGTCAAGTTCCAACTAAATCACTTCAACTTATTTGACACAATTATTCCCGTATGGATATACAGCATCCAACCTTGGGGCTGTGCTAAAAAAAGCAACTTAAATATTATCCAGAGATTCCAAAATAAATCCGTTAGGACAATGACTGCTGCTCCATGGTACGTCAGTGGAGACTGTCTGCATAAAGATCTAGGAGTAAAATATGTTAAAGATCGAATACAAAAATTCGCGACAACGCACAAAGACAGATTAGAGGAACACCCTAACGAACTGGCAAGAAGCTTAAGACAAACTCCAGAAATCAGAAGACTGAAGAGAGCAAACCCGTCCGATCTACAGAAATAAGAAACAATAAAATGTAGTGGAAACACTATTGAGTGTTATCCACACGCACACGATATTCTCATGTATCAAATTTGCTGGTTGGTTCAATAGAGCCAGTTGTAAATATAAATATAACAATACAAAAAAAAAGTTATTTGACACGTACAATCACACTCCTAATTCCAGCGTGCGACAACTAAACAACTGTACCTTATTCCTGAAGTCCCTCCCTAACAAGAAAAATGTTTTTAAAAAAGACTTTACAACATACTTTCACGGATACAGTGAAAATATTTGTCCGAAGCAGAAGCACGATGGGAAGCCTCCGAGCTTTCATCTGTTTCCCATTTACACAGTAATCGTCTGCGCAGTGTGTTCGAAAGTTGAAAATAAAGCTACAGCGTTCTATACGGATAAACGTCAGCAATATTATATAATAACGAAAGTTGGAAGAAACTTGGGGATTCCTTTGCAGCTTGTAGCAGCGTTTACGATTCAGCATGACCTCCGGCAACGAGAGCTCTCGTCTCTTTCCGCTTTTTCCTCCGACCTTTGTATGCTTTTCTACCTCGAGTACCAGCACCGGGCGAACGGAGAAAAGGAAGCAGCAACGTGAAAAAGAACCGTAAACGTTCCCTTAAAACGAACAACGATTTCAAACGACAACAGCGATTAACTATAGACAGTACAATAAATGTCTCGCAAAATTAATTCTGAATGAACAAAAATTTCTTTGTTACGGCCCTGTATCCGTACCAAGGTAAAATGAAGGGTAAGGGAAACAAACAAGGAATGTTACTAAACAGGTTTATTGAGATAATCAATCTTTAATATTTTAGTCCACCAGTAAAGAGATAAGATTCGAGTAATTGAACTGTATTGTTTATAACATGAGGTTATACTTTAATTAAGCAGCAGGAGAAAAATAAGCACAGAAATAATTGTTTAATATTGTTTTAATTTTTTTTTCAAATTGAACATTAAGCATAGAAATAATTGTTTTATATAATTTTTTTTCAAACTGAACATTAAGCATAGAAATAATTGTACATTATTTTAATTTTTGTTCAAGTTGAACACTGTAGAATAAAAATGGACGTTCCCTACTTTTTATCCTTACCCTTCAAATTTGGAAGACCTGCTACGATTGAGCCTAAGCAGACCAGGGGGATAGGTTTCGACGATAAGATCAATCTGGATAGGCGCATCAAATTTTATTTAACTGAATGTTTACTAATTTTAATATAATTTCGAATAGAGTTCATGTTATAATAAGAATAGAAGTCCAAGGCTGTGCAGCTGAGCAATATTTTTCTTCTTGTTTTGTGCCTGAAATGCGATATTATAATGTGTCTGACCAAGTATGGAAGATTTCACTGGACAGACAACGTATGGGCACCTCAGGCACTGGCCCTTGCCCTTTACAACTTTCTTCGTATAAACATTTTTACAATAATTTCTCCTTCCTTATTACCTAATACTCCTAAAACAGTCCACCAAACGTGTTTAGAGAAAGAGGAGAACACCATACGAATTAAGCCAGCAGGTGCTTAAAAATCAAGCAACCATACAGATCAGATCGCACTGAAACCTTAAGAATTACAGAAAAAAAAGCGAATACACGCAATTCTTTGTACCACGGCTATCTTTCATAAAACACTCATTTCTTCGAGGAGCTCGAGACAGAGGCTCAATTAGTAGTTTCACACGAGTAAACAGAGATCAAAACTGAGTCCTGACTCCCGCTCCGAACCCTCGTGTGTTTTCCGCCTCGAGTGTCAAAACGAAGAAGAAGGGTAGCCAAGGACGACGGTGAGGGAGTCACCCTCGAAATTCAACCGATAAAAATAATCTGTTCGCAGGGAGAGACGCAGTTACCACTGGCAAATAAGGGTGTCGTCTTTCTGATTGCCCCGGAGGAAAACGCCGTCTCTGTCGCGCTGAAACTGTCGGTGAAAACGCGCGACGAGCTTTGCGTGTGTCCTCTATGGACACGTTTCGCACGAATGACAATCGCAGAAGATCAAAGGCTGCGAATCGGCAATATTCTCCTAATTAAACGAACGAGAAGAAACCGGCGATCTTGAAAATGAAACGTCGATGCGGCGAACCGTCGTGGGAAGCCCCCTATGGAAGATGCGACCAAGATAATCTCGACACGTGTCCATTATTCGCACCCTCCGATTACCGCCGTTCAAACAGTTTCGAACTCTTTAGATAAATCGTACACCCCTTTTGGGGTCGAGCACCCAGCAGAATCTGGCTCCACGCTCTTCTTATAGAAAATTGAATGAAAACAGGAGTTGTATCGATTATTTCGTTCAACGATCTCGTAATAGCCTTAGCGTTTGGAGAGTATCTGCTTTATGGCTGGCAGTGGATTGAATTTCAACAAAATTGCTTGTGGAGATATTTGAAAGTCATTGTCAGAGTTTTTCTATCGGTGTCAGTCTAGGAAATTGGCTATTATAGGGTATACGCAATCCACGAAAATTTCTCGCATCATGAGAAAGGTTCAATGGAGTAGAAAAACAGAATCTTGATAATTCATTGAAGTGTGAAATGTAACTGTTCTAGACGCTAAGAATTTTTTGGATATATTCTCACCCTCTTCACAGAAACAGTTAAGTGGAGATATACATATACAGGGTTTTTTTAAAAGGTGATCCAACCTTTGCATGCTTTCAGTATGCACTGAGTTAAACAGAAATTGTTTATATTCATTTATCTAAATAATACAAAATATACTTCAGACTACGAGATTATATGTCTTTCACCTAAATAAAACAAAGTTTTTTACGATACTTTGTAACTTATCCCTTGCTACAAAACTTTACGGTATGCAAGAAAGGTTCCCTCATCATATTATAGATAATATGGAATAAATAAATTTGAAGATCGGAAGGAATTGCTATTTACATCAAAAGCATTTACTTGCAGACTCACATGGTCTAAACACTTTTTGTTCAGCTCAATGAGTACTATAAACCTGCAGATATCTCGCCTAAGCACCTCGTAGAAATGGAGTGATTCCAAAATTGTGATGGGTGATGAATATGACGCGCGGTAGCGTGTCAAACAAACAGAGAACTGACGTTAGTTAGCAGGAACTCTCCGAGTTCCTTGTGAATATGTATCTAATATCCACGGGATTGACTCCCAGCGAGTCAGTGGTAGCGGAATGCACGATTGTGTTCATTTCTCGAGCAGCGTAAGCAGCCGGCGAACACGGTGCGCCGACGTAAGACGCCAATGTATTCCCGACACGACACCCGAATATAAGCGCGTTTGTTAGTTCGCGTACAGGTGGGCCTAAGCGCGTACAATGGGTAGCAAGTTTGTCCGGTTACTATGCGAGGAAGCTTCGCTACATGACGATATACTCCTCGGTTCGTGGTCGCAACGGTGCGTGGCGTTAATTCAGCCAAACACGCCAGACAGAGAGGGAACTCCGCGTTTGTGTTTGTTTCGTGCTCATGACGTCTACCCGACCGCAAACTATTCCGACACGGACGTGGAAATTCGGCCGATCCGCAAACTATCGTCGATGGAAGGATTCGTCACCGAATGACAGCGTCGCATCACGATGCTCTCGTCAGGAAACGTGCGAAACATTTTCTTTAGCATTGTACTTACTGTGCAGATTGAGATCTGCATGTTATAAATACAGTAGACCTTCGATTATCCGAACACCGATCATCCGAAGATTAATCATCCTCTTTCAGCTTTAAAGTAAAATTTTTATTAGTGGCCCTATGTATTTAATTTTGTACTACTATGTATCTTGTACTCTAAAATAAAATGATCATTTTTATGCAAAATATAGTTACAACGTGAGTCATTTTATTACTTGTTACAGTTTGGATAATCGTGGTCCTACTGTGTAAGGTTGACTGAAATATGAATTCTTGAAAATTTCGTGTTAGAGTACCCTTGACTTTCAGAGGATTATCTAAAGGAAATTGTACGTGATGATTAATATTCTTACTGTGCTTCGTTTTTAAAGCATTTGAATGATGAAGTTCGATACATATAGCTACATAGGTCATTCCACTCCAAATCGATCACTCTATGACGACGATGTCAGGGATTTTGTTTAAAATGAAATATGATGTAATATACCTGAAATTAGAGGGGGTTTAAGTCATCATTTTCCTGGTTTCGAATTTGTTTAAAAAATACGGACCTTTGAAATTTGCAATTTTTTGCCTATTTTCGTGAGAACAGGCTGTACTTATGAATTTTTATCTGGGAAACTATTTGTCGGATTGAGTTCGTTTTTTTTAATTATAATTTAGAAGGTTTGATCTAGTGAAATAATATTTTCTTGAATTAATAAATTAATTTTATAATATTAAAAATTATAAGGAAAGTCTTATTTTGTAAATTTCTCTTTGACGGTGCTTTTAAATTAAAACAAAATTGTTGCTCTACGATTGGAAACATTGTAAGACAAGCGGTTAATAGACATCGCGGTTGGTTCAATCATTCACTGATAAGGTATACGTAGTTCAAGAATATTCTCTCAAAGCATTGATTAAAAGCTACGTTCGATTTACAGGTTAAAATAAAAATTTGTGTTGCTTTAATTTTATGATAATTTACTTAGTCCAAAGCAATGAAAATTCAGTGCAAAGTCAAGCTGTAATCGATGACCTGTTTAACGAATACATTACTCAAAAATAGTGTACGTAGTTTAAAAATTGTGGTTTAAGCTTCGAAGGCAAATATTGAAAACAGTTCATCACGTACAGGGTATAAATTAAAAATGCTACAGGTACTCTATTAAAAAAATGAAGATTACCTTGAAATAACCTTTAACGACTCCACCTAGAAGAAAATTGCCTTCACCACATGCTCGCTAAAAAACAAAAATCTCATACCCCCTCAATTTAAAAAATAATAGCCTGCAACATTTTCAATCCACCAGCCTCTATACCACAAGATGATGTGCTGTAAAGCGCGATTTGCCATATAGAATTTCCAAACTCACTCCTCTTAAAAGCTGTTAGCAAAGCAAGACAGAAACGTCGAACATTTTCCAAGGATCACTCAAAAATATAGATGTTCAATTCTTCGGTCGTAAAATTCTAATGTACACAATACACAGCCCAATGCACTCCCTCCGAAAAAACTACAATTTCTCTCGAACATTTCTTCACAACCGCCATTGCATACCTACTGTTTATTTTTCCCCGGTCTTCGCATATGACAGGAACAGGCATTGATCTAATATTATTTTTGGATCGGTTGTCGCGTCAAGACATGAGTCTGAGCTTTCGCCGCGAACGAGCGTGTATTCGTTCTGGGTACAAATTGGATATCGATCAACACGGGCCGTGCGAGCCGATATGAGAATAGATACATCGTGGAACCGGGTCAGAGGAACGATAAATCGTTCCGATTTCACGGAAATTGATGCGGCCCGCACTTTTATTAAAGTCGAGCGGCCGCGACGCTTTCGAATGCATTCCGTTCGTCGATCCCGGTGATTAAACCGATGCCAACCGGCGGTGTGCCTGCTAATTAAATAACTCTACCCCATATAATTAACTAGCTACACCGATGGTAAAGGGAACATCCACCATCGTGTCAATAACCTGCTTTGCACAATGGTGAATTCCGTTTTCATTGTTCGGCTCGGCCTAATTGCAGCCGCGCTTGCTCCTGCAACCGGGGGCCACGAGAATCATCAGGGATGAAGAGCATGGAGATGTTCTAGCCGGGGAAATGTACCGATTCACGGAGCTAGAGAATTTTTCTTCGTGGCACGATGCAGAACAAATGTTTAAAAAATATTAAACGAGAGGAGAAACTGTGGTGGTTTAATGTCTGATGCTCTGCTTGCCTGCATGGAGGAACGGAAGGGTGCATTAGTTCGCTGACCAGGGACGTCAGGTGAGACCTTCGTACATACCTAATTGAATGGGTGAGTTGAAGTACAGTACAACTCGAATGGTTTTATTTTAATTATTGAAAATTAATGAACAAAGTTTAACCGCAGTTAGACACTTATGAACGTTCATCTGAGATAGCGTAAGCATGTTTAAATTTGAACAGCATTATAAAATCAATGATGATGATACACGAAAAGTGGCCCTATTTTTTCAAATATCTTAGAATATGGTTTTTGGATTTGTACTGTTCTTCAACTCACCGATTCAATTATTTATATTTAGGCAGGGTGGTTGATCAATTATAAATTTCGCGTATACGTTCCAACTCTTGAAAGGATTCATTCTTTATAAATAATTAGAAACGAAATATGGAGGTCCTACTGTATGGATACCAGAGTGTCGAGAATTACTAATTTATTATCGAGTACTATTCGAGAATTACTATTCTAAACGCTATTTTAACCTAATGTATATACAGTGCGTTCCTCAGTATAAAACACACGCTCCAACTTCATTGGACTGACTTTAAGGTCCACTGGATATTTCACCGAAAATAACTGCTGCGGAAAGCATTCCACGGTAGGAATTCAGTCCGATATAACCTGTCTAATATTTCTCACCTTTTTCTACGATATCCATGGATTTCCGTGGCGAGTCGAATGTCAGCCGGTCGGAAGTGCTAAAGCGGAACAAAGCAGCGAATTCCAAGGAAAAAGAATGCGGCGCGTGCGTGGCTATGAATAGGGAGTTTCGGGGGCGACACACGACGACACGGAGTCGGTGTGGCTTGCGTATTGGAAAAGCTCGACGTGGAATTCACTGATTTTACGCAAGTTCTCAGAAAAATCTTTCTGGGAACCGGTTGGATAATAGCCGAAGCGAGCTACCGTGCGTCTGCTGTCAATCTGATCGCTATCAGACACTCCAGTAAGGACTTTAAAACCAGACAACTCAATGTCACTACCATCTATCTAGATCTGTAATCGTATGAGACAGATGAATGTCTACATTCGATGTCGTGTCATTTTAATAATTGGAATGAAAATTATCACTTGTCAGAATTAAAGAATAAATATGATCCTGATGGCCCTATTGTAGAGACATCTAGATCAGGCCACTTAAGGTCATTCCTTCGTTTCTGACATAATTTCTAATTTTTTTATGTCTCCACATAGTCTCTATATAGTTAGTGTTACCTAAGAATAGAACTTAAAATGTCTTCATTGTTTCTGATTCCACGAAAAAATGTGCAAAGACGAAAGTATTCGATTCAAAGGAACAAACATTGCGGTAAGGTAGATTTATTTTTTTAAGTCAATATTTTTAAAAATTTCAAGATCATTAATAATTTTCAAACGAATCAATGGATTTTCGTTCCTACAGCGTTGTAGCTAGGAAAAAAGATCGGTTCAATGTGTTGGAACGCTGGTGAGATAGCGTGACGGGATGAATGTTGAAAATCGAGTTAAAAATGGAAAGTCAATTTCACGGCGGAGATACGACCTTGAACCAGTTCGAACGTTTCCACGCAGTTTTGGCGTCTGTGCAGCGGCAGGAATGGGAAGCAGTTTTCGTAGAACGCGAATCACGGTTTCTCGTGCGATTCAGGCATATTCATGTATGCATTATCGCCTTACTTTCGCGGCGTTCTCGTTTGTTCTGCTTCACACCCCCGAAGAAAATCCTGGAACGCGATATTCGAGGGAAGTTGCGCCAGCTTATCGCGATATCTTACAAATGCTCGAGAACACCGACGGGAATTACCGTGTCGGGCCTGCTGAGGAAGAACGCCATCATTCATCCCTGAATACATCGCCTGCAGACAGACTGAATTACCGTTGTAATATAAGAAATTAATCGCACGCGAATTCAAAGATGGCGAATTATTTTCGAGTGCTCTGGCTGTGTTGAAATAGAACATGTTGCTAAATAAACAGGAGATTTTGAAATTTTCCTGTTTTATTGTAACTATCTACATCGTCTGGTTATTATCGATCTTATTCTACTCGAAGAAATTAGATCGTAATTTAATATGATGCTCCAAATAGGAAGTAAGAATCTTCAATTTTAGAAATTAGAAGATGGCAAATAATTTACAAGTGCTGTAGGTGTGTTAAAGTAGAACATGTTATTGAATAAAGAGAAGAATTGTAAAAGACGCAATTTGCTATAACTTTTCTACTTTACTATAACTATATTGTCTGGCTATGACCAACCTTATTGTACTCAATAAAATTACATTTACTTTAGTACGATGTTCTAAAGAATAAATAAAAATCTTCAGTCATAAAATCGTATGATGTTAATGTTAATGTCGCACAGAATTTTATTAAATTTTTAACACAGATCACTGATGACATACTAAGCGGCAGATATATTTAGTGTCGTTGTCTTCGAAATGAATGATGAGTTCTATTGTCTGAACCATCTTCAGACGACAATGCATCATTTTATATTCATTTGTCTCACGCTCTGAGGCGTCTTATATCTTAAATTTCTGTTTCGAAAAACCTTCATGGAATATTTCATGGAGTCATCGATATACTTGAAACCTTCAACGATTTTCAAAACGTTACATTTTTCGGAAGCTTCAGAAAAAGTACGATGTCATGTAAAAGTTTCTGAACACTTTACTTTGCAAACCATGTGACAAACTCAAGCTTATCAGTAAACCAAAAATGAGAGGGAGAATTACAGATGACAATTTCACCTCCGCTATGAGTGATTTTCCAATTTCAAATCTCTTGAAACTCCAATCAAATCTCCTTCTACGGGGTAACGCTGAAAAATATACCACTATTGCATTTACCATACTTTTTGCTCGCCACTCCGTTCCAGCTAAAACTTAAAGGATCAAGCTGCACTCCGAACAACAGCAGCGCTCTCCGGGCACCGCAACACGTATCGTCATGTTGGAAATGCTGAAACGCGGCGGGTCCATCGGAAACTCGCTCGATTTAAGCCGCGGGAATGCCGCTGAAAGATTCGACGGTAATCTCAGATCAAACGGGATTTAAATCGCGGAAACTCGACGAAATTCAGGTATAAATGCACGCCGGAGGTCCGGTATGATCCTTTGTAATAGCATTACCGCAATTTCAAGCACAGCGAAAGCTTTCTTCGTTCCTGCGCTCGGAATTTCCCCTGCCTCGGGGGCCGGCGCTGCCAACCCTGCAGATTACGTCAAGCATACAGAGGTTCAATAGCAACGGCGAATTGCATCCCCGATGAGCGTAACACAGCGGTTTCGCCGGGTACCTGCCCACTCACCTACGCTCCGTCGACTCCGGAAGATTTTCAAAATACTGCGACCCTCCCGGCATAAATACGTTTAACCGAATGGAAATTATCCGAGCGAGAGGCGAGACGACGTTCCGGAGGGCCCAGCAGCAGCTCGAAAGGATAAAACCGGTCGTTCGGGGACACCGAGAGTCCTGTGATCCTCGTTGGAACGCAGTAAACTTTAAATTCGGGACAGTAAGGTGGAACGGCAGCTTCGAACTTGTTTTCGACAACTTCATCGTGCCTTCCACGACGAAAAATTATTATCGCTCCGGATTACCGTCCACTTTCGGGCTACATGTAAATAGGGAATTTTCGTGGATAGAAGTTTCAGCGTGGAGCAGTCTGGAGTGCCCCGGAACTTTCTGCACCGTCCGCTGGATCTGGCGGCCTGATTGCCCTTGTATTTTCTTCGCCGAAATATGTCTGAGGAAGTATAATGCAGAATGAATGGGAAAGGGAAGATCGTACGGGATACCGGAGCCTGTCTGGAACGATTCAATTTTGTAAATATACTGTAATGCACCAGGCTCCTGACTACTACATTATTTAAAACCAAATGAAATATACACCAACATCTTTCCACATCGCAAAACCTTCTCCATGAATCAGCCTGTCACTTATTTGTTTTGGCTATCTTCTGTATTTTCTCCCTGCTTTAAAACTCCGGATGAATCAGAAATCCCTTTAAAATCTAGGTAACCACACCGTACGAGTTCAGTATGGTGCGTTAGCTCAGTGTGGCGTAACTCTGTCAGAACAAATTCGTCGACTCATGACAAGAACATCTTCCATCGACAAGTTTTGAGACAAATTAAGTTTGTATCAAATTTTATTCAACACGATGCTATAACTTGTGTACCTCCTCTTCTGAACTTTGAGGGGTGGTTTCACCCTGTAAATATGCAAACGGGCCAAAATAAAAAACACGTATTTGTTATTTTTCGGTCCCCTAAAACATATCCGAAAATCAACGCAATCGGAGGCGGACACCTAAAAACCTCTCTTTGTAAATGTCGAGTTCAGTCAAGTATGATAAACAGTTAAATATGTATAATGTCGTTTAAAATTCGTCTCGATATTCATTTTCAGAGGAACAGTACAAAATTTACGTCACGAAACTTTTATACTGAGCTCATTTAGGCTAAATGTGATGACAAAACATAACAGACGAACACAAACACGAAAATGTGATAGCGATCATAATTTATATAGCAGAGAGAAAGCAGGGATAGGAAACGGATGCCAATTACAATTAGAATCTATAGAATTAGGAAGTAATAGAATAGGATAGGAATATGATTAGGCTCTGGTAGATGCATATCTACCATCATAGGGTGCAAGGACATAAGAAATAAGGGTGTGCGAACTACCTCACACACTCTCTCTCTTCTCCGATTGTCGAGAGACATAAGTACTAGAATTAAGGACTAAACTAAGGTACAAACTACATTAGATGTAAAAATAAATGTTCAGGTTCGTAACAATTAAACTACGGATCTTCATGCAATTTAACATAACCAAATTCGTAAAGAATGCATAGTTTACAGAGTAAGTGAACCACAAAATGTAGTTTTAAACATTTCAACCACAAGATCAGCTACATAAAATCAAAAATATTCAAGTCTAAAAATACACATTTTCATAAAAATGCGCAGGCTAGCAATAACGTTGAAATGGAAGCCATCGTCGCCTTTTGGAGGACAATAAACCAGAGAAGAAGAGGAAATCATAACTGACATATCTAGTGTTTTACACGTCACGGAAAAATGTCTCTAGAGCAGAAACTTCCATTAAATTAAATTTCTTGTAAATCTCATACTTTTTTAGATTTAGTTCGCGGAAGGGTTAAAATAGCCCTCCGCGCGTCCCGGTGAAAGAAATTGACGGATGTGACTGTTTCAGCGAAATCATTTCATCGCGTGCAAATAGCTTCGAGGTGGATGCTGAAGGGCATAAGCGAATATATTAGTGGAAACGTCAATACCATGTAACGACACACGAAGGGAGGGGTGAGAAGGGCGGGAAAATTTCGCGTTTGCCTTCGTATTTCGCCCATAGTTTCTATCTCCATAAAAAGATTGCATGTCCGCCCATCGAGGAGAGCGTTTTCAATTTTTCGATAGAAATCAAATTTCTGTCGTTCGGCCCGTACGTCGCCGGGACAAAAAGTCGGGGGAAATTTATTCCGCGCTTTTGCGTCGTTAACGACGATACCATCGAGCTTTCGATTTGTTAATAACGCGGTTCTTTCGTATGCAAACACGGCCAAACATGTTTCTGTGTACAAAGTATTCATGCAGTAACTCGTTTCAAGAAGTATTTTATGTGATTACGTTTACTGATGAATGTTTATAGAAGAAATGATCGATACGTATTTACAGACATCTCATGAATAAAATTCGCGAAATGAAATTATTGTACTGACGTTATGTAAATAGGAAGGATGTTAATTTATTTGGGAGTAATACCGAAATCTGCATTGTCGAAATTAATTTTTGGAAAAGTACCATTGTTTGAGAAATTATTGAAAGCTGAATGAAAGTGTAATGTGAAAAGGGGATCCTATTTAAATGTTAAAACATTGAATAACTTCATTTTTTAATTTTGGTTATTGAAGAACCGTTTCTCCGTATTATTGGAATAGTATGACCAGTTATTAGTTAGTTGTTAGTTTCAAGATTTTTAGTAATATTTTTATGGAAAAATCTAATCTAGTTTAATCTAGTTTTGCTTATATTAAGGTTATTTCCGAGATATGTAACAATACACAGTTAGTATTATAAGCATTTGTCCACCGTGAGTATGAAATAAATACTAAAATTCGTTTCTAAAATATATTCATTAATTCACTCTACAATATCACGCAATAATTTGAGAATAAATCAAGTTACACAGAGAAAAATATTTTCGTTGTCCATTGCAAAACAAAGTTTGCACAAACATTCAGCTGCATATTAATATATTTTAGATCGATCCACAGAAAGAAATTTTTAGTATTTTGTTACGTGTCTCCTAGCTCTTCTCATAACTTTTTATCTGTTCGGCATTGATATTGGCCAACAAGTTTGCTCGCAATTTCTAGTCTTCTTACGTAACATAAAGAATCTCTTTACCTCTCAATAAACAAATAAACAACTATTTGAGCTTCAAATTGAAGAATACCATGACGACATTCTTGAATGTCGAGTATAAATCCCAAATAAATCACTGAAGCCTTTCACTCACGATAAACTACTGAAAACTTTTGCGACCAACAATGTATCCACGAAAACGTATTAAGAAACGTAAACTGTATAAAACTATCATTAAAAACCAGTCGTTGCCCCAACAGTTTCTGCTCCCAATGTAGCAGCAATCACGGTAAAACGTCGTGTTATTCGTCTCATCGAAGAAGAACGACTAAAAAAATAAAACAGATGAATCGGCCGACTTACAATCTCCTACGTACAATTTACGAGCTTCAATCAGAACGAGCAAGCACGGTCCGCGAAAGATTGTTATCCACGTACCATAGATACCCCGTAACATCGTTCCGAATCGAGGCAATTTAATCAGCTCTCAAACGTTACATCAACAAGGAACGGAATTGCGATTCTTATCGCGGCAGGCTGCTTCTCCACCGACAGATTGAAAAAGCTCCGTCCTCCGGTGCTTTCCCGTGCACGCGGGCTTCCGCGGATCGAGAGAGCGCGCTCCTCCACGAAATGAAAATTATTTCTGCTCATTACCGCAACGAGGCCGCAACGAAATCCGTTATCCGCCGCGCAAGCTCCAGTCGTTGCGAACGAAAGCTCGAACGACGACGTCCGTCCGTTCGCTTTCGAATCGTCCGCCCGCCCGGCCGCCCGCTCGCTACGACGAAATTGCGTTTCAATTACTGCATCCGTTGTAACCGGCCCGCGTAATGAACGTCCGTCTCTTTTTTATTTACCGTCGTAACCCGTTGTGACAGAAATATTTTTACCCATAACGAACCGTATAATTAGGACTCGTTGTTTTTATTCCGCGGCGCTCGGCCTCGTTCAATTAAAATTCGCGACAGCGCGTCGTTTCGAATCGCGAGAGCCGCGAAAAAACTCCGATGGAAACGGAATTACGACAGGCACGCTTTTTTTTTTAACGAGTCACGACTGACATTACAGAGCTCTGTGAATTATTTAATGGTCACGCAGCTTTGGAGGGAAATGGTATGCGCTGACAGGAGATAATCAACGCTCGAAAATAGGAATTTTTGAAAAGAAACAAAGAAAGGAATTCATGGTCGAATGTTTAAACAGCTACTCTTTTTCGGGGACAGCCTGTAAATGTGATAACAACAATATTCGTTGTTCTAAACTAAAAAGCGGATACTTCTAGTAATTTAGCAACAGAATTAAGTCATTCTTGTATACCACGATATTATGTCTTGTATTTCATTTCTGTAATCCATATAGAATTCTAGAATGTTCCTATTTTTCTATTTCTCACAGCCAGTACACAATGGTAGTATTTTCTTTAAAAACCAAAGTTTATTTCTTTACGATGAACGCATCCTGCAAAAAACAATGTTCCTCGTATGCGTGACTGCGAACGCCTACCCGAGCCAACGTACACATGCTTAAAAGTAATTACAGCCGATGTAACTCTTATCGATCACAGCGGAGTCTCCGAAACCGAATCAATCTCTCTTAACGGGTGAAAGAAACGTGTATCCCTGTCTGAGCTCGAGCGAAACGACAACTCCCGTGCGGAAACTCGCTAAACACGGAGTTCGGTGACCGTAGCACCGCAACGTGTTGGGAATTCGGTTCGTTTGGGAACTCGAACGCGACTAAGCCATGTTAAATGTCGAACTCCGTGTAGCCGGCTCCGCGAATATGACGGATAACAGAGTTGCCGTTCGTGTTATGGATGAAACTAAGAAGACCCGCTCGAGGCGCAACACGAATTAGCAGCTAGCTGTGACTACGGTCGCACGGAGCGCGCAGCCCACGCAGACGAGGCGTTACGCAACCGCCGACTGTTATTGAAATTTATGTTTATGCTCCGGGCGAACCCGAACGATTTTCGTAATTTTCGCCCGGAAACGGGCACGTGCGCGGAGGACCGTGTGGACGAAGGGGTCGTGGGTCACGTGGCGGACGGCCGACGTCGCTAATGAAAAATGTGGGTCGGTGATGTAATGTTCCTTAAACCGTGCACCCGAAACGGAAATACGCAAACACCAGACGCGGGTAGCTTCCACGCGAATGTTGTGACTAGCTGGGGAGCGAAATTGGCCAGAGGGAACGAATGGAATTTCAGAGGGCGGTTCAACTTCGATTTTTCAACGGCGATCGTTCGAGGTGAACGAATCAGACTTGCGTATTGTGCGAATGGAATTATTTTGAAATTGTTGAATGAATAAAAATTGATTCGGAGGCAATTCTAAATACTTGTACCTTACTTTATTTGGAGAAGTAAATAATTTTACTGCTAATGAATTTTAATATTATGCTGTATCTATCTAAATATCTTACGAATTAATTTTCTAAATCATTTCTGATATTTTCATTGCCACTATACGCTACCTTCGTTGGCTTCTATGCAGTAACTCTTTTTGTTTGTTATAATGACCGAGTTACCTTAGTGTACAAATTTTCCGACAGAATTTTTAAAACAAGAACAATCCTAAATGCAAAGACTATAATTGTAGTAGAAAAATGTTACCTCTTAATTCCATAACACAATATTGTGTTTTATGTTTGAAACTTTACACTGACTATTATTTAATTCGCTTGGTTCTGATCACCAAGTATTTAAAACGATACATCATGCTGAATATTATTTTTTACTTGCAATTAGTATTTTAAATCATTTTTTTCCAAGTCCGAATAAAAGGAATCAATGAATGCATCCTGCGGGGTCGAACGCTCGATTGAATTTTAATGAACTACGAATGCAAACAATAGTCGAAGTAATTAATAAGTCATTACTGTTGCTGTACGTTCTATCGGTTAATCTGCCGTATTCTCATCGATAATAACAACCCCATAAACGCACGACGTCATAATAAACAGGATTATAACATTTATCCGACGTCCATGTTTATCGGGCGTTTTCCGTCGACAGCCAAACAGTCAAACTTAATATCCTGTATTAATTCGAATCGCAGGACACGAGTTATGTGATTGTACGAATCCTGTAATATCCTGATAATTCGCGATGAAAAATTATGATAAATTCGGAGCGTATCGGAGCGATCCAGCACACGTTCCTGGATTTATCGCGATTCCGCGAACCGTAAAATTGTTTCGAACTCCGTGATTAAAGCCGGGCCCGATTACCTCGAAGGGTTAAATGTTAATTTAGATCCTGGATTTCTCAATTATACCGAGGATAACTCATTTTTACTGCGTGCTATTGTCGTGAAGATACATCTACATCTTCACGAAAAATTTAGACATTTTTTGGTTAGTAAAAGACAAATTTACCATTAGGTCATCCCGTAAGTGATGTCACTTTTAAGTTAGAAATCGGACGAAATTAACGCTTGCTGTTATTAGTAATGATTGTGTGATTCAGCACTGATTTTAATGTCTTTATTTCACTACTTAAACAGTTCCTCGATTCCATCTTCAATAAACCTCTATTGTTTCAAGACAATTTATTGTATAAATATCGATAATATTTTATCAACGAAAAAATTACCAAGCCATTCGAATAACCTGAATGATCCTACGATCTTGTAAATCGTAGCAATAGAAAAAAATTAAGCACATAACACGGACCATTTCGAACTATGCGATATTTATTAAAATCAATTTTTCGTGAAATCAATATTAATGGAGTTGTAGAAACTCCTAAGTGGTCTCAGATCAATGCGAAACGATATTAATCCCATAACAATAAAATATTGAATTTTCATCGAGTTAGAATGATTTCGGCGAATTTGTGCATGTTCACTTTCTGCGGGTTTATTGGGAGTCGGTGGTGTATTATTCCGAGCAATTAGATCGTTCGAACGGCAATAAAATCGGCAGCAAGTTGAACGGTGACGAGCGGAGCCGAACGACAGATCGATATTACGATAGCGAAGTTGCCGAAGCCTGAATATAGAGATTCAATTTAATGGCATCGGTTGATCGTAAACCGCTTCCACTTCGATTTGAGTCACGCTCGCGAGTTTCGCAATCCTCCAACTTAACTCGCTTGCAATTTCATCGCGCGAACAAGGCGAGGTGACCGGTTGAGAGATTAAAGGGACCCGTTCGAATGCTATCCACTCAAAAGATTGAACGTGCGGGCTCGATTTAACTTTCGAGAACAATTTTGCTAGCCGTTCGGCTGATAATCGACAAACAATATCGATCTGACCGAACCTCGTGAGACGCCCATTTCGAAATTAAAGTTTTGCCCTGAAATAATAATGCAAGATCGTAATCTTTTATTATTTATATTCAGAGCGACCCTATAAATGAGTCTAATATTTATTCTTTTTTTAGTTTGTGCTTTAAATATTTAGTTTGACACATAAAACAAGATATAACGATGGGAAATATTACTGTTACCTGATGCTTGAATATATATAAGATTAACAATTTTAAATACCGAATAATGTCATTTATTTCGTATTTAAAAATGTACTGTAGTATAAGAGCAAGCTGAAGTTCTGAGAAAACATACTAAAATTGAGAAAATACTCTGTGTGTGTCTATTCAAACATGTACTATAAAATTTAGCAATACCTTGAACATTGTATTTCAATAAATTTTTAGAACGGTATGCTGTAGGTAAAATCTGCCCAAGAAACCCGTCAGTAAATGAGCTTTAGTCAAATTACAGCCTTTAGCTCTCAAATCATTTCTTCGAATAAGGTAACCGAAATTACATTACATATAACCGCTTCACAAGTCAAAACATCACTAAAACGTACACCTAAAAATTGTCCGAATCTGAAATGTATTTAAAGAATGAATTAACTCTGAAACAAAATATTCCATCTAAACATTTAAATAACAAATTTTAAAAACCGACAAGGTCTGTTTTGAACAAATCTAAAAGTTTCAACATGACGTCAACGTGCAAAGGTAGCACTAGTCAGATCCAAATTTATAAATGTCCCGGGAACTTCGTGTCTCATCGAATATGAAGCGTATTATCCTAAAGACAAGCCTCATCTCCGCGTATAAAATATTCCATCTAAACATTTAAATAACAAATTTTAAAAACCGACAAGGTCTGTTCTGAATAGATCCAAAAGCTTCATCATGACGTCAACGCGCGGAGGTAGCACCAGTCAGACCCAAATTCATAAATTCCTCATGAACCTCGTGGAGCTAACTACCCCGAAGAGCAGCCTCATCTCAGCGTACAAAATATTCCATCTAAACATTTAAATAACAAATTTTAAAAACCGACAAGGTCTTTTCTGAACAGATCCAAAAGCTCGAGCGGCACGTCGGATATGACCGTGAGGAGGTAGCACCGGTCAGACCCGGATTCGTACATTTCCCAGGAACCTTGTGTCGCGTCGTATAGGAGGCGAACTACCCCGAAGAGAAATCTCATCTCGGCGCGGGTGCGGTGCTTCAGCGTCGCCGCTCTTACGAACGACACGGTGCTGCCTCGAAAAGAATTGCAATTTACGAAGCAGCGGCGTCGTTAAACAGCTTTAAGCTCGATATGGATGGCGTGGGTTAAGGGGGTCGTTCCCGGAATCGTACGAGGTGCCACGGGCGAAAGGGCGTGCCAGCAGTTGGCTCCTGTGATTTACCAGCCAACCCCTGTGCCCCGCCGTCGTCGCTGAACTTGTCCAACTGTTGTTCGGAGTGTTGTGTGAGCACGCCTTGCGAGCCGCGATATCAGCCGGAGAATTATGAGTCCCCGTGACGAATGGCTCTCGCGCGAAATAACCAAAAAAAAAAAAAAACAAAAAAACTTGCCATACATTCCGCGTTAACCCGCATCGTATTAAGAAGCTCCGAACTTTCAACGAGACCCTCCATGGCTCTCGAACGTTTCCAGAATTACGTATTTAAAGGGGAAAACCGACAGTTGCGAGTACCAGGGATTTTCCAGGCGATCGAATCCGGCGGAGACCGTAAATTCGACGGACGAGCACGTGTCACGACCTCCACTTGGCCGTGCAAACAGGGAAACAACCGTTTAATACGGATAACAACGCCTGGGTCATCGACGAACGAAAAAATCGCACCCTAGAAGGAATATCGGGGATCTCGTCACGCAGATCGTCCGATGATTTCCGTTCAATTTCACGCCTCCTCTGTCAACATTAGCGAAAATTGCAACGTGCTGCGAAGAAGCAGAGGCGGCGGCAGATGCGCGTGTTCGCAATGTGTACTTACATAAATTGCCGGGGAATCAGGGGCCAACGGACATATGTCGCCGATGCATCTCCGGGCCGGCGACAAAAGCGGGAAATATCGGCGGCGCGAAATTAGGGCGCGTGAATTCAGAGTGCACGATCGAGCGTGAAACGACGTAATATTAGGGGAGTGACACGTCTGCAGACAGTCTGGGGGTGACGATCCGGAGAGCTGCACCGTAATAGTTCGGGACCCTGACCCTCGGGACAGCTTCGGTCATTTCCGGAGGCGCTCTATTAACCGATTAATTAGAAATCTTGCCCCGTTCCAGCGAGCTTGTCTTAATCTGAACGGAGTCACCGACGCTCCTCCATCCACCGGATTCCGTTTACGGAGAATATCTTGGAAAATCAAGCATGAGAACGTAGGAGGGTGAATCAATAATTATTCACACTCTACTTCTGCAATTTGTCAGTTGAAGCTTATTGGAAAAGTAATTTCATAGAGACATTGCAACATTGTTCCAATCACAGAATCACGTGTTCATTTGATCAGTTCCATGAGGCACTGTATACTTTTCGCAGATTCAGAGACAGGACAGTAAGTCAGTAACAATTGTACTGCAGCATTTAAAAATTCTCAGCTTCTGCTAAGATCTGCACTCGCAACAATTAATTCTATCTATGAGGGTGAGTCAGTAATTATTCATACTCTATTTCTACAATTTATTAGACGAAACTTATTGCGAAAAAAATTTCATACGGATATTGCAACGTTGCTACAAACGCAAAATAACGTGTACATTTGGTCAGTTCCATGAGTTACTGTATACTTCTCACAGATTCAGAGACAGTATACTAAGTCAGTAACAATTGTTTCGCAGCATTTAAGAATTCTCAGCTTCTGCTAAGATCGGTGCTCAGCAATGATGACATTCAACTGAATCTATGGGGGTGAGTCAATAATTATCCGCACTCTGTTTCTATAATTGATTAGAACAACAGTAGAGTACGTACAATTACATCGCGTGGCCATGTTTGCTGTGCAACAACAACAAAGAAAACTACCTCGTAGATTCAATTGATTGTCATCATTGCTATGCGTCCATCTTAGCAGAAGCTGAGAATTTTCAAATGCTGTAGTACAATTGCTACTGATTTATTGTACTGTCTCTGAAGCTGTGGAAAGTATACAGTGACTCATGTAACTGATCAAATGAATACGTTATTTTGTGTTTGAAACAAGGTTGCAATATCTGTATGAAATGACTTTCGTAATAAGCTTCACAATTTCTAATTAGTTGAGCCTGCATTAAAACAGAAGAATAATTATGGTAATATTTGTAATAAGTGTAGTTCCTGCGATGCTTAAATGTTAGAAGTTAGGAGAATTCACAACTTGGTGTGCAGTATTTACATGAAACATTTGCTAGAGGGTTTCTAAACTTTCCTCCTGGGTCACCAGAAGATGTCTTTCCTCCGTTGCAGAACTATCCAAGCTATTGTCTAAAAATATTCTCAAATATCAGTGGCATGCTCTCCGGAAGGAGAAAAAATCTCTCACACGCTGATCTATGTACTCCAAATACCATAAAAAATCAGCTGTTCATTTAGAAACATCCATGTTCACCTAGACGAGACAAAACGATTACTTTAACCACTCCTCGACGTAATAGACCAGAAGTCTCAGACGATACGTTGACACGCGTGGACTGCTATGAATATAAGCGGAAGTTTCATATACCGGGTATTGTCATTGAACCGACGCCGGTAAAAAGCCTCCTTGGACCATTAAAGCGGAAAGACGACCAACCGTTTTTGCGTTGCTCGATAATGTAGCCTGAAAGGTGAGGTGAGATGCTGTGCCGTGAAAAACGTGATAATTAACTGTGCGCTGGAAGCAGGTGGTCGAGACTTTTTGCCAAGAGGGCTGCTTGTCCTTTGTGCCTGCCGTCGGTTATACCTTTTAACGAAATTAAGAACGCTAAGAAGTATGTATATACACGGCTCCTTCAGTCGTCCGTCGATTGTTGAACGGTGTTTCAGTGACGCCTCGACGAGCAACAGGTACCTCGTTAGAAATTCTCTTTTAATGCCGGCCATTGATACAAAGGCAGAGACAATCGATCTAACCGTGTGAGCAGCAAAATTGCGCAATAAAATTCAAGTAATATTTATCGAGAGCTGATGATTACCTGCAACACTCAAAAGATTCATCTTAGGACTTGTATGGATTAATCTTTTGTTCCTCTTTGCAAGAACTATGTTTGCAAGAACCCCTGAAGCTACAGACCCGTTTTTTAAGTACTTGGATATTTATTTGTTGAGTAACAGGTATGCTCATTTATTTGTCGTACATGAATGTTATATAAATAAATAAAATCACTTGTGACAGCGGTCTTCAAAGTACTAACACTCTGTAGTTTTAATTTTCTAATTACTCCAAAGCATATGCAATTTTGTTACGTTTAGTGAAAGAATATATAGATAAATAGAATGTTTTTCAGTTAAACAACCAGATTGTACCAGAATATTCTACGAGTAGAAAATTTCCCACTTTTCGCGGAGGAAAATTGTAGTCAATGTTAGTAGTAGAAAGATTAGTGTACATAAAACACACAAATTCTTATATTCATAAAAGTTTGCTCATTTATCTCAAACAATTAAAAGTAGAGGTATCAACGGCGCAGGTGAAGATTTTTCATGCACATTACACACAAAGGCAGAAAACTCCATAAATATTTAATACTATCAGCTGCAATAATTTATGTTATAAATGAACCCTCTACAACCGGAATTTTTCTCTGTATGACGAAGATGATGCATCAGGTCAATAATAAAGATGAATGATAATATTCGTATCGCATGGTATAAACATAATAATAAACAAACAGAGTCCTTGGTGGTAGTATAGTCATAGAATATAGTCATAGAATATACACAGTGATAAATAAACGAAGACTTGAAAAATATAGACATACACATACATATATAGATATGTAATTTCCATATCACATGGCGTTATAGAGGGTTAAAATGCTAGTAGACATGCACAGAAATCGGTAATAGTCTAGTGCATCTCGCGTCGTAAGAATTAATTCCTGAAATCACCTGAGATTCGGTTTCCTGGACCAGAATGTCCTCTGAAAGCATCGCTCGCATCTCGGCCGAGATGCAGTCGCGTTTGCAGGCTATGGGAGCGTGTTGAGCATAGCATGTGCAGCGTGTGCAGCATCCGTGCATGCTGCGTCGTTGCACCCACGCAACGGTGCAATGGATGGGTGGAAGGAGTAGGAAAGAGGTTGTAAATGTGGACCAAGGCTACAGATTGCGCACGGTAATGCGATACCTCGTAACGTACGGTTTTTGCATGTGTACTGCAAATCTTCGTGGCCGTCTCGTGTTCTACCTGCGAGCGAGTTTGCGTCCCTACTATATTCTCCCTTTTCATTTATTCAGATCGGAGTAGAACCCTTTTGATCGCCTCTTTCACGATTTTCACAGTCACAAAAAGTGCACGAAGCGTTCAAAATCTATCCGTTATTCCTTTCGTTTCATAGTTGTAGAAGCGTGTTGCATTTAGACATGAAGTTTCGTTGCTGGCGCAAAACCTTGCGTGCCATGTAGAACTGTGGAGAAATGTTCAGAGTCAGGGTTACATGATTCATCCGTTGAATCCTCCAAATGATCCTCTGGTTATATCACACAGTCGCTGTAGACAGTATGTAGAACTGTGGAGAAATGTTCGAGCTAGGATTACATGACACGCCAGTCAAACTCACCAGCCGATTTTCTTATGTATTTTAACTCTACTAGGTAGTTCTAGTCATAGTGCATAGACACTGTAGTCAATAATTAGAATACCTCGGACTTGAAAGTGATCGAGATAACCTCAGCAATAAAACCAAGCAATAAACCAGTGTCATCATTTCCCATATTAGTGGATCCCTCCAATTACAATTGCACTGTGCAATATCGAAATCTTCATATGAATCCAAAATCAGTCGATCGGTAGCAAGAACTTGACAGAGAGATTATTTCATGAAAACAAACTGTTTAAAAGACGAGAGAAATGTTGTTAACCCTTAAAGTATGGAGCGGGATGCAGCTAAGAACTCCATATGGCCGATGCTCATTTAAAAGTAACAAGCGTTGTGATACGATTTATCTACAAAAGTTCATTATTTCGTGAACAAATAATAAAATGTACAAACTTCATGTCTAATAGAATATTCAGTCAAATTAAAATTCTTTTTGCGTGTGATATGTCTCAATATTAGACCGTTACAAACGTATCACTCTGAGCGGACAAATGCGCCTTTAGGCCACGCAGTACTCTAGGGGTTAAACTTCACGAGTCTAGCCAATAATTCATGTTCTAATCAATAAAACTCATGCAGTAAAAATAGTGTGCAATTATCGGTTAAAATGCGAGACCGCACGCGGTACGATTTAATGTAGATCATAATATCTACCGAGGCGAGCGATCATCCGAACTGTTGGATGAAAATCGTGGGAAACGGCTATGATACGGATTTACGATTCACCATAACGCTGGCTACGATTAACGCTCGAGAATGATCGTGCTGGTGGAGCGGTTACCGGAGGAATTCTCCTTTCTCGATTCGATTTTACAGTTAACCGATCGGGCAAAGAAACGACAGGAGGATACTGACAGAAGGAATTCGGCGGAAGCGAATATCAGGCTAACGCTCGACGTGGCTGCTATCAAAGCGTACAATAAAAGCCAACGAACCGTGAATTTTCCGACGTCACGCGTCGAATACCTTCCCGCGAGTTGCTCGTTCATAGCAAAAATACAGACACAGAAAAAACCATACCGGCCGCCGTAACTTCAGTAACCGGGCCATCGAACGTAATCTGTCATCCGCCGTTCAGACACGCAAATAACTGGCCAGCTTAAGAGCTTTTCGTTCGGTTTCACAGAATACACCGACGAATCGATCGCCACCATGTAATTCCTTGGCTTCGATCGTTTGTTGCCTGTCTGTCGATTCAAGATAGACTGTTCATAACAAATGCACCATAGTTTGCAGCAAGAACAGGCTATACAGGATTCGAGTGTCATCGATTGAAAAAGATACTGTGAAACATTTACAAAGATACGAATAAACATTGAAACGTTGATTAAATTTTTTGGCTGAAAGGGTATTGGAAGAATGCATCGATACGAGCGAATACAACGGATTAAGGTCAGTGGAACGCAACGATGGATTTCAATACCAAAGCTCATCGAAATACAAGTAACTAACGGTAGTTCGTAAAAATTGTATCCTCCTACATTAAATATTATCATTTGTGTACTGTAAAAGATACATTAACACGTTGAGCGCCACAGTGAAAACAGCCATACCTACTCAGACACGATATAATTTACTATTTCTCATATAAACCACAAAGAAAAAAAAGATTTGAGTATTGCATTGTGTGCTTCTGTTCCTACATTATTGTTTCAGTATGAAGTTCACTTATTATTCTGCAACAATCAATAATTATTTAATTTAATTAAATTGGAGGTGTCGGTCACTGGTGAACGACGCGGCATTCAACGTGTTAATGGATGCAGCATCTATTGCTGACATCAAAATCTTCCAAGTACTAAAGCACGTTTGCTTACTGTCATTATGGAACACACTGCAAATAAAAATTATTTAAAAGTAATAAGAATACTAGCAAAAGAATCTGTTCTCCTCAGAATGCCAGTTCGAATGAGGTTTTTTAGTCGTTCACTGCTAAATATTTGTTGTACAGCTTGATGTCAGATACCTTGAAACTTCTGTAATTTTAGCTCCTTGCCTTAAGATTTATTTTTATTTCAATCCAACCCTATAACAATGAAATCGTAAAAAAGTGAAACTGTATAATTCTTCGTAGGTCACACTTGCAAAGTAATGGTACAAAAGAAACAAATATTAAATCTATAAGTCAATAAAAATTAGTACCGCAGAATCGCATTACTTAAAGCCCAGATAAACTGTCCAACAAGTTACAGCATGTTAACGATAAATTTGTTGTTTCGCCAAATAATACGCTCGATACGATTATATATAA
Source organism: Macropis europaea (assembly GCA_916610135.2). Taxonomy (NCBI): domain Eukaryota; kingdom Metazoa; phylum Arthropoda; class Insecta; order Hymenoptera; family Melittidae; genus Macropis; species Macropis europaea. Next base: position 11,152,896 of record OU744343.1, on the reverse strand, counting down.
TCGAATAAGTTGCAAAATACTTGAAATATTGTAGTCAAAATCGAGTTTCTCCCAGAAAAGTAATGCTGACGAGACTCGCCAGGGGGTTGATTCCTCGCCTGTACCAGACTCCTAAATAACGTCTCCGTCACGATCGATTTTTAGACATTTAGAGGGAGCGTATCATGAACCCAGACCTTCAAACGCCTTAACAATCCGTGTATTTCAGTTTTATATCCGCGTTCTGATCATCATCGCGCCTGGAAATTTTATAGATCGGCCATCGTTATTCCAGGATGAACCCCGGCGTCCAGACGGCGCTAGACGATCATAGAGGAGAGCAGAGGTGCGGCATGACATGTATCCGGAATCGATATAACGGATCGTAGAAGTCAAAGCCCCTGGACAAGGAACCTCTTCGAGCGGATTTCACCGGGTATTGGGTGCTGCAGGAGTTTCAGCGGGTTAAAGGGTGGCGTTTACCTACGCGTTACCGTTTGAGCACGATTTCACGGGAACTACCTGTACATGGATATACGTGTATACATGTATATCCGTACGGAAGATGGGAGAAGGAACAGAAAGCCTTTGAACGGTGTTACCTCGAGACAAAGCCGTCATCTCAGCATTGTCTGGGCCAAACCAAGCAAATCAACCAGCAACCGCTCCTACTGCTTGCCTCTGCACCTCCTCTCTCTCTCTCTCATCCTCTCTTGTCCGCTGCCATCCTTCGCTCTGCTTTCGTACGGAGTCCGTGAAGGCCAACCCCCTTTGGGTACCTACTAAAGAGAGCATTGCCTCGCTGATCCACCGTGTTCAACTTCCAACCCTGTCTCTATTCTCGTTGGCCACCGTACATCTTCGGAAGGGGGATCAAGATTTTCACGGATCCTTGTCACCGGCTAAGTCCATCCCCGTACGGTTTAGCTTTTGCTCGTTAAGTGTACCGGATAGAGAACCAAGACGTCCACAGACGCCCGACGTCATTGGCGAAGAGAATACGTAATCGTTCGATGTAGTCTCCGGAAGAGGTTGAGATTTAACGATTTTAAGAATGGCAAGCGTGTGAAGTTTTACACGAAACGGTGGATATTTTTGGCATGTGCAACGGACAAGGCAGGTCGATAGATATGAGAGTGACTCACGCCGTTCCACGTAGGAGGAAAAAAACCGGTTGGATGTAATTTCATCACGAGGCATCGGATTCATCTGGATATATTATTATTCGCCGTGGACTCTTGGGAATCGTAATAACCGAAGTGAATGGTACACGCCTTCGAGAATTTACTGCAAATAATTCTCACGTACGGTCATAGCGTTCGGATGGCAGCTCTATCGATTTTTTAGAGATGTCGATAGATACAACGTTGAAGCTTAACGTGTTTAGGGTAAGGCATGTTCGAGAAAGGTGTGGCGAACACATTTCACAGTTAACAATCTACTTTTATGAAAATTATTATAATATTATGCAGCATTTATTGATTATACTATTATAGGGGTGTCTCAAGTTGTTCAACGAAACCGTGTCAGTATACTCTACGAGCAAAATATGTTATATAACTATATGCGTGGTCATAATAATAACATTATGTAATGTACAGTAGGTACACAGAAATTTATGGATACTCGAGTATTCGAAATCGATTTTAAAATCATAAATATCTGTACAAATAAAATTTTATCCTTCTATTATAATATACAGGGTGGGCCATGTAAAACAGGGTACCTATCTTCTCTATATATGACGGTACGAGAAAATTGATAAGAAATTATAATTTTTTTATGAACAAATTTTTCTTCAATCGTATTTGCTCTTTGAAACGATTTAAATTAAGTATGAAAGCTTTTTCGTACCGCCATACCTACAGAAGTTAATTAGGTGTCCTGTATATTAATCACAAGTTGCTGAAAATTAGTTTCAATTTTTATCCTTCAAAAACGTGACTGATGCTTCCTTCGGAAGAGATGGTACAATTCTTCGACATCGATTGTACTACAAAAACAACTAAAGCATCCGATTCAATTCAAGGTCGGCGCACTACGATATGATTAATCAATATGTTAAGAAATTATTATCGAGTATGTACTTTTCATTTCTACAATCTGAGATTAATGCTTGCTTGAGAAGGTAGCAAAGTATTCAAGGTTGAAGGTACGGTAATCAATTCAGTGAAGAAAGGACACAAGCATGAATAAAAGGACAAGCGGCGTTTTAACCTGCGTGTGCAGGTGGTTGCGTGAAACGTGTCTCCACCCATGCCATTAGAGGGTTCACGCTACGTTGCTCGCATTCCACTTTACCACCCGAATAGTAAGCGTTCTTCGTACACGGGGTGTCCCATTGTAACCTTCCACGCGAATATCTTCGAAACTATTAGTAATATCGATAACGGTTCGGAGGAAAGTTGAATCCGAGAGGGACCTAATGCGGAGTGAAATAGTTTCTTTACAGGCGAAGGCGTAGCAGAGATATGAAGATCATTTTGGTTTTTTCAAACGGAACCATATATTTTTTATATATTAATCAACGTTGCCCTTTATTCTCTATAAAAAAAGTATTAGGGTGTTTATGACAGAAAGGCATTACTTTAGTAAATATTTTAATTTTAAGGGTGAAATCTCTCCCCTGACAGGCTTTAAGGTTAACGTGATTTGTTTTATGGTAGCTTTTAAGGGTTAATTTTATTTATGTAAACGTTTAAATTAAAGTGTCTTCTAAACTAACAATTTTTCGGCATAAATATTCTAATATTTTTTATGGAGAATGAAGAGCTGCATCGATTAATGTATTAGAAAATACATAGTTCTGTGTAGAAAACGAATATGGCCTTCATATCTTCGCTATGCCTCTATCCATGAACTACTGACACCACATCGTGTCCCCCTCAATAGATTCGAATATCACTTCGAACAGTTTCGAAGATATTCGCATGGGAAGATTCAAATGGGACACCCTGTATATGCAGATGTGTCCAAAACGATCAAGAACCATATTCAGCATGCGGACATCTTGATTACCTTGTAAATTATACAGGATGTCCTCAAATGGAAGGACACTCGCTTCGGATCGGACAAAAGAATACAATACTGATTGTGAGTAAAAAAGTTCTACAGTGGAGACGTATAAATTAAACCACTCAAAGTTATTTTCTTGTCTGCAGTACAGCTTTTTATTCTTTGAACTTTGGGAATGCAACAGTGAATATGTGACTGAAAGAGAAAAACGAATAGAATAAAGTATGATATAAGGAAAATTGAAAGCTGATTGTGAGGTGACCTCAAGTGGCCTGATCTATGTGCCTCTGCTATAACAACCATACGTTCGTAAATGCTCCCTTAAGATATTATTGTTAAAAAACTGTACTCCGTACATTTCGTCCAGAAGACTACGAAAATGGTGATGTTCATTACTCGCAATGATAATGAATTATTCTAAAAGTTGTTCCATATGTTCATAAATTCCTTATAGGTTTTCTTAATGCATTATTAACGCCAAATTAAAAATATTAAAAAATTCACATGTGTTAAACAGATTAAATACGTTACAAAGTCCAGGAAATATTAATGAAGTTTTTACCATACGAGAAATAACGTAACATTGACAAAGTATAGTGCAACCATTTTTTTAAGAACATGTGAATTCTGCTATTGTGTTCACGCGGTAGAAGAGACTGACACAATGACGGTCACCAAGATGATAGAATTTTGGTATTTATAATTAAATTGAGAACAAATTTATTATTTTCATTTATTAGTCGCAATTTCATTTCCACAAACACATACGTATATACATATTATTTCTTATTGTATTTACGTAACCATATCAAAGATACTCTACAGAAAACCTATCTCCATTCACGAATTCCAACTAACCACATCTCAACTACCAAAAACAGTTCCCAAAAATCAACAATACAATGAACAAACTTACAAGCAGTCGCTGTAAACACGAAACCGTGCCACGCGCGGTAAAGCAATTAAAGAACGATCCCATAGGCTACAGCAAAGGGTACAAATTACGGAACTACGGTGGACGGTAGCCTGTTAGCTTAGAACAGTCATTCGGCAAACAAAGGGTTCCGGTCCCTATGCAGCGTCTCGTTTCTTCCCTGCATGATTAATCCAATGATCGGTCGGCCTCTGATTTAATATAAACTTTGATAATTAGAACGGCCGGGGCGAAATCTCGCAGCGAGTCGAATGCAAGACGATGTTCAATATCCGAAGACGTTATTAATGTTGGCAATATCCATGCACCTGTGCGCTTGTAGATCAGCCGAAGAGAGGAGGGCGAAGACAAGCTGGCGGTCCGTCGACAGTTACGACGATGACTATGACGAGGTCTGCGGGTTTGCGGTTAACCCTATGTACCAGCCGGGGAGAAATAGGGTCAGTGCGTTGCATGCGAATAACAGCTAATCGGTGTCTAATAAGTTTGCCCGCATAATCGATAACAGACGTCGCCTGGAGCGGCGCGATCAAACAGAACGGCCAGGAAACCGCGCGGATTTCACGCTGATCTTCGATAAATGATATTCCATTGATTTCGATTGTTCCGGTAATCGATTTCGAGCAGCCGACGGATCGCTGGCGTTATATACGTGATTTACGCCGCCGCTCACGAGTTTGATTGCTCCGACCTGGACGTGAAAGAACGCCATCGCTCGCGGATCGAGATATCGGAAAATTTTGTGTAAGCTGCGGGTGAAAGTTTTCGAAAATATCTCGTTCGAACAACGCTTGGTCGGTCAAGGACTTATACATCATAGAAATTTTGTTGTGCTTTCGTGTAACAGAAAGTAGGTGGAACAGTATTTAACCCTTTGAATTCCTAATTTCTTTATAATTTTCTTTTCAACAACTCCTTATTATTTTAAGTGTTTTATATGAAATATACTTCAAAAGACAGTTGATTGATAGGAACCAAATAGGTATAAACAATCATGTACCTGAATACTTCAAATATTTTTTTGTTACAAAAAAAGGGCCATATAAATGTAATATTGCTTATCTGGGCAAAAAAATATTGTGAAATATAATACATATTTAAACTGGCAGTTTAAAAATATCGGGTGTGACTCGGTGAAGGAGTACCTGTTAATAAAATCGATGTCGAGTCACACTCGACGAAGGTGTTTAAAGGGTTAACAGTTTGACTGCCATGTGACCCATACATGGGCAACGCTTAGATTCAATCATTATATTTGTTTCTTTTCTACGTAACCCAGCATCGACTGTTATGATCATTTAGCCGGGGATTTACTGTTTTACATGGTTCCTGGTTATGTGAACCACTATATTGTCAACAGCATCACAGAATCACTAAAGACGGTCAGTCATCCTAACACTGACTCATGGCTATCGTAGCTTAGCTTCGGTAATCAGATTCAATCATTATTTATTGCACCCTGAGCATGTTACCAACTACACCTAACAGGGTCTAACAGAACCAGTGAAAAAATTAGAAAAATTTCTAATATTATTGATTCGAAAAGGCAGTTACTTCAGGCTAGACTCGTTTTCTATAAAGATTTTAAAAGTTTGCCTTTTTCAGCTAGTATAGAATGATAGCCAAAGCGTTAATGTGACATGGTCAGTTCAGTCACTTGCTTTACAATCTTAGTGGTCGGCCTGAGGATCGTTTAGGGAGAAATGTTGGACAAAACGGTACGAAATGTAAAGCAGAGGTCTCAAAGGTTTTGCAAGATGCATGGGAGAGTATTTCTCCAAGTGAAATGAACATATTAATTAAAAGACTGCTTCGCTTGGCCAAAGGAAGTGACACAATTTGGGAGCTCTTCGTCACCGAGAGCTCAGTTTACTCGTACTTTCATGTTCTTATAATTAGTAAACTCGTGAAACAATATTTTTAACCATTTTTCTTGCAGATATAAAATTCTTTATTCGAAATTAAAAACCGTGAAGATTTAAGTTCCACTTTTAACTAATTCACGTGTGCATGTCAAAAGACACCAAAGTGGTCAGTGCTCAATGATCAAAGTAACATCCAGCGGCTTTAATTATAGCATCGCAAACTCGAGACATATACTGGTAATTAACATGTCGAGTGTCACAGTGAAAACAGCCATACCGAACCAGACACATACATTCTGCCTCTAATATAAATAATGTACTAAAAACTATTTTACTATTCGAACATATACTGGGGTTTTTATATTACTGTGAAACTATCAACTTCTTTTAAAATTTAGTAGAAATTACTATTTCTTCACACTAATAAAATTTATTATATTATCTAAATAATTGATATCAATTACAATCATCCTTCTTAGAGAATTTTCCCATAGTGCTTTCTTACATGCTTCCTTAGATATTAATTTTCGAGTACAAATTTATTATTGGCTTTTCATATGAGAGTTGCATGTGAGCAACTTCTAATCAATTTATAATTAGTCAAGCACTCCAGGTATCGCATAAAACAAACAACAGAAACATCTATTAATCTCCACTAATACCGATACATTTTTCAACACATGTTTGTGTTCACAACGACTATCTTTCCTCACTTTTCACACTTCAAGCAACAAAAGCTTATGAGTGGTGGTGCATGCAAACAGGGCGTTCCAACGATCGTGTAGCATGTTAACTGCTTCGAAAACGATCCCTTTCGAGCGACGAACAATTTAAACCAGTACCGTTCCGACTAAAAAATTTCGAGCTGACTGGAATTTTCGTGACGCTCTGAAAAATGGTCGGCCAGTTTTTTTCGAGGGCACCGAATGCGAAACAAAAATGGTACGGCCGACCTGTCGACACGGGCCGAGCACGATAATACTCGAAATATGTAGCTATTCCCATTCGCGATCGACAGCAATATCGGGAGTTATACTTCTATCGATTGCCATTCGCAATCATGCGTTCCTAGCTGACGGCAGATCTCGTTTCAGTTTCGACGATTATACGCCGGTGCAGCTTGCAATAACGTCGAGTGCTACGATGCTTCCTCTGCTTTTAGCTTACAACAATCGACAACCTGTTGTTACGGTTTCGTAATAAACCTCGCCCGGTTATGGCCCATCCTCGAATCAACCCTAGTTCGCAGTTAAACAGTTGCGTTTTAAGGGATCGCATACACCTGGACTGCCTAGAAATATGTGCCATCTCTGAGGATTTTGTTACAGGGACTCTAACCACTATTGCCATGCGAATTTTTTTATTGACTCGTGTATGGTAACGCGTTAACGCAAATCGAAAGCTGGTTGCCGCTAGACCTTGCTGTGAAAACAAGGACAAAGACTTTTTGTTTTATTAATGACGTACACTGTTAAATTAGAATCTGTTCTCAGAAGTAACAATAAATAATTGTTATGTCAACAGGAAGGAACAGAGAAATAATATACAATTCAAAGGAAGCATTCATTGACGCTTTGTTCTCCGGATTTGTAAGTACAATGACTTCATAATTTGGCGTTTTCAAAATGGAGTTTATATGTCATTGGGTCCCTGTGATTATGAAAAAACGTAATATTACGCCATCAGCCACCGGCTGTAGGATAATGAAAGACGCAGTCACGCGTCAGCGAATGTGAAAGTATTAAAGAGTGTATCTCGTACAATTTTCGAAAAAAAGAAATAATGTGAAAGAATTTCGGAGAACGTCATAATTTTGATCATGGAAATTGACAGCAAATAACCAAACTACCTATTTAAACAGATATATGTACATATATATATATATATGGTTAGATGGAAGTTAAATTTTGTAAATTTAGCGATTCAAGGAGATGGTAACAATCTGAAATAAAAATTGCCAATTTTCATGAAAAAATTGAGATAAATTGGTTTATCACTTTTTGAGAAATTTAGACGATCTAACTTTTCGCAGTGAATGCAAAAATTTACATTTTACCATATCACCATACATACTTGTATGGCATACAATTACACTCAATGATTATTTATTTGACGATATATAATATTAATAAACACATCTAATCAACTCTACTAGAAACGACAGAAAAATGGGAAGAGTACAAAAATTTACAAGATGTCATTTTTTCAAATTTTCAGCTAATACAGCGTGGCAGGCAACGCGTTAATGCCAAGAATTCTACTGACAATATTTTTATAAAAATTCCAGAAACATCGTACTTCTCTAAAACGTAAAAATAAAACCTCTTTTTTATGTACCCAAATATACACGCTCCTTTCCTGTAAAACGAATGCGTTCGAGGGTTTACGTTGCCGACAATTTGGATTATTTCGCTCGAAAAAAATCTGCGAATGTTACTAAAACATAGATAAGTCTACGTGAAAAATCCCGACGCAAAAAGTTGTACAGTTCCCTCGCAAAAAAATGCCAAAGGTCTAAAAAAACGAGACATACGATAGAATACGCCTGTAAAATGAATAAAATCGCACTCACGATAGGTTCCCTTTACCTCAGAACGATCACGCGAGAGCAATGAAAAATTAAAAAGAAGAAAGTGACCACGTATTAGTTGCGGTTTAATTCACTCCGTCCTTCCATGAATTCTTCGAGAATTATGATTTCATTAAGAAATCGAAGCCGCACGGCGCGCAAAGAAAATTGCGGCGTTACCCGCGGAGGTCCTGAAGGATCGGGGAAAAAATTGAACGAAGTTAATTATCCGGGGAACGTTTATTTTCCGTGGCGAGGAAATTAAAAGAGAAAGACAGAGGGGCTCGGACGAGAGGAGGGCAATAGTTAAGGAATACAAGTGTCCTCGATATATTTAAACGATTTTCCCCTGCAGCGCCACTTTTTCTCCTCCGTTCAACGGTCTCGAGATTATTCTTACGGCGGACTCGTTAAACTGCTCTCGCTTCCAACTTTCCAAATTCAATTCCTCCCGGGATAAGACAAACGAGAATCTTTTTAATGAATAGGAGGATGGCCGGCCGTCAGTATAAACGCGCGAATCCCTACAATTTACAAGGAAAATAAGTCGACGCAACGTAATCATCCTCGCTGTCGTCTGCTCGACGACTTTCCGCCTTCTTCCCACGACGCGCGCAGCACGACTACCTTAACAAACAAGTAACTAAAAACCAAATAGCCTTGCTTAGCGTAGAAGATAAAAACCAGCGAGAAGGATAAGATAATCAGAAAATGCAAATATGTAGACTGAAGATTATCCTAGTGGCGAGTCTTCAAACGCGAACGTAAACTTTAGTTTCTCTTAGCCGGTTTTTTTCCAAAATATAATAGGTATCAAGGAATTGCCTCGTATCAAAAGTATACCAAGAGACTAAAAATAAATTATAGTATAATAAAAGTAAAACTAAACAAGCAATTAGCTCAGCAGAGCCAGATGGTTAGCGGTCCTGTACTCTTATGTTTATACCATTAACCGTCAAGTGCAATGTACCAAATTCTGAATGAACACATTTCACAAAAACAAAAAACAAATAAGCACAGCATGACTGTTTAGTCTACCATGTGACAACGCGCTCATGCTCGTTTGCGGACTTGCGTTTAGCACATGAGTACGCGTCGAGGTTTGCATGGACTGGCTTGTCAAAGAATCTGTAATATACTAGCCCTCCTGACTATTACTTTGTTTAAACATTCTCTGAACTACTTCAAGAAGCTCCAAATGAATCAGGAATTCCTTTAAAACCTAACGCATTGTACAAGCACAGTATTGCGTTAGCTCTGTTAGAAGAAACTTGTGTCAGAGTTTACAACAAAACCTTCTTTGTCAAAACTTGGTAGTCTGAGTATTATACTGTGTAATCGCTGGTCTATTATGGAGCACTCAAAGAAGGGACGACCTTGAGTTTGCTTCAACACTGTACAATATTATTGACTTTTGAAGCTTCGATGCTCCCCACAGTTGGATACTATAGCATCTGGTGTTTCCAAAATCTAATTTAAACAAAGCAAGGAGTGCTTCCGAAAAGGAGGGTATCATTAAGCGAAGAGATCCTAATTTGGAACAAAACTGAGTACTTTTCGTTTCAATGTTTTGACCATTTCTAGAAGCTACAAAACATGTATGTATAGTTGGAATAAAAAACTACTAAAATTCATAGTGGCTCGGTACCCACCTAAACTGTAGGTCCCCCGGCTAAATGATCATAGCAGTCGATGCTGGGTGACATAGAAAAAAGAAGAAGACTATAATTCTTCTCACAATCTAATTGTCCAAAAAATCTAGTGCGAGTTGCCCTACCCCAACTACCCTCTTATTATCGCAGCGCCTCCAGAGTGGGCCCCCTTAAGGGCGGTTTCTTGCCATTCACCGATGAATAAAAATTTGGCAACACCGTGGAGTTCACTCAGATCTCAATCCTGACCGTCACGGTTCCCAACAGCCGTGAAAAGCTACTTTCTATTTACCTTGAAGAAACTCCACCGTTCATGACACATCACTTAGTTATTGAGCACTAGAGGAGCAAGAATCCAATGAACAAAACTCCGAAAGCCGGTAAATTTCTGCTAAATTCCTCCCGACATCTTTCTGCCAGATGTCGAAATCTTAGCAGACTCCAAACTCAAAGATAACCATAATAGGTATCATAAATGAAGCGTTTCGAAGCCTTAACACTGTCTGTCCCTGAGACCAGGTCCCTCGCGACTCTACGTGGGCGTCGAACGGTTAGACGCACATTCCCCTTGCCCTTCAAGCCCATGGCAATTCCTGTGCACTCCTGTGCATTATAGTGCATTTGGTTGGGTATCGTAGACAGACCGCATCCGTCGTCCATCATGTTGTTAATGTACGTCGTTTTCTCTCCTACCATCTCCTCTCTCTTTCTCACTCTGTTTCTCTTCCCCGCTCCCTAACCCTTGTCTTCCCTCATAAACGCATTTATTCGTCTTGCCCCGACGCTTCCAGTTCCATCGCTCGTTTCCCCGGTGTCTTTCCTACGGCGTCCGCCGTCGGTGGCTTCCCATCGGATGTTCTACATCCTACGATTTATCGTTCTACGTCTTTTCCACGAACGACGTCATCTGGGTTCTCGTAAACCAGTGTTTCAGTGGAGCATTCAGCTGTGACTGCGCATCGACGTCGTAAGGGGGCTTTGATGAAGTCTCTTGTATGTTGATGATAGTCGTCGAAGGCAGCGATGTGTTTGCAGTAGAGTACCGCGTGAAGAGATCGTTGTTTGACTTTTATAAGAGATGGTGAGTTGCCTCTAGTTTATATTCAGTAATGCAGTATTGAATTTTGGTGCTTCTTTGGTAGGAAGTTCTGGTGTAGAATTTTTATGGATTTATGAGAGACTGGGGATTACTCTATCAGGGTTAAGTCGGTGACCGACTTGTCTGTGATATGATGCTGTTGTACAAATTGTGTGACTTCTAAACGAATAGTATTTGAGAGATATTTTCATCATTGTTGTTTAGAACAGACAAGAAAATAAAATGATTATTTTTGTAGTTTGAACTTAGGGGTTAAAATGAAGCTAAACAACACCCCATTCATCTACGATCATGGTTTCATAATTATTAAAAAATAATTTTTATGATTTCCAGAATTCGTACTCCTAAGTATAGAATTCAAAATCACGATAGTCATTATTAAATCTTCAATTTACTGTATTAAATGTTTCTGTCTACAGCCAGATACAGCTACAATGTATTTGTTGTTCCTTGAACTGTTAGTAAATTTTCATTAAAATTAGTACGTGACACAACACATGTAGAGATTGTATAATGATTATTGACATTTTTTGGTGTCACCCTACGTAACTTCCTTGTCTCGTGTCTAGCGTACTTTCAACAAACCGATAAAAAAGTTATGGGATAGTTTCAAGGCGAAAACACTTCAGCAACATCATTAGATCAGCATTGTCCTAAGCAGTGTTCTCTTAGCGAGATACACTAGTGACTCGATTATTGCAAAGAGTCCATCCATTGACATTAAATAAAATCTAACGAGTTGACACGTTATCAAAAACATACCTTCTCTTCATTTCGCCAAAAAAGGGTTGCTACTCGATGCTGTTTCAGCGATAGATCTTACGCGTTAAACATACCTGCAACAAAAAGAAGAAAAACAAGCGGTTAATTCAACTGAATTTTTAAGACTACAGTAGTAAAAGTATCCAACCAGCGATTTATAATAAACGAATCACTGTACTACTGTATCATCATACGGCGCAAATCGAAAGTAAATCAAACTTTCTAATACACCAATTTAATGTTCCAAGAGCGGATTGGCTTAATGACGATGATGAGAATGATAATAAGTTACATCGAGTTCGAGCTGTAAATTGTTCGAGATTTTCTACTTGAAAATCTTCCTGCTTTTATTTTTCAGCCACATATTCACTGAACCACTCGTAAAATTAGAGAAAAAGAAAGTTGTACCACAGGCAAGAAAATGACCTTGAGGGCCTAATTTCTGTGTTTCTGGTATCATCACGTATTCGGGTTTCAAGTTTGCCGGGAAATAGCAGCGATAATGTACTGATGTTCATAGGAGAGACGTTGGGAACATCGTTCTCTGTTACCCACACTCACAAGAATTGTACGGATGGAAATATCTTAATGAACTGTACCTTCTAATGAAGCTCTTAACTAACTCCGGACAACGGTTTCCTTTTCGCCGACTCTGGAGTCGCAGGCTCGCAATTTATTATTTGTACGTGCCTGTTCATAAATTATTCATTCTATATGCAGCTGTTTAGACGGGACTCCTCCTCTACTTATCTTGACTCGTTTCCTAGACTCCAACTTTCTCGATATATCACACAGAGGGTGTTGCTGAATTACAGGTACAAACTGCACGGATTGGTAGAAACTGAATGACATACAAAAGTTTACAAGTGTCTTGTTAATGGGCATACGCCTGAGGACTAATCGTTTCCAAAATAATTAGTTTCCTGGTTCGTAGGACAATTTTCATACAACTGCACGCAATGCATTTTTCAGAATAGAAGCTTACAATTGGACAATCCTCCGAATGTCAAGGGTGCTGTAATACCAAATTTTTAAGAATCTGTATTTGAGCCAAACGAATATTTATAACATATACTAAATCACAATGTGTATTATGAGTGTGATTCGTTATTCTAAGGTAAGGGGTTAATTAAAGTAACCCTATACGAAGAAGTGCAAAACATAAAAATCAGATGACTTGAAAGATCATGATACAGGTGTACCACGATTTAAAGTGATCATTAAACGTTGCTTTTTTATTGAACAAATAGGCAACTCGTAATGTTACACGTACATATCTACATTTATTTCTTGCTATAATTTACAGTGCAGTGCAGTAGGACCTGGATTATTCAAACTGTAATTAGTAACGGGGTGGATCACACTGTAACTATATTTTGCACAAACATAGTAATTTGATTTTAAAATATATAAAGTACACGGTGGTGCAGAATTAAGGCCACAGTGTCATCAATGAAAATTTTAGCTTCTAGCTGACACTGGTACTTCGAAATCAGTTAATTACCAGATATATGTTTCTTAAGACTTCCTCGTTTCTTCGGATAATTTCTGCCAGCCTGTACAGTTTGTATCTATAATCGAGCAACATTGTGTACATACTTGGCAAGCAAACTGCGAACTATTACTCCGATAAGTTACAGGCTATTTTCTCAAATTTCCTCCTCTCCGTAACTCTCTCGTTTCTCTCCTTACAACAACCCTTCTATCTTACTTGTATCAGATCATCGCTCCCGAGTATTTATGTAGCTTCCCCGGCGCGACCTGTTTAATTATAAATTCCGCGAGCGGATCGATCCCTCGATAAATGAGACGACCACTTCGCGCCTGATCGAACAACCGATGAACTTCCGCGTTCGTAAATCGTCTGCAATTTCTGTGGTTTTCGCTTCTATCGGTTCATCCGATAAGTAACGCGAAAATTGCCGAAGTTGTGGCTGAGATTTTGTGTCACTTGTAACGAATGGAATAGACAATTTAGGTACTGGTATCAATGTAATTTGAATTAACAATAGATGTGGCTATATCCTAACGCAGAATCGGCCACACAAAAATCACCCACTCTTACATACTATCTAGGAAACCAACAGCCATTTGTACCGACTGTGGCTCAATAATTATATACAGCAGAACATCTGCTCCTGTACTGCTAGAAATACAGAAACCATCGTGACAACTTCAAGATCCACCCACCGCTAAAGGACAACTTCAACAAGGACAAGACGAAGAACCTCATCAAGTTCTTAAAGGAAACAAATGTATTAACAAAAATAGTATAATAGATCCTATAGTCGCTAATAACCAAAGCAGTTGATGCGACTTTAAAAAAAGAAAAACAGATATACAAGTAATATAGCAGCGGCTGATCAGTCGCATACGGTACAAGATTTTAATATTTTCTTTTTTAAGGAGAGCTGATTATGCGAGTAAAATACAATACGCACTGCATTTCATAGATAATGATGCGTTAGCACTTTCGCAGGGGCTAATTTTTCCAACTTTCCATTGATAAAAATATAGTACATTATTTGCACGATTCACCGGATAATATTAATTCTAAAATCATTTACAAGCATACCCTCTAAAACAAGCAAACACTTATAAAAATACAAAAGAAATCGTAGCTCAGAAAATAAATTATATCAGACACATGGTTATACCACTAAAACCACTATAATACCTCCCATGTATCAGGAAATTACACACGATCGTACACACGATACATAATCGTGTCAGCTGTTTCATTAACCACATTTTATGGCAAGGGCAGATTTTCATGTTAGCCATGGACAACCTCATGCCGCCTATATGATTCCTATGGTTTCGTTTCTGTCGAAGGGACAGTGGCAAGTAGCTTGCGCGCCTGAACCACCGAGGAAGCTTAGCGCTCAACGATGACCGTCATCAAGGAAGAGAGCTCGAATCATGTCGATTGTTAAGGTCATTACGCGTCTCTCCCGCGTCCCTTCTTCCGGGATCGGCTTACGGCCAACCCAGCAGCGTTTTGCTTCTCCACGGACGGCGATTCCGGAGTTTACGATCGCAGAGCCCTCGCTGCTGAATCACAATGTTGATATATAGCTCGATCGGAAACACTACGAAGCGTGAGCCACTTAAAGATAACGAACGGCACACGCGATCGTGTACTATTTCGCTGTCGCCCATCGATCAGACACTGTCACGACCGAAACTATCGAATCTTTTACTTTCGACGTGGAAGAGGAATCCATAAAGAATTCCGTTGGAAGTTAGCAATGTTATGAAATGAAGGCGTGGGAATGAGTGATAAGAGAATGCCATGGGAGTAAACGCAACAGTAATAATCAAATGACAATGAAAATAGAATAAAGAAACGGTAACGAAATTACTGCAATTGAAGTCGAAATTACTATGAAAGTGGTGGATAATTGTTGCTAGACAACTCGAATCAGAATGATCATGTCCTCCGATTGCATTCGTTGACGCACCGAAGGGATACATGCAGTGAAAAGTAGGAAAAGCACCACGTGGAAAGGAGAAGGAGTTTTCTCGCTGAAAGTTAGAGAGATCGTCGAGTTTGCAAATCGGTCACTTTACTGTTTTATGGCCTTTGCCATGCTGGTCACCTTCTGTCCGCTCGGACTTTTCCATCGAACGCCACAGTTATATCATCCAAAAAATGGGCGTATAAAAACTGTAAGTTTATTTATAAAAATCTGAAGATGACTTTGAAGACTTCAAAAAATGTAATATAATCATCTTGATGGCTTCTCTGAACCATGTTCAAGGAAAAGGAATTTCAATCGGTCCAGTGACAACAGAATAATTTAAAGTGGTTAGGCGGTTCAACCTGTTTAATGGACATCGTGTAGTAATAGAAAAAATAATCACTCGTGAAAATTAAGAAGCGACCTTGAGGAACCTAGCCTCTGTATCCTTGTAATAGTTACTGCATGAAGCTTATCTAGCATTCTAATGATTGAATCAACACTGTTACACAGACCACGTCACTCACACCCACGTCATTAATTTTATGACACCTACTTCCTCCAGAAAGTGGGCTACTGACGAAATACAATCAGCCTGCAAGAATCCATTAGAAGGACGTAGTTGATTGACTCATCATTCAGCCCGAAATGCTCTGGAATAGGAGCGTCCCATAATTTATTCACGTTCTTGGAAGAAAATTCGAGGATTGGGAAATATGCGATGCATGGCTTGATCTACGTGGGCTACTTGACGGAAACCCCATAAACTAGGAAGGGGTCTGGCGTTTATGGCCCTGGACACTTCACAGCAAGAGGATTTTTCAGGGGGATAAGACAGTCTTCTTAGGATTAGCGTAGCGAACGTTGCGGAAGAATCAATATTTCGTATGTACGAATTTGGAGTTAGTTATCCAGTGTCCCACTTAAATCTGCCACCCTTAATTGTTTTGTTATTTATAAAGAGTACAGATTAAAATAATAATACATCATGCGATCAAGGTGGTTATATTCTTACTACAATTTATTCTCCGTGAATCACCACCTCTATTGCTCGGTAATTCTTCAGCTGAAGTTCATTTCAAGTTCATTTTGTGATATATGGTTGAATGCGAGTCGATGCCACCTTTCTCATGGTGAATAAAAAAAGAGGTCATTCCATGTAAGAAAATGTTACTACAGTAGAACCTCGATTATCCGAAGTTAGTAACAATATTACTCACATTTTACATACGTTTCGTGTAAATATGATAATTTTCTTTTAGAATGTAAAGTACGCTGTGGTATACAGTTGAGTGCACGGTGTCACTAATGATAATTGTTATTTGTAACTGACATAGGATGACCAATGGTTGGATGACCGCTGTTCGGATAATCAAGGTTCCACTATATTAGTAAAATCTTGAAAAAGATATGACCTTCACCCCCACAGTCTAATTTTCCTTCTAGAGTGCAATAACTTCCTCCGAAATCATTTTTTAGGATCTTTACAAAGAGCAAAATGATTAAGGGTGGCAGTTAGATGGGACACCCTGTACATTATATTATTCTGTCAGATAATTGAAACGGACAGATCGCCGGACGACTTGATA
Organism: Macropis europaea; assembly: GCA_916610135.2. Taxonomy (NCBI): domain Eukaryota; kingdom Metazoa; phylum Arthropoda; class Insecta; order Hymenoptera; family Melittidae; genus Macropis; species Macropis europaea. Next base: position 11,135,968 of record OU744343.1, on the reverse strand, counting down.
CAAAGGATTAAGAACCTTGAAACCGGCAACGGGAGTCAAGGAGACGGTCAGAGTCCGAGGTCGTGGACCTTTCTCCGAGAAGAATCGCGAACGTGGTCGCAGCCGGTGTATTCCTTTGTCGGGGATAGCTTTTTTTCATTCGAAGAAGTTAACGGGCCTGGACTACAAACGTTCGTCGAGATAATCAGCAGAATCCGCTATGCAATCACTGTCGCATTTCCTCTGTTTGCTGTGTTCGACCGTAGACCCTCGGTTCAAGTTGCGTTCAAGCAATTGCAGTTATGTTTGCTGAACTTCTGTGCAGCAGTATTCAGTTGGAAATGTAAATATGCAGAGTGAGTCATGAGAAACAGGACACTCAAATATCTTCGGTGGATTTGAAGACAGAAAAAAGAAAAGCCACGGTGTTCGTAACAGCAAATATAACGATGTAAAAAAGATTCTTTCTCAAGTTCACTATAGAGGTTATTTTGTATATTTTGATGGACACTGCATGACCCTACCACCTAATAAACTATTGGGACATATTAACGCAGACTTTACACAATAAGGTAGGCTTATTTAACCCATTCGCTGCCAACCACGAGTATACTCGCAGTTCTAATGGAAAGCGTTTTACATTGGCAAGCCTTTTTTAGCTACACAGATACAAATAGCAAAATTTATTAGAAAAATTCAATTTTTATATATGCAAACAATTATATATGACAAAATATATATATACGCGCAAAGAAATAACGGCGCTTACAATTAGATAAACACAAACGCTTAAAACAGAACTGGCAATACGAATGAAATCACACAATTTGCGCTGGCAGCGAATGCGTTAACACTAACCGTACCGGCACTTCACATATACCTATTCTTACCGTAACCGGTCATAAACAAGCCAGGCGATGAATTTTCCTGAGTAAAAAAAGTAGCAAAAAAAAACAAAAATTGAGAAATTGATTAATCAGATAATATAAGAATTTACATAAAGTTAGATAAACAGAAGAAATAACAATGAACGTACAGTTTTAAATTAAATTTTGAAACCGGTCATTTGACCGGGCCTGGTACGGTTAGTGTTAATGAATTACAAAATTATAAGCGAAGCGTGTATCGATCGCATCGCACATAGATCCACACCGAAAGTTAGGTTGATCCTGTGCGTACAAGTTGCACTGTATACAGTATGACGTATACAAACTTGTTGAACCTTTTAACACAAATAATTCTTACTTTTCTACACCCTGTATACTTGTATAAACATGTATCTTATCTCAATTATAGATACACGGTTGTAATTATCATCTTCAGTCGATTTCCTTCGCAGAACTTTAACGCGACCAATTTTCATCGGGGTTGTCCCTTTTCCGGGCTCGAGCTATAAACTCGCGACGGAATATTTCATCTTGTCGCAGCGCGAAAACGGGCCATAATCGCGCAACTGTTCCCGAGAACGAGATGCTGTTTTTTTTTACCAGCGATGCAGTCATTAACGGAGCATACACTCTCCGGCTAAGCTAATTAAAAAGATCAGCGTTTTACGAGCTTGGAACCGAGGCGACGGGATAATTCGTCGAAATGAAAAACCGCGGAAATTGCTCCGGTTGCTTCTTCTTCGGTTTTCGCGTGTTATCCCGGCATGCGTGACACGTCCACTGTTTCCATCCGCGCCGTCCGTTAATTAAACTGCATCGACATTTTTCTACCGACGCTCTCTGGCCGCGAGCAAATTAAAGTCTTTCCCTAGCCCACTCACGCGAACACTTTCAATCAAGCATTCGCCATTCGCGTAGAGAAAAAAATTTGTACGCTCCACGAGTGCTATTCACTGTGAATGCAAACTGTTGAAGTTAATTTCCCTTTATTATTATTGTTGTTGAAAAAACTTCAGAGGTGTAGGAACAGTGTCAATGGCCACGTAGGAAACGCTTGAACTCGTGCGTTCGTCAGGTTTTTCCTCCCTTTGCACTTCTCTCTTTTACTGACATTCTGGTGTATCAACCCTCGTAAGACCGGACTGTAAAACTTACGTTAACCACCGTGTGGGGAGAGAATTACTGCATTTCTTTTTTGTGCATTTCTGGGCTAAAAAGTATGTATGGAAATTAATTTAGAAAATTGGACAAATTAAAACACTGAGGAGGAAATTTTATGAATTATACTTATTAGAAATAATTTTATTTTGTGAATGTTCGAAAAGGAGAAGTTTGGAAGTCATGTCAAAGAAATATGTTGCGGGGTACACCTGTACACGGTGTTCATTCTTCTGACTGATGCCATGTTGTCAAAAATTACTTTTTTTCCCGTTTGCCCTAGTTCAGTTGCTAGCCACACTAACACTAAGTAAGAGTTTTATGAGTTTTTCATTTCAGATGTCTTCAATAACAGCTATCGTGCGTGCCATCTGAGAAAAATTTTGTCTACTTGTCTACTATCCAGGTAAATAATTACTACAGTTTGGATGATAATAATATACAAAAATTCATGAATAAATCTGCAGAGGTTAATGCAGATATTTTGTTCAGTTTCTTTAAGAAAGATTTCGAAAGTATACCCTCAAAACAGGCCGAGAAAAGAAAGTACTTGCTTTAACACGTTCAGTGCAGACCAGGTAGATCTGCTTACCCCCTCTGGCTTCATTGCCGGATTGCCTAACTGGTCTGCTACTACTACCTGGACGGGCAGATCTACCTGTTTGTTCAACTCGTTAAGTGTCACAGTGAAAACAGTCGTCCCCAGTCAGACACGACAGAATTTACTATTTTTAATTTAAATCGTACGACAAAATTATATTTCATTATTCAATCGTATTCTTGTGCTCCTACATTATCGTTATAATGTGAGTTTTTATAGTTCCTTTCCAATAGTTCCTTTTTTTATAATGTTCCTTTGTTAAATGTTTCTATTTGTATCTACAAATATTTGTATTTTTTGTATCTTTTGTCTAGAATAATAACGATTTCGATACTTTTACCGACAATCGCTGAAGAAGGTTTGTATTGTTTTAATTTGAATGTCTAAGTTCCTGATATGTTAATGGTAGGAGTGAGTAAATCAGTAGGATGTTTTCTTTTAAGTCTCCCGGGAAGACTTGAATGACTGTCTTTGGCAAGAGGATTCATGTGACTGTTTACTCTGTTTTGGTGTGCTTTGGTATTCATAAATAGTTACTCAATTAAATTAAATTTAATATTTACCATACACGACTTGGAAACATATAAGAAAAATTACATACAAATAAAACAATAAAAAAGGTCTGATATTAGAGGGAGAAAACGGGTTTAAAAATTCTGCAATAAACGTGTTAGAGGAACGTTACCGAGCGGTTTCACTCGGCTTCAAATTCATTTCCTGTTCCCTGTATCGCGGCTAATTCTTCAGAAGCAATCATCCGAATAGGTAATGGTCTCGAAGATTTCGCGTTCGCAACGTGCCGAGCAATTTCTCATCGAAGCTTTAATGCGGCTGCCAATGTAAAAGTCCGATGATCGCGCAGCAGGTTGCACGATTAGGTGAAAACGCAACAGCGTCTGACATCAATTTCTACGGAAAGGAATACGCGATTATAACGGAAGCAGGCGATACGTTCCCTTATGCTTATTTCAGAGGAATTTGACTCCTCTGTAGGGTCAATTTCAACGTCCATAAAACGCGGTCTCGTTACTGTTTCTTCGTAGCCACCGCGCGATAATAAATTCCGGCGAAAAATGGGTCGTAAACTTTTGGAAATGCGTTTCCACGAATCCAAGCTGGCTCGCGGTCCCGTTACACCAGAAGGTCGCGACTTTTTCCTACGGTCAGCAAGAACGATGACATCTGGAGGAGTTAATTAGCAACTCGAGACTCGGAGGCGCTTTATGAACGGATCAGTCGTTATTCGTTGTTGAAAAAAACGTATAACGTCCAGAATCGTCACTTCTTCTGGAAAACGTTTTATGGAGAAGCTCTCTGATTCATCGACAGCAGAATACTATACGTAAGCGATACACAGAGGTGTATAATTTATTGTTACGACAGTTCTGGTGAATTTTCGAGATTGTGAATTATTAGTGACTTACTCTTGGAAGTGTGATGAAGATGGCAGATATTTAAATATTTAATACGTAACTCTCTTACAAAACCTCAGAAGTATACTTACAATGAAAACATACTTTGCACTTTTACATGTAGGGACAACGAAATATGAATTTTGTTTCTAGCAGAAAAACGTGGTGAAATACTTGTGTCTCCCTGTAAATTCAAGCACTGGGGGTTCTACTGTATTTAGTAACACGATAACGAAAATTACTTCACATCGTGTTCTCTAACTCTCTAATAATTCATATATTGAAAATTTTACTCTATCTTGTGACATAGTAACGAAATTTATTTCACATCGTGTCAAATAAGGATATTCAAGTAGAGTAGAACCTCGATTATTCGAACCCCGATCATTCCAATCCTATGTCAATTAGAACGTAAAAATATCATTAATAGCACTGTGTACTCACTTTTAAAACACTCTGTATTTGATACTCTAAAATAAAATGATCATATTCATGCGAAACATAGTAACAATTTATCTCATAACCTTTATAAATAAATTATTTAAAAAAAAATTCAGTCACCCTGCTACCAGATACAGTTCTAATAATCGAAATCCTACTGTATTCATTTCGGTTCCAGCTGAAATGTCACGCGGTAAAACCCTTCTCACCCTATTAGTTCATACCACGAAGAATCTACTCTATTTCTTACCACAGTAAAAGAAAAACAAACATATTTTGCACACGTTCAAACGAGCACAGCCAAATATTAATTTCGACTCTAACTGAAAAAGTCACGCGGTAAAAGGATAACGGGACAGCAGCAGCGGTCTCAGAATTCTTGCTTGCGCAGCAGATGATTAATTTAACCGGGGTCTCCCTCTTCTTCCCGCGAAAAAAAGCCCTGCCGCGCAATTATCTCTTCTTGCGTGGACTATTGTCTCACGGAGGCGAAGCTGAAAAATGCAGCGCTTGCACCGCGCGACAGCCGCATCGTGCTCGCCGTTTTGTCGAATGAATGAAACTCATTATTAACTAAGAAAGACGAATCCTTTTTTCGTCCGCGCGGAGCCGCCGCGCCCGGAGCGTGCGCGCCGGCGAACGAACGGAAATGAATAAAATTTACTGTGCCGTTGTTCGTCGGCAAGGCGCGAACAATACGCGTTTTCACGAACACCTTTCAACGCTCGCCCGCTCGCATTCTTTCGAGACGGATCGCACGGGATCCGCCGATACGGTCCACAAAAGACTAGGTACGCACGGCGACGGTGCCTTATCTCGTTTTCGCGTGTAACACGACATGGCCCCGAGCGGATCCTTAGGAATTCGCGAGCGACGAAGCTTTTGTTCTTACGGAGGACGAGAAAAGAAATATTCGACATACTTTCGAGATCGTGCCCCGAGCGAAACGTGTTACGCGAGACGAAAATGATCATCGTTCGCTCCCATCGACGATTTCTTCTGTCGTTTCTTCGCAACGACGAATTTTCACGGAATTCTCTACCGTACTTTACCTCCGAGATTTTAGACACGTTTCTTTGCTGCGGACTCGTGTGAATTTTAGCAATTACGTGTGTTGGAACGTTTCCTTTGATACTTCGGCAGAACGTGAAATCCTATTTTTTAATGTTAATATTGATTGTTTGCGGGAGGTTGATTCGTCGTGTGAGGTACGGACACTTGGATGGACACTGCGTGATGTATGTAATGTCCAATTCAAAACAGTTGTTTGATGCGATAAATTATAGTGGTTTACTCTGTAACCATCGCAGGAAGAATTTAAGGGATTATCCTACTGTGACTAGCCTGAAGAGGGGATGCTGTTTAAACTCAGAATGCAGAAAAAGTACAAATACTATTTTTTCTATATTAGACAGTTTATTGAAACGTATCTCAAGCTTCCTGTATCTAAAATTGAATTAAACAATATCGATACTTGATCACGATACAAGATTTCTCATAAAACGTGTATTTTGGTGCGTGGGTGCATGCTATACACGATTTCGCCATTCTGGTTTACGTAAAACAGACAAACACATTTTTTTTTATAAGCTCTTTTATACTGCCTCCCTTTTCACGGAGATTTACGTTCTCCCTTTGAAATTGACGATAAAAAAGATTTTTGTAGTTGTTCACAGTTTTACACTCCAAAATTTCTATAATATTTTTGTATATTTTCTCAACCAAAAATGTTATTAATAAAATCGACCTAAGATATCACGTACACCGTTTTAAGAAACACAATTTCGCAAAATATAGGTTTGAAGTTTAACAACATTTACTTGCGCGTAGATACAGAAATTCACTCTAACCGCTATATGTCGAACAATATTTTGAATATTCACACGTTGGACCATTCACTTACTAATTTTAACTCTTCAAACTGTTCCTTAAAGCAATACAGAAATCTTCGAATTTTACAGAAATTTACAGTAGAAGAACCCCCTTAATCCAGATCCACCCCAAATTATTTCTTAAAGCCATAAAGAAATTTCGAATTTTCCAGAAATTTACAGTAGAAGAACCCCCTTAATCCAGATCCACCCCAAATTATTTCTTAAAGCCATAAAGAAATTTCGAATTTTCCAGAAATTTACAGTAGAAGAACCCCCTTAATCCAGATCCACCCCAAATTATTTCTTAAAGCCATAAAGAAATTTCGAATTTTCCAGAAATTTACAGTAGAAGAACCCCCTTAATCCAGATCCACCCCAAATTATTTCTTAAAGCCATAAAGAAATTTCGAATTTTCCAGAAATTTACAGTAGAAGAACCCCCTTAATCCAGATCCACCCCAAATTATTTCTTAAAGCCATAAAGAAATTTCGAATTTTCCAGAAGTTTACAGTAGAAGAACCCCCTTATTCCAGATCCACCCCAGAACGAAGACGATGCACAAGTTCAGTTCGTGCAATTTTCGTCGGCGATATCGCGACAAAATAGCAAATTATTTATGCAACGTTCGATTCGAAAGAAACTTGACCCTATTCCAGTCGCGTGTTTCTGCAGCGAAGGTACGACGTTTATGCCGGTCATGCGTGGCGAGCATGCAAGGTTCTCAACTAAAGTAACTCCTTGACCAACACGACGAAACTATAACGGGACATGCACACCGGCCGCAGCGTGTTTGTCCATTGCAAACGACTTTAAAAGTTAAATATTGCGCCTCGCGCGGCTTCGGCTCGATTCATCTCGCTAACTCGACGTAATCTCGTTTCAGAAATTTCCCTCCGACGTGGAATTCGAGGCTTGGTGAAACGCGTTTATCGCGTCCACGACGAAACTCGCTTCTGCATCTAGCTTTTCATTCATGTTTCCAAGCGCAGAAAGAGCTCGGCAATTCACAAAGTGCTCGACAGCTCACACATAGCTTGGCAGTTCACAAAGAGTTCGACAGTTCACAGAGAGCTTGACAATCCACAGGGTGTTTGACAGTTGACAGATACATTGACAGTTCACAAAGAACTTAACAGTTCACGAACAGCTTGGCAGTCCACAAAGAGCTTAACATTTTACAGAGAGCTTGGCACTTCACAAAGAGCTTAACATTTCACAGAGAGCTTGACAGTTCACAAAGAGCTGGATATTTTACAGAGAGCTTGACAGCTGACAGGAAGCTTGACAGTTTTCAGAGAACTTGACGGCTCACAAAAAGCTTAATATTTCACACAGAGCTTGACGCTTCCCAAAGAGCGTAGACAAAAACATGGTCGTTCGAAAAATGAATGTTAATGATTTTCTATAAACTCCTCGAACGGAAATTCACGAGGCCATCGAACCTTCCGGGGACTTATTGCGCGAAACTTCAGGTCCCAGAGTGATTCGAACACGCGATGCTATACCGTCGCATGAGAATCGCGTACACGAGGTCAAAAGTTGAAGTACCGTAAGTGAGGCGGAAAATGAACGAGATTCAAATGGGTGGAAGCGGCGTACGGATCCCTGGAGAAAACTGTTCCGCGGCTCAGGAAGTTCAGCTAATTTCCATCAAACTTTCGCGCAATATCAATTCCGTAATTTGGTGCAGCGCGAACGCGAAGGGAAAAATTACTAACAAGTATCACTTTCAGCGTGATGTGTTCAACCGGAAACATTCAGTGAATCACAAGTTTCATAGCAATGTGATTGACACAATAATTCGTATCCCACTTGTTTTAACCAAGATAATGAGGTACACATTTTTGCAATCAACATCTGGGTAATTATACAGATTAGGACCCACCTCGCCGATTTCGATCACTTTGGCATATGTTATCACGGTTGGGTGAGAAAGTATTTTTAATACGATGTATTTTATTGTTACAAGGTGTTTCACAGTCCACCGCTCTGATACTGTTATGTATGAGTCATACACCGTAAGGTTGGGCCAGATTGAGTTACCGAATCATCAACATAATTCAATTTGCCATACCGAAATGCCTGTGACGGACAGGACAACCTATTCATTTTTATTTGTTATTAAATTCAGACAATAGACATTTCTAAACGAAGGTGATCTCGTCATGAGATTAAATAAACATTTTCGGCAACTGCATTAATAGAAAATTTTTTACTCCACATTGCCTCCTCTGTCACCTTCCTTAACACTTTGAGCGACACGTCACCCATGTCTGGGTGACGCACAGACTTAATCGTTACTTATTCGACCATCTATATCATTAATAAATATACCTGATAACATCTAATAAAAGCAGTAAAAAAAATTATGGATGTTACAGATATTATTAGTAAGAATAAGTAGAAAATTGAGAGTTCGTCATTTTCAGGTAATGCAGCGTGGCATTCAAAGTGTTGAAGACTATCCCTATGAGAGACACTCTGTAGATTAAGTCCTTCAGAAATTAACTTATTAAAGTAGAATTACAATTACTTTTATGAAATACAATTCAGAGCTATCAGAGAAAAATTAAAAAATTGGGAAGAATATCTTTACCAGCAACATTTTAATCTCAAATAAAAGCACACGTTCACGGATGAGTCGGTATCCCTGAAGAGGTTAAACGCGTGGCGTTTGGCCTCGCGCATCGGATCGAGTAAAGTTGAAATATCGAGGTCGAAGGTTCGAAGATGTTAGAAATCGGGAAAAAGATACGAACTGGCCGAGTTGGCCCATTCGAGGGCTAACTCGGACAAAGTTCAAGCAAGTTCGTCCACCTTAGCCTGTTCCGGACCGTGGCGGGTGAAGAAATGTCTCCTCTGGCCTGCGGCTTACACCCATTCTGAATGAAATATGCATGTACAAGGTTAGGGAGTACAATTTTCACGGAAAATAGCCGTGCGCCGCCTCTATTTCCCCGTAGGAAGTTTCCCTCCTGACGGAATATAAAAGAAGATCTGCCGCGGCTCCCAGGTGACTTCTGCGCGAAAATCCGTTACTTACAGTCCCGTGGAAAAATACCGGCTATCCGTCTATCCTTTAAACGAAACTTTCAACATCTGGCTGTTTTATCACTTACAGGACGGCCAAAGTATTCTTACTTTCGACTCAAATTGTTCAGCATGAATCACGCGACTTTGCGTAATAAAGTTTCGCCGACATTAAGGTACCGTTTAATAAAGCGATAACGATTTTAATAATTCCTTGCGATTTCACTTCACACGCCCTACGTCACAGTGAAAAATTCCGTACATAGGAGGATGTTAAAATTCTTTTTTATAAATAAATATTTTGCGTAATAAATTGTCTAAGTTTTGCCAATGTTAAGGTACTGTTTGATAAAGGTATGACGATTTTAATAATTCTTTGCGCGTTCACTTTACACGCCCTATGTCGCACTAAAGAATTCCATACATAGGAGGATGTTAAAATTCTTTTTTATAAATAAATACTTTGTGTAATAAGTTGTGTAACTTTCGTCGATATTAAGGAACCGTTTAATAAAGCTGTAACTAATTTTAATAGCTTCTTGCGATCTTTTTGACGAACCAGTCAAAAGTTTTCCACTGAAACTTAGATCGTCTTGACCTGAGAACCGGGCCATTTCTCGAACAAAGACAAGTTAATTCGTCATATCTGCAATTAACGTGATAATATCCTAATTTGTTTCTATTAAATAAATAAATTGGCAGATGTAATTTAGAGTTCATTGGCGTAAACAAAAGTAACCAAAAAATATCGAAAGGCAGTCTATTTTCGAGAAAGTGAAAAGTAAATGGCGCATCGTTTATTCGAATACGACCATAGTTATTATAGTTCCGCGGCGAGTTAACTCGTCATGCTCACCGCGGAGCCATTTATAAACGAGTCAACTTCTCTTCCCTGGTTCAATTTACACGTTGAGCGCCGCGTGTACCACTGGTGATCCATCCACCAATTTTAATTTCGTCAAATACAGTATTTCACGGTTGACTGGAAGAGCATTCGGGTCCGACAACTTCCAGCCAACCGAGATAGGGCAAGCTGCATCGCCATCTCGAGCACAATATTTACAAACGTAGCTCGAGAAGGCGACGATATCCTCCAGTCAACCGTGGAGCACTGTAACTGATTACCCCAACGAAATTTTGACTTACATCTATGTTACAATGATAGTACAAAATAAGAAGTATATTATCAAATAAATAAATATTTATATAACCAACGATACATATTAATAGAAAGGTATTTTAGCGTGTCTGACTAGTGGCAGGATTTTCCACTGCAGCGTTCAACGTGTTAAAGAGGATACCCGTGGAACGGTCGGAACAAGGTAATTCGTAGAAGAAATCGCGCGTGTGCTCGAAGGAAAGTTACTTCTAGCCAATCAAACGTAGTAGGTGGATGCAGCGAGCGGTTATGTAAAACAGGCGAGAGCATAAAAAATTCAGCAGCAGGAGGCGGTCGTAAAGAAAACGGCGAGGCCGCGAGCAGCAGGTAAATATAAGTGCAGGCTGTATCGGATGTGTCGATATTTCAGCCATTTCGAGATCTCGGAGAGTTTTTCCCGATCGTGGCTGTCAAGCCGTTCACGTTCGTGCCGCATTTCAATTTCGCTGCTCCGACCCTGCGCTACCCCGGAATTCTTATTCCTTTCGACGCCACGTGCCCTCTCCTTTTTCCAGGCTGCTCTCCCGGAGCAGCCGATTTTCAATGAAAATTTCGGCCCCTCGAACCCCTCGGCACGCGAATACATCCCGACCGACAGACGCGAGAGCTCGTCGAAACACAGGAAATGGGAAAATTTTCGCGACGATTCCTCGCGTCTCGCGGTATTCTTCGGAGAAACGAGGAAAGGGGTTCAGAGACAACGACGGAGGAGACGAAAGATTTTTCATAAGACTGAAAATGTACAGCGTCGCGAAAGAGGTTTATGATCCTCGAAAAATGAAAATTTGCAGATCCACCGATTTTTATACACGAATTAAAGAATTATTCCGTTGCGTCGCTATTTCATTCTGAATTTCATCAAGTGTTCAAGCATTTTCGAAGTTCTGATGTTTCGTGTTCCTCTCAGAAAATTGCACTTTTACACTGTTTTTGTTAACCCCTTGACATACAAACACGTCTGCGATACGTCATTTGTTTATTATGCCATTGTAAAACTTACATAATTGTTAAGTTGAGATACGTTAAATAATATTTTATTAACGCATCATCACGGTACGTAATACGTTCTGCGATTTTTGAACCGCACCGGCAGCGAGTAAAAGAAATTTATTAGTCAAAGAATAATATAAAACATAATTAGGTGAGTATCCGCCTTTGTACCGTCTATATTGTCTTAACCGTATTCAAACTTTATAAGCTTTTATTATTCCGCTGATTATATTCACCCCTCAGCGTTTCTTCATTTCTAAATATCAAAAGGTTCACCTCGTTAATAAGTAATAACAACAAGAATATTTCTTCCTACTGTTTCGACGTTACGCTAGACATCGCGCAAACGGTATTAATATTAACCATGATCCTGCAGGTGGTGCAATTAAAAACTTTAAAACACCGCGGATGAAACAATTACTACGAAGAATGCGGTAACGAAGAAAATCCGATTAATTCGTCATGTGTCGGAACGAAGTTTCAACAGGAAAGTTTCTAATTATCTTACAGTGCTCTCCCTCCTCGTCCCATTTGATCGAGTTTCCTCCAGCATTTCATCCTCGAGACGCGACCGTATGAAAATATCAAATCGCACGAGATTCGATCAATTATTCGCGAATGGAAACAGCCGAGCGAAAAAAAACCTCGGACGTAGAACGGTAAATGGCGGACGGCATTTTCCGGGGGAGAGAAAAGCCGGTAATCGACACGGAGAGCTCTAATGGCGGGTAAGAGGCTCAAAAATGGAGGCACGATAAAAATTGCATATTATCTGTCCGCGGTGCTTAGCCCGCGGCGTTAATAAATAAAACGGCGGGACCCACTCTTTTTTTTGGAACGGCGCGGCGCATACGAGGAGTCATAATGAATCTCATTTGTCCGGGGAATAAAGAACGGACGGCCTGGACACGGTGATCGATGGCCTTGCCACGTACCTACTGCTTCAAGCACCCACTAATCACGATTTCCCATTATTTAAATACCCCACTTCTGCCTCCTTTTTCTGTCGCTGCGAAACTCCCAAACGCTCGAGCCCACCGACTGCACGACTTTTCGAAACGACCACGGAGAATCGAGATTTCATCGAGAAGATGATGGAACGATCGAACTCCGAGGAACGGACTCTGCGATCACGACCGAGGATCCTTGCGTCAGGATTAACCCTCTTGCTGTTGGAATTATCGTGATCGTACGCTTGTGCTGAATTCGATTCACGTTTCCAATGAGATATTCTTTTAGAGAGTCTGCAATTGCAGTTTTCAAATCCCCCATGGGTTTGATTGATTCCAAACTTAAACTAGCAAGCAGGTAATCTAATAATATTTCATGCTTTCCTACTGGTTTTAATATTGTTTATTTGTTTGTTGGAGGTAGTTGATAAAAGGACGTCAGTTCTTTCCAATCAGAAAAACGTATGTCATTTGCCCCAATTCTTGAAAGAAACAAAACTATTTACAATTGTACTGTAACTATATACTGTCATCGCTAATAATCATTGTAGTGGATGCTAAGTTAAGAGAAAAGAAAAAAAACATGTCCACGCGTATTATCGCGTCACCCATATTTGGGTGACACATAGATTCAACCATTATTTATTCGATCATGCATAGTACTAATAAATATACCTAATGTGATCTAATAGAAACAGAAAAAGTATACTGAAAATAACTCATATTATTGATTACAAAAGGTAGAATTTATGGTTATATTTATTTCATATAAAAATGTCGAAAGTTTGTCATTTCCAGCTAATGTAGCGTGGCGCTCAAAGTGTTAATAAAGTGTTAATAAAGTGTAAATAAACAGCAGAAATCAGAAACAGACTTATCCTGCGTGTGATTCTTAGTACAGGCGACACGATACGTCTAAGCCAGTATAGTGGCCATTAGCACTACAGTGTCTTGCGCCTTGCTCGTACGTTGCACAGGCTAAACAGCGAAGGGGTTAATAGTAAGGACTTTAAGCGATTTATGAGCAGACTGAGCGACACCAACACTTTTACTTGTTCGAAGCACTTCCAAAGCCTTAATTACACAAATAGACCGCCATAAACACTGAAGCGAGCGCCGATCAGCAACGACCCTAAGGAGTCAATCATCCCTAGGCGCAGGGCCCTGTCCTCCACCCTAGCCCAGGTCATAACCGTCAAGGTGGGCGTGACTTACCAACAGCCACGGTGGGCGTTAAATTATAAACAGCAAGCTCCGTCGATTGATTAAACTGATCACGCCTCCCCATGCTATTTTTATATTTAAGGACGCCTTATGCCAAAAGAGAGTAGATTTAATCAGGCCACACGGCCTCTCCAGGTTCTGAATATTTTGAAAGTTTTATCAAGCTACGATTAGCACGTTAAACACGCCTATGTCTCTAATAAACATTATCTGCATCAGAGAACTAGGAAGCAAGGACATCCAGGAGTCTCTAAAACCTCACATCGCCACAGGCAAATAGCTTCATTATAGAAAAGTGATTAGTTTAAGAAACGTTGCACACAAACTGTTTGTATGGTACCAAGAAATTGTCCGATGGTTATGGATCAGAATTAGAATGGTTCTTTAGTGCTTCTGTGATGCTGTTGAGAGCACGATGGATCAGGTTTAACTTAAAACTGTAGGTACTCTGGCTAAATGACCATAATAGCTAATGCAGGGTCACACAGAAGAGGAAGAATTGTCTACATTCATTAACCACTTGGGTTGGAATTCTACTCGACGACTACGTCGGCCATAAGCGTCTATTTAATACGTAAACCCGTTATCAAAGTGAGTTTGACCACGAGTAGGACACGTGCAATTCACTTTTAGCCCGAAGTAGCCATCACGTGTGAAAGACGTTATTCCAACCCAAGTGTAATGGTTAAAGCGTAACGATATGGTATCAGTTGAGCAAGAAAGTGTCTTGTTTAATTCGAAGAAACTTCTCTCCTGCGAATTGATGCCACCGTTGTCTAACAATCAAGCGTGAGCCTGACATTACTTCAGCAGACAGGGAAACGCGAGAAATATACCCTGACATCTTGATCAAAGCATCGATTATATAGGTCTTTATCGAGGACGTGAATCAGGTCGAGCAATTTATTGTGAGGCATTCGACATCAGAATGATATTCCTGCGCGAGATTGGATCCGTTCGCGCACAAACTCGTCATCGAGATCACCGTATCATCGTTAGGATCGGAATTTTCGCGTCATTTCACCGGCCAGTCGAGCGAAAAATGAAAGTATCTTACAGCGAGAGTTTGTGATCCCTGTATGAATCATCTTTTCGGTGTTCGTCAAATATTTTTATATCAAAGTATTAGGGGTGACTCGAAGCTACCCTCCAAAGCGACTTCTGACTGGTTGATGTCAGACAAAAATTGAAGCTCTTCATGCGGAAAGATATGTGTTAACTTTTATGGAAATCATATTTCTGAAGATTTTATAATGATCTCGATACTTTAAAACTGTACTGCACAGAATGGGACTTTTGAAACATTTATAATTATCGTGATAGAACAAAATGTTTCAGACGAAACTTACTTGATTTCAAGAGGGAATTTATGCAGTATAATTGTTTATAACTGTTTTCGTTATACGCAGGAAACCAAAGTTGTTTCAGGGTTGCCAGCATTTTTAAATGGAACGGTACATATTGTCTAGGGCATAAGATTACTCTACTTAACATAAAATCAGTTTAAAAAAAAATGTGTGATAGTATTGTGACTATCAAGGGAAGAGACCAGGCGCAAGTTTTTGACAACAAATTTTTGCAAAGATTTATCAATGATCCCTAATCTGTGAATGTAGCCCAAACGACGTTACATTATTCTTCATCCACAATTGAAACTACACCTCGAAACGTCGAGGAATCCTTGCAGCAGGACGCTCGGGTCAAACATGATCCGTTACGTAATTACGTGACCAAAATACAGAAAAATCGTCAGGTCAAGGGGGAACGAGGCAACATGGCGCAGGCCCGTTCACCGTGGTTCCAGATGAAAAGACAGATTATTCGGAGGTGGAAAGGCAGACGGAAAGAGAGGCAAGGGAGAGAAGCAACCGGAGCATACGGTAACAGTGCGATTCATCAAGGTTCTGTCACTCTAATCCTGTCGACCTTATCCATGTGAATGCACTTCCAATCAGTTAAAGGGTCCGTATGTCCTTCCAGTCATCCGAGAACACTTAGCACAAATCATCGTTAGCCGTTGACAAAGTACAAGTTTGGAAATTCCGACCAACTTGACCGCCACGTTGCAACTAAACGCGAAGTTCGATAACCACGTCCATATCGCTCGAGCGCTGACCAACCTGGCACGGAGGCAATTAACTTGTTATCCTCTGCAGTTGTTTCGTGACAAAAGACGATGACGTAGCAGAATCGATATGTTAGAAAAAGATCGACTTTATAATTATTAACTGTGCAGGGGTGAATTGCTTAGGAGGATGTTTAAGTTATAGGAGAAACAAGTACTATTGGCTGTTAAAGGTCAGAGTTCCTCTGTCATATTGTTTGATTATCTAAATTTCAGTTTAGTGCCATTATAGGATCGTCATCAATGCAATAAGGGGGACAAAAATGTGTTAATTTTTTTCTCAGTTCTGATTAGTCAATATAAAGTCAAAAGTACTAAAATGAAAATTGAAAAAGATCAGGAGTCTGTATGTAGCCATTAGCTGTTATGTGTGCAGCAATACGATTGAATTTACCACTTAACTGGCAAGTCGTACAATTTGCTTTAAAACAAAGCAAATAGAAAATACGTATCATCTGAAAAATAATAAATAACAAACTACAATCGCATGGCACATTGGAAAGTGCTCATAGATTATTAGTTGCAAAACAGAATTATTTTAACAAATGATATTCGAATTAATAAATCAGTATGCCTTGCGATTCTTAAGGTAAAGTTCACGGCTTGCCTTTTAATATTTTGACTGTTATATCACCTATACATGTATATGAATGACACGTAGATTTAATTATTATTTCTCTGATCAAGAATAATATGTGCGAATACTTATGATCACATCTAACAGAATCAGTAAAACTGAAGAAAACTGCTACTATTATTGGTTAAAATAGGTATAATTTTGTATCATAGTCTAAAAAATGTGTCGCTTTTACCAACAAACATTGACACTCAACGTGCCAACTATTGAGAAAAGAACTAAATGTACACCTACATATCAATATACCCGAAGAAGTTAAAATAGTCGATAGAAAAACACAAGGTGCATTAACGAAAATATTTCAGACAATAAGAACGTCTGCAGGGAAGCTAGTCTGGTGTAGCTAGTAAATATCTCAGGCGTCCAAGGTGCATTTGAGAAAACATTTCGGACAATAAGGACATCGGCAGGGAAGGTAAAACGGAACGATGTAAATTCGTAACGCGATTAAAAATCGTCTGGTGTATCGAGTAAATATCTTAGGAGTCCAAGGTGCATCGACGAGTACACTGCACGCGTCTGGCATACGTATGCAACTCTCGATCAGCGATCGAGCTACGTGTACTCGAAAGGCAGCGAAGGTTCGGCTCGAATTGCCTGAATCAAACATGCGGCACGAGCGTGGCTGCCTTAACGACGACTGAATGCGTTTTCGACTGCACATTAATGCACCGAGCGCGTAGAATGCGCGCCACTCGACTCCGATCTAATCGATAGCACGTCAAACGACCCACCCGCGTTGACAATCCGCCTCGGTTCACTATGATCACGATATGGTACGGCTCGATGGGTCTTATAACTCCACGACCAATTTCAAAGCCGATAGTCAAACTGTTCGATAATTCTGTTCGACAAGGAACACGATATTTCTCATCACCAGACTGCGGATGTTTATGCGAATATACATCTTAAGACTTGAATATTATTTATCTCAATGTAGTCACCGAAATGAAACGGTGATCAGACGATATTTCTCGCTTGGAATGTTACAAAATTTATTTTTTATTTTACTTGCTGCGTAAAATGTGCATCTTCCACGTATTTAAATCTGTTAAATTGCATATAGATCCGTAATCTACTCATCATTTACACTAGGTTCGTACAAGTTTTGTTTCACATTTGTCAAACAGAAATTAAAAATATAATTATAGAATATTGTAAGAGATGGTAAAACGATTTTTGAGTAGACAATCGTATATGTTCAGTGTTAATATTGAACACGAAAATCATAGAAAAATTATTAAATTGTATTTTGCGTCTGTTATAAAATTACATGCAAAATACATTATATTCTGTCTAAAAGAATCGAACTATCTGTAGAACGTTAAAACGTGACCAAAATTGCACATAATTACCTTCAATTATACACCTACTCTATGGACCTTGCTAAACAGAATCAATTTATCTGGAAGCACTCTTTTCACGTAACAAAACTGTAGCAAACCATGTAACGTGCTAAATTATAATAACTGATCATGTACATGTTCTGAAACATAAATGTACAGACGTACGTTCTAATTAATTATCCTCCCCCAAGTCATCGTCGAAAATGAATACATGGCTCATCATCCGAGCGCGCTGAAGCAATGGAAAACGAGAGACCGGAAAATGCGAGAACTAATTAAATTCAATTAGGCAGCAGGGGCACGGAAGTGGTATCGCAGTTTTAAGAAACCCTATCGATACGAATATTCATTAATATTCAGTCAGCGGAGGAAAGTTTTCGGGAACGACACGACCCGCCGGAAATTGAGTACCCGCCCGTAATCCCCTATTAATATCAAGCTTTAAAGTTGTTCCCTCGTTAGGAAGCTTCGTCGCCGACACGGCAGCTCCCCCTAGATTATGAGACTCGACTGACGTCGCTACGATTAATGCACGTTGTCACGCCCCGGAGAAGAAATTTCGTGCATCGTGCACGCTGCACCTGCGGTATGCACCTGCTCGTCCACCCGCATAAACTTCCAATGCAACGTATTAAGCGTCTAGAAAGCCGAATTTAGGTTTGATGAAGCGCCGCTCGGTCACGGGGAAGAGCAGTCAGTCAAGGTCGCGAGGTAAGCGGAGGATCCTCGAATATGCAGGAAGTCCCAGTCATCGTGACGCAACCGAGAAGGAGGTGATTCTTCAGAGAAACGTACATCGAAATTACAGAATGGAGTTCTTAGATGCGACACTTCGTTTTTCAAAACATTGATTTTGAATGCTATTGAGTACGTAAGCACTTAATTAACAATAAGTTGATTTGTTTGTATTGTATAAGGATAGGAATGATGTCGACTCATGTTCCCTGCCAAGCCGGTTTCGAGTGACTGTCATCTTCAGCCAGGTGTACCATTGTCGATACACGTTATAGAGTTTGATGAATATATACAAATTATTTATTTCGTGGTCTTTTGTGAGATGGAAATTTATTTATCAGTAGCGTGAATATTCAAAGTATAAAATGCATAGTATAACGAAACAAATAAGTTTTACTGTACTTTATCTGTTAATGGCAAGAACGTCGAGGACAGTTGTGTACCGAAATCGGTATACGTGGCAGGGAACGTGTTAACTATTTTTATCACAAGTTACTGCTCTAATGAGATTCCAGAAACAAAAACCAGGAGGGATGATGTTTGACGATAACTACGGAATGAGAGGTTAGCAACACTCTTATCCGTTCATTCTTTTTTATTTCGTTATTGAAGAAATTCCTCATCTTCTTTTTTTTAGCAAAAATATACATGAACGAAAATCATATTAATTAACCCTTATAAGCATAGTCTTTTCATCTAATTTCTTGTAGCAGCAGAGGAACATTTAAAAAAAAAGTATGTTTCTGAGGCCGATCAAGAAAAAAAAAGTGTACGTCTACGGGTTAAATGCATTATTCTGAATTAGACTGTAAAATATGTCTACTGAGTTTGTACGAGAATATTTTGTCACTCATTTTGCGCACACGTTGCGCAGACATCGCCAGTCCTACAAACACACGACAAACTGATTTTTAAAGAACCACCCTTGAGAAATCGCGAGCACGCCGGGGGCTCGACAGAATTTTTCAAGTTCCTCGGTGTGTCGAAGCGCTCGGGAACGTGACACAAAGGGACGCACTGTGCCAAAAGTGCTTCTCGAGACGGCAAAAAGGGGAAATGATTTATGGCGATTGAACGGGA
Source organism: Macropis europaea (assembly GCA_916610135.2). NCBI lineage: Eukaryota > Metazoa > Arthropoda > Insecta > Hymenoptera > Melittidae > Macropis > Macropis europaea. The sequence goes on along the minus strand of OU744343.1, from coordinate 11,116,339 downwards.
GTTCAATGAGTCGAGGTACGCTGGCCGCGGTGCAAAAAAAGAATCGGTAATTTATCGTAATCGAGTCCGATGACTTGAAATATTCCAGCGCATTTGGCTGCAGCAACGTGCACCGAGAGAGAGAGAGAGAGAGAGAGAGAGAGAGAGAGAGAAAGAGAGAGAGAGAGAGCTCTTGCACAACGACCGTGTAAGAAAGCCAAACGGGGCGGTCGAAGAAAAATCTTTTCAGCCGTAGAACCGGGCTCATACGTCGCGCTACATTTCGTCCCGTCCGTAAATCGGTGCTTCCAATGATCCGTATTCCGTGAAACACTTCGAATAAATTCGACCGTGCCGTGACTCGTGCATCTGACACGCAAATGCCTCCGGGGATCGCCGGAGAAGGTTTTTCCTGGCAAGCCGTTTCGACGGATACAGTTGAAAATGCGGGAAACGGTCCGGGGGAAAAAAGGACGCGAGGACGGGGCTAATCCTTTGACGTCCCGACTTAGCAAACGGCGGAAAGAAACGAAGTGGACCCCGCGACAAAAAGTAACGCGATAGCCGACTTCGCCAGCGAGTTCTGAAGCGTCACATGAATTATGAAGAGGAGACAGAGGGGAAGAAAGAACTTGCGAAGTGTTTAAACTTTAAACGGCCGGAAACCATTTTAAGAGTTCCAGCTGCACGGCCTGCCCTCGCTTCCGCGAATGTATATAGGCTTTCCCGCGTATATCACCGAGAGATTGCGCTCTTCAACATCTCCCGACGCGTTTTCGCTACGAGATAGCATACCTTCCCTTATGTTAGATTCGACAAAGTGGGATCGCGAGTCGACGCTGCTGCAGACCTTATATGTTGGACGTATGTGCGTTGCCACTAGCTCAACCTCTGTCAATTGTTTTATCGTACAGGCAATGCTAGGATTGTCGTGTACCATGGTTGGACAGGATGTAACATTTGGGAAATGTTTAGAGGAAGCAAACAACAGACACGGTACAGAGAAAGGGGCAACACTTGGTTAGTCAGGGAAGATGCATCCAGCTATGTGGAACTCCGCTTCCCCAATTTTTGAACATCCATACATATAGCCAATCAATAATTAGCAATCATACGATTTTGCTAGATTAAACATAGTCAGCTATACCTCTGGTTTCTAAGAGAAAATACTTATCTACTTTCCACTCAGTTTGTAATAGTTTTTAAAATGAACTCTAAGCCAAACTCCTACGGTTCACCGCATAACTCACGCGTCTCCCAACTAGGCCCTGGTGCGTGAAGTTGGACCAGAGATAGTATAGTCGTCGCCCCGATTATAGTTCGAAGAACGACAAAGCCTTTCTTCAGAGCTCCGCGACATACCTGTAACAAAAACGAGAAAATAACCGGTTACTTAACTCCTTCGCTTCGAGTGAGTCACACTCGTGACAGAGAGTATAATTTACATGTTGTCAAATAGGAAGCTCAGATGTGTGTGAGTTGTTACAAAATATCGCAATACAATAATTATAATAAAACAGATAGAAACAGTGACCTTCAATTTTCATAATAAGCAACTCCTTACAATACTTGAAGCAAATTAGTGTCAAGCGAACGAACGTCGACATTTTTCTATTGTACACAGAAATAAATATTTATGAGTTGCATATGTTGAATTAAAAAATAACTGATAATGAATTTTGAGATCAACTTTTATTACAAAATAATAGCCGCCGAACAGAACATAGATTTGCACCTTTGAAAGTCGCGTAATAATTGAAATAATTGTAGAATATTGCCAAAATCTATTTACAGTAATCTATCTGTTACTAGATAGTGATCGAATCTCAATATTCTTTCGATAGCTTAAAAATTGACTTGACAGAGAAATAAAAGAAAGCTCAGTCCTATTTCTTCTGTAGCCCAAGAACATCGTCTCGAGCGATCCCACGAAGCGGCGGGGCTGAATCTCTCGCAATAAACGGGTCGTCGTGCATCCGTTCAGCGTTCGCAAGTTCAGATTATACAGTACAATTTGCGTAGGATAGAAATCGTGGCTGTTTCAATAAAGCGGATTAAAAGCTCGACGATCGTATCAAAGGTAACGATTGCAGTTCTATAGAGGACGTTTCATGAGATCGGCGACATTTCTAAGTAGATAAAAGCTCCAGGTAAATTGGAAAAATTCCATCGAGTTCGGTGGGTGGTCCGATTCCATTCAATTATTCGCTTTTATTATCGTGCGCGCACCGGTCGACGCAAATAATCGGACCGAGATGTTCCAATAATTACGATCCCAGAGATCCGACGATAAAAAAAATAGAATTAACGTTGACCGTCTACCTCCCTGCCGTTGATATCTCGACAAGTGCAGATTAGGTTCCTATCCGCTGGCATAAAAGAGGAGCGGGCGGGCTAGGTGGGACGCAAGAACTTTTCTCGGAAGTCGAAGTCAGAGGGAAGCTTTCAGGATATCGAGAAACTTCGGTTACCGGGGGTCTGCGTTTCCGCAGAAAATGATTAATTGCGCTCCGAATCGAGGCGAGAATACCGTCATTCTCCGAAAGGGATCTCTGGGACTTTCTGGTCGCTCGTCTCTCTCGTTTTTCCACTTTTTCTTTTTTATTTCAACGCCGCTTTCCTTTTCAATAGGCGTCTCTTCGAACTGTCCCCGCCGCGTCTCTTTTAAAACTGCCCTGAAATTACCCATTCACCGGCCTGTCTACCAAAGGCGATCGTTCTTCTTCATTTTCTTAATAATCAGCGAAAGTCGCGAATTAAAGTGAAACTGCAGTCGGTTTAAGAATTCCCCGGTGACTACGGGGACGGTGGAAAAACGTGGTCACGGTGTATCTGGGGCAGATGATTAATTGAAACACTTTTGTTCGCACAGGAATGGGTGAAGACGTTTCGTCAGAATTCACGTTGCAGGGCACAGTAATGAAAGTGACAGACGCGGGGATGTTATTTGTAGACTCTGAAAGTTGCTTTTATTTTCACTTTGGAGTCGGAAATGGAGATATGACCTTGAACGACCTAGACTAAACATCTCTAGGATCTTGGGTTTTTCATGAACAACTTCTGAACTGTCTTCTTAAATTTATTGATGATTTATTAAAGGATGATCATCGTTGCTTTTAGGGATTACTTCGTACAAATATGAAGCAAACATAAACACTTATTAATTTACACATTGCACTGACATGTCATTGTAGGTACCCTAGAGTTAGTGTGTCTAAACCTTTTGCACTTCAAGCATTGTTTAATACGATAGACCAGCAATTCCAACATGGCTAATGTGATGCAATCAATATGGTTGCGAGCTACTGCAAGAAAATGTTCATTTTCAATGATTCATATTCCAAGAAAACTTCATCGAGATAAGATATTTACGCTTTACTTAATTTCACGTATTAAGAAATATTTCATTTTTGACATGGCACTCAAAAATTAGTGGATAAACCTGACAAACCGACGAAGTACCTGAGAGGCATACTTGGAGTGGAACGCTCGACACTGTCAGTGCCTGACAGGCATACCTGGAATGCAAAGAGTTAAACGACCCCAAAGATCATATATGTTTTTCGATTTATCCGTGCACAAAATTTTTACAAAGTCATATTGATCCTGCGACACCAATTATTGATAATATAATAAATTTTAATTTAAGCAATTTAAACAAACACAGGATCTGATTGACCCAACATCACCTTTCATGCAATAAAAATAGTAGGCTACCGGTTAAGGGTTCAGCGCACACGGAGAATGAGACAATCGCGTAAACGGTACAAATGAAATCACTGTGAGAGGCAGTTTTATAGACCCAACCTACTGTCAGCAATTCCACCGAAAAAAATGTGTTCGTTTGTTCGCTCGTAGTTCGTGGGGCAAGGAAGACAAAGAATTAGCGGCGGTCAGTCTGCCAAAAGAAGAGAAGAGCCCGAGAAGGGTTAGAAAGAAAATCTGGCCAAGTGGGTGTACTTCCTTCGGGGTCCAACCGAGCGAGTCTAACGGCCGTGCAACGAAATACGAGGACCTGAGGGACGTGTAAACGAGCAGCCGGCCGTAATAGCTGGCCTGGAAGAAACGGAAGCTGGAAAGCCGAGACGAGCCGATAAGATCTACCGACCAAGAGGCTGCTGCTCCATGCACGGTATTAATATTCACTGTGTCTCTGCTGGTTCCGTGAACGGCCTGCCTCTCTTCAGCTCTGAAACCAGTACACGGTTGCCCTCTTCGTCTTCCATTCAGGATAACATCGGTAAACGCTTTGCACAGAGAGAGTCGGAATTCACCATCAAACTCACGAAAGAGTCCCGGGCATTTCGTGGCCGCGCGAAAGAGAAGAAGACACGGACAAACTTTTTCTCCCTTCGGCTTATTGGGTTGCGTGGCTAATTAAAAGACGCTCTATCTAGATGCTAATGGAGCCGCAGGGGATTCATTTCTTTTTCACAATTGAATCCCACCGTGGAATCGTCATTGCTTGGCTACCACGGAGGAGACTGGCGAAGAAATTGCAGCTGCTACGAACAAGTCTCTGCTTTTCATAGAAAAGTCTTGGTTGTTTGTTTTCGTGCCTTTGGACCGTGTGCATGTTGTTTACGTTCGGTGAGTGTGGATAGTTTTGGAGAAACCTTCGAAAGGATGAATGGCAAAGCGAATGGAGAGGACAGAAGCGAAACTGTTTACATAACTTCTCACGAAAAATGATCAAAACAGTGATCGTGGAGAACCAATATATCACGTATTCCCTATATTACAGCCAATTGACTGCACAGTAGAGACAATTAAGGTTTTCTATGAATTAAGACTTTCCTAAGCCACTTCCGCGCTTTGTATGGAAACGTCCACCAGCAACTGAGGGCAAACTACGTCACCCCCGAGGACAGGTCGTGCATAGGGTGCACTGGAGGAAAGCGTACGAGATTCAGTCATATTTTGAGACATCAGTGAAGGAGAAACGGATCAGCAGTCAGCCAGATCAGATCAGAACACTCAACAGAGTGGAGTTAGAAATTAGCAATCAGGATCAGTTCAACTCGGACCGCACGAGAGTTTGGTTCTCGTCATAGCACATGGACAGTTAGCAGTATTTCAGTCAGAATTTAGTCAGAACACCTCAGACTTCAGAGCAATTGAGTCAATCTCAGAACAAAATAGAGTGATCAGCCTACGTTCAGCGTCATCATTTCCCACATCAATGGCTGACCCCTCGAGTTTAGACGGAACATTGTGCAACATCCACGCCTTCATACGGATCCGAAATCAGTCGGTCTGTACCAAGGACTTTGAGGCCATGACATCTGCGCCAAGATAAATAGTTTCTGCATGAATAACAAAGTTAATCGCAGAGAAGGTCCGCCATCTCGCGGCAAATCTTACCGCAGGAGCGTACCGGGTAACCTGAATAACAGGTGGCGCACCTGCTAGGTGTTCGGGTATTATCAGGTGATCGTTGGTCAGGTAATGCGTGCCGCGACGGCGTTCACTGTTAACTAGCCCGTCCCGGCTGCAAGTGCACTTCGTGACCCAATTTCCACCAATGAATCATATTACACGTCGGCTCGTCGAATGAAATCGTTCCTACGCGATAGTGCGAAACGCGTCGCTCGAAATTTCCATTTCACGATGGCCCTCGTCGCGGCGGACACAAATTTATTTTTCCCTCGAATCCCGCCGTAATCGCTTTTAATTGATTTTATTTTTCGATTCGCCCAACAACGCGCGCGCGCCCGCTCCGAACGAATTATAATTATTGCACGAGAAATACGCGATTCGAATTTCAACTTCGCGCTACGACTTTTCGGCCAGGTGTGCTGGGCGAGTTTGAGGCAGGATTTTTTCAAATGGCGCAGAGATCGAACAAACAAATTAATTTGTTTCTACGCGTCATTGAATGTTCATTTTCTTACGAGGTTGATGGAGATTAGTGGTGACATTGATGTTAGGACATTAAAAACGTTTTTACTGATGTCAGAGCGGATGCTGAATCATATAATAAATATGTATTTTTAGCGTCAACACGTTGAACGCCGCAGTAGAAGCTGCCACGCATAGCCAGACACATTAAAATGTGATATTTTAAATATAAACATGGGTGACCCCCACAGCAGTCAACGTGTAAATATTATTTTTCTGTAGCAACAGATCCAACCTAACTCAGACAATAAATTTCAGAAATTATAATTTTTTTACATGTGTCGTCTCTGAAAGGACAAACTGCGACATTTAGATTGAACCGCTTATTAGCTCCAACAGTAATGGACACAAGAAATTTTCATCATTACGGACATATGTCCGGTTAGTCGCGAAAGAGTTAAATCTGTCTTCCAAAAATACTTTCGACCTTTGTGCAAAAGCATAGTCGTTAACTTTTTTGGTGAAGTCATTATCAAAAGAGGTATACTGAATCCAATATTAGATTGTCTCATAAATAACTTTCGATCCATAACAATTACTTCTTCTCTCGAAAAAGTGAAACAGTTTATTCAGGCTACTGATTTCTGCGTCATATAAATATTTAAATACTGCAGAGACAACAAAAATCATTCAACAAATCTATCCAGACGTCTTATTATACGTAGCAATAGTCTCGTCTTTTTATCGGGCTGTCTACTCAAAGCGCAGAGAGTTAACTGAATTTTCATTTCTCATTTTCCCCCCATCTTGGTAATTTTGTTTACGAAACGGCGAACGGCCACGCGCCATTCACATCCTTCCGTCGTGTGAACTGGTATTATCTCACTTTCCGTTTCGATAAACCACTTCTCAGGGAACAATCGCAGCCCGCGTAGCGCTTCGCGCCTAATCCGGCCTCCGTGAACCTTTGTACGCCATTTTCCACCGTTCACGAATGGATCTTCGTTGCATTTTCACTCGGCCGCTTTGGAGTGAATCATCGTTTCCGCTGGCTACTACCGATAACACTCTTTTTCTTAACAAGTGCGTCGCAAAGCAGACGCGCGGTACATGCGTATACGTGTCCGTGTGTATCGTCGTGATGCGTAATTTCAGGAGAACCGACACGACTGCAAGGCACGCGGTCGATGCGAGGGTCTACATCAGTCTACAATCAAGCTTCTGCATCTGCGTTTCCCATGGCACTTTCCGCCTGCGACAGAGACACGGCAAAAGTGCTCGAAGAAAAACGAAAGCGCGGAGGAAACGAACCACGATGCGACACTGCCGCGAAAGTATCCATTAACTCACTCACTCGGTTCATTATGTAGCAGAACTTTCAGAGACCCATGCTTTTTCGAACGCAGGTCGCGTTGTTTGTTTCTACAACGAGGGAGACGAAGCGGGCAATACTATCCGAATATTATTTTTTGATGACATCTGATATTTTTACATTGAGGACTGCTATATGAGACGCTCAGAAGGTAAATTCATAATCTCCATAAAATGAAAAGTAGAGAAAAATAATAATGTTACAAACATTCATGTACTCGGATAATGAAACTGAGAAATTTACTAAAAGTGGAGTTGATCAGTTTGGCTTCTGCACGGCTCATACGTAGATTGTGGATGTTTGTGGAAATATATATTTTTAGAGTTCAATATTTTTTTATTGATACAGTTGTAGAAATGAATTTTGTCTGTACATGTTTAAAAAATATTCTCCTTATTTTCGGTGCACGCATCAATTTTAATTTGATCACGTAATTAGCAACCCTTATGAAATTTTGAGCCACATTTACGTTAAAATGATAGTAGAAATAGAAAGTGTAATATCAGGTAGATAAATATTTGTAATCAATGTTTATAAATATTTGCAATCAACAATGTGTATTAATAAATAGCCATTCTCACTTGTCTGTCTAGTTACGGAATTTTCTACTGTGGCAGAGAACGTGTTAATACGTTGACTGCAAGAGTAAAACCTGCCGTACCTAGTCAGACACATTGTAACTATACCTGTCTCGACTTTAAATCGCAATGGGAAGAAATATGGTATTATTTAATTTATTAAAAACAGTATTATTATTTCATACAATCACCACCTTCTGTTCAATAGTAACTGTTTCCACCAAACGCTTTGTTGACAATAAAATAAAATCCCTGTCCTTCCAGTTCAATAAAGTTGTTCTATTCTTATGTTCTTCGCTGTAGCTGAGATGGATAACGACTGTCTTAATCTTCAATGACCAATAATAATAACAATAATAATAATATAATCATCAACGATCGCTGAAGTTAAGTTTATCTAGGTACACTTTATACTGATTCGAAACCTATCTAGAACCATAAATCCGTGAGCCCTGCCTAATGATCCATACTAATCGCTCTCAGCTAATCATACAGAAACAACCAAATAAATAATAATTTAATGACTGTGATCTGCAGGCGGCAGATAATCATTTGTGCCGAAGAAAGGCGATTGGCGAAAATTTCTTCGATAACTCGGCTTGAAACAGCGTTCACGGTGTTCCCTAGTTTCACGACGAGGGATCGCCTTGGTCTTGCTGGAATATCTGACTCCATTTAAATGTCTACGGAACGCTGGCGTTCGCGCGAGCTAACTGTTTTCGCTGGAACCAACCGTTCCGGGTAAATTACGATTCGTTAAAGGAAAGTGGTTCCGCGCAATGGTTGTATAATTAAGGCAACTGTGCATCGGTGTACACTGACACGCTAACAGCTTTTCTACGCTAGAAAGGACTCGACGTAGAATACACGATGTTCGACAATGAACACTTCAGTAGAACTGTAAGATCAAACCTTCGTAGTGTTCGACAACAAGTAATTTTGAAAGAATTTAATTAGCCTTTTGGCTTGTTACAACGAGTCACGGTCGTGACGTAGATTACGTTCCAAAAATTAAGATAAAGCAAGATCTTCTGGCTGTCAAAGGACAGTCGAAGGCAACTTGTACGTTTCGATGTTATGTGCTTTACAGAGGGTGAGCTACGTAGATCGTGACAATTGAATATTATCGAAGATATTGAGTATATGAAGAGATGTTAGGAAAAATTGAAGTGTATTAGGGAGTACACTTTTCAACATAATTTAATTTTTTGTACCCGAAGATGTCAAGGACATTTCAACTTTTCCTTCATCTTTGACCTCGCTTGCCCTAAATGACTACGACCATTGAATTAGTGTTGGTGTGAACTATAGTCGCATGTAATAAAAAATATGATGACCCTGAAATGTCTAACATTTTCACGTACAAAAGTGTGCCCCCTAAAACACTTCAATTTTACCAAACATTTTTTCATATCCCGAATATTTTCGATAATATTCAATTGTCACGCTATACGTGCCTCACCCTGTATATCAAAGCACTCGTTACTTAAACACTTAACCGTTGCGCACTTGGCTATGAATAAATCGTAAAGCAAGCGGTTAGAGGAACAGGTTACCGTAACCATCCTTTATGTGGTTCGTTTTTGTAATAAACTCTCATGACATGCACAATTAAATTCCCAGATGACAGGTACAAATATGTGTCTACAATATTTCAAAAAAACTATACTAAAAGACAATTTAGATACCAAAGTATTGAACAACTTCAACGGGCAACAAAACAAAATTCTTCAATTTATTTACAGGGTGCGATGAAAGTTTGGAAACTTTTGTGTAATAAAATGTTTCTCATATAAATGAATGTTTTCTAAATGTATACGTTATCATTGGATTCGCTGCTCAATTGTTTATTTAACGATGTATAGATGCTGTGCATTTGGTTCATTTCAAGATGTGAACAAACGAGAAGAAATTCGAGCCTCTATAATTTCCTTGCAGATGCGACGAAAACGTCTGATTGACATTGTTCGTTTGCTCAATATCGAAAAATCTATGGTCTCAAAAGTGATGAAACTGTGCTAAACCTCGTAAGTCTCTGGAGTCGTTAAAGCAAGATTTAGTGAAAGCCTGGAACGAAATAGATGAAAATACACTGTGAGCATCGATGAACCAGTTGCAAAAGCGTCTCAGAGCCTGTACCAGAGCAAATGGCGGTTTCTTCGAAAACGACCTTGTCTAAATAAAATTTTATGCTTTTTTCAATGCTTTTATTGTTTTTTAGTTTCGGTTAATAAAAATATTGTTAGAAGGCAGTTGCCTAACCTTCATCGCACCCTGTACAGTAGAATAAGACGATAGTCTCCAAGGCTCGGTTGAAGTTTCAACTGGAAGAGAATGAGGAGTATCAGTACGATATATTATCCTGAACCGTTATAACGATAAAAGAGTACAGTTGGAACGACGACTGAAATAATGGAAACGGAGTTCCAGGAGCGAGCATTACGCGAATGACGTTTCATTAAAAATGCAAAAGGGCTGTCCAACGGACGAACCGTACTACGGACGCGAAAGTCACGCGCGTCAGAACGTTCTGCTCACCCACGGAATGCGAAGGAGTCGCATGTTGTTATAAATATTAATGTTTCGGTGTACACAAAGAGACGCCGCGGTTAACGCGACGCCGGAGTATCATTACTAGGTAAAGCTACCGCTACCGATAACATTCCGCGTTTACTGATAATATTAGTTATCGATATTGTCGCTTAAATATCGATAAGCTGAATATGTTTCGAGGCACTGTTATTAACAATGCACGTGTGAGAATATAAAATATAAATGGTGGAATTATGCGGAGGCGTGCAAACATTTTGCGCAGCGCCAAGTTTTATTCCGGTAATTTAGACATTTGTTTAAATTTATGCGATATAAAATTAAAGAGTGTGACAGAGAGGATTCAGTAGGAATCTATGACTCTTCATTAGAATTTGAGCATTATTTATGAATGTGAATGTGTTACAAGCTGTTTAAAGCATAATCGGTGAATTGAGTATCCGGAAACTGTTGCACGTTACTGTGGATGCTGAAGATCCATGCTTGGAAAAGTTTTCGGACGTTGATCAGAATTTATTTACGATAGAACGTCGATTATTCGAAATAATAGAAAGATACAACCTACCCGATAAACTAATTTCCGGATAATCGATTCAAGGAATCTAAACTGGGACATCTGACGTAAAAGAATATAGGAAAATCATTATTTGAAGAAATGCAAATTATTATGTTTGAAAAATGTATCCACCAAGCAAATTGACAGTCTTAAATATTGCAAATGGTGAAAATTAATCAATCTTTGATAGAGCTAAATATTTAGCTCTATTATTATAAATCTATTATGATAATAGATTCTGCTATAATCGACATTTTATTTAATCGAATTTAGAAACTCTGCTATTAGAATCGACGTTCAACATGATTGGATCGAGTTCAGAAATGGTAGAGTTAAAACTGTTTGGAAATGGATTCACAGCATAGAGTTCCTTAACTGCTATTAATTAATTATTTTATTTTCCCCGATACTTAAACTGTGAGTTTCTAAATAGAAGCCTATTGATTTAAAGTAGTACATAAAGAGAATGTAGGTTAAAATAGAACCAACTTGCAAACTTTGCAATACATTATTTATCCTTACCAACCACTCCTATTCCTCATGGACAGCTACTTTCTAAGACTGGACAAATACTTTTCAACCGAAGATCATAATTATAGCGTAAATATGTTACCATTAAGAGTCCTCCTAAAAGATCCAATTAAAGCAACATGCACAACATATTAAGAAAAATAAGTAAACATTAACGCTTGCTATCTTCTCATAGAGCACTGCAGTCGTCTCTCCCAAATAAGCGGCACGCTGTCCCAATTAAGTGAAGAAAAGTACGGCTATTTATTCGATTAGGTTCTGTCCTTCGAGCTTTGTCCCAAATGAACGGCTGCCTCGATTAACCGGTGGCTCAAACGAGCGGAGTCCACCGTATTAAGGACTCCAAGATGAACGAAACATCCTGTATAACAGCGTCACTGTTATTACTACGGGCGAACTTCTGTTCTTCCAATGCCCACGAAACAGAAAATCCCTCCATTCGTGCAACAAAACAATAACGCCGTTACTCGCGTGCAAGGTGCACGTAAAAAAAGGTTCTATGGCAAAAACCGTGGCCGCGGTACGCTATTTTCACGCGTAACGGCGCCACGTGGAGCACAATGAGCTCCCGGATTCGGATCGGCAGGTGTAAAACAGACGTCGTGACATAATTTTACGCCGTTTCCACTGCGAGCAGCGCGGAAGAAAATGGGAAAGGCTCCGGTTCGAGCGCGGTTTACGACTGCGGCCGGTTGTTTCGTGTCTTCGGCACACCGGAGAGTCCGGCTGTCAGCTCGTAACGCGATTACAAGAACGCGAAATGCCCCAACGGAATCATCGTGAACGAGCGATCCGTTATCGCGGAATGCTCGCGGACTTTTCTTGCCGACGAAACTCTAACGGCTTCTGTCTTACGGTGCACCGTTACCTCCACGCTCAACCAGACGCTGGAATCAGCCGGATGCACGAGCATGACGGCTTTAAATCTTTCTCCGTTGTGCGAATTCAATTGACCGGCTCCGCGAAATGATGCACGTGTATTTTCATTCATATTTTCTTGCTCGTCAATCCTCTCAGCGAAGCCAGACATCGGCTGGGAGAAATTGTTTTGCGTTGACCGTGAGGTAGGAGCGTTCGAGTGAAATTTTTATAAATTATTTGACTAATTTCTTTTGGGAGTATTCGTATGCCGTGCATAAGATAGAAATTAGAGTTTTAGGTAAAATTTGAGTAACAATATTCAGAGGTATAGTCTGAACGTTCGACTACTTTTGAAGAGTATGCAACATAGTTGTCGTTTTATTTTAATTTGTTAATGAATAAATTTAAGTAGGCAGTAGCAATTCATGACGAGACTACGAGTTGGTTTCCATCAAATTTGGTACAATACTACGTCATATACGAAGTACCGTATTAACACGTTGACTGCCGTGGGCGTCAGCGGGGACCCGTAGCTGAAATTTTAATTAATTACATACGTAGCAATGGTTATGCGATTTTGGACCATATTGATCTTGCAGTAATAATGTAAGGTAACGCCTGTACGTTTCAATAGTAAATGTTCTTTTCCCTTCTCGATTTATATTTAAAACAGGACATTATAATATGTCTGACTAGATGTGGGAGTTTCCACTGTGGCAATAAAGTGTTAAAATTGTAGGTACCATCTTTCAAATATTAATGAAATAATCTTTGTAGCAATAAGTGATACAGTAGAGACTTGATCATCTGAACATCGACCATCTAAAAATTTGGTGTTCGTAACCAGTTACCAGGTAACATTATCATTATTGACACTGTGTATCAAATTTCGCATCACTGTATAATTTACGTTCTACAGTAAAATTTATAATTTTTATGCAAAACATAAATACAATGTGAATTGTCCTATTATTAATTATAGTTTAAATAGTCAATGTCCTGCTGTATTTACGACACAACAGTAAAAGTGGGTAAGCAACTTTTTTTGTAATTTAGGGTTAACGTCTCATCAACTACTAGATTATTAGCGACAGGGACGAATATTTCGCCTAGTTATAATATTTTGTCAATTACTTTGGTTTCTTTGATAAATTTAACCAGATCGTAAATTTTGTACAGCACTAACTTATTCCTAGAAAATAAAATGACTGATCTTTGCTTCATATTTTCAGGTAAGAATCCCTAAAACGTAGAAATGCTGCAGAAGCAACAGCAATCAACGATAAATTTAAGAAGAAAAATCGGAAGTTATTTATGACTCAACCCAATACGTAACACACTCCGTGTAAATGGCGACGTGATATCTATGAATTTAATCTCCAATATTTACGAATAATTGAATAAGCGCATCCGTTTGACAGTGATTGAATCAACCTGACCGAGCGAAATGAATCTGTTCGTTTCAATTAAAGACGCATCGTGAGCACGTGGTTTTCGAAAGGGATACACGTTTATCCCATGGTGGAGAAAGATCTGTCGACAGGAAGTGCGTTGAACCGCAGTGTAACCTTGGTGCCGTCACGGTTGCTGCATCCTCGTTGTCAGGTGTAACAACGAACAAAGGGAACCTCCACCGTAAGCCAGCAATACGTTTCATTCTCGTCATTTAACATTTCGTTTCCCTTCCGCTTCAGTTGCGCGGCTTCGAGTCAAAGACACTTTCATGAGTTCAATTTAAAATACAGCGAGTGTCGCTTAAGATCGTACACGGTAATGCTTATGACATTTATGCTGCAAAAATGTTCTTATCATATATTTCAGATGGAGGTAATTTAGAAATAAACCATCAATATATAATGATTGTGAAGTAAAAGTTTACTTTACATGCAATAAGCAAATTAAACATACTCAAAAATAATATACACGGAGCAGCTGTCACTAAAAATCGTACACGTCGATACTACTGTAATTATTTGTGGAATACCGGATTTTCTAATGCCTAACGGCTAGCCGTTCATGTTTCCGTCGTCGTTTAAATGCTTTCCTAAGCACACGCCGCAGGTTAGCATAAATCAGGTGAAAATGATTGAAACGAGATAAACAACCACTGAGGAACACGAGTTGGTTATTTGCCACCATGAAAATGTAAAAAGCTACAATGAAATTGCTGAAATTATTGGTAGAAGCAGAAGTGTGATACAGTATATAATTAAGCGATACAACGAACGCGGTCGTGCGCCAAACAAATTAAAACAAGATCAGATAAGAAACTGAGTGCGTGAGATGAGCGTTGGATTATTAAAATTGCTAAAAACAATTCTCGAATTAGTGAAGAAGTTGAGAAATATTCAGGGATAAAAATAAGTGATTCTACTGTTAGAAGAGTACGTTCTTAGGAGTAATAAATATCAAGGAATTGCTCGAAATAAACCATACGTACATTTTCCAAAGGAACTGTAACTAACAACACGCTGCACAACTCTAATAGAATTTTTACTGTGGTCTCTCCAAATATCTGCTTACGCGTTCAATTTCAAAAACAAACTCGTCTGGAATTAATGACTTCCAGGAAGAAGAGTATCACCAGAGTCGAATGAAACACATACAATTAAATTCAGGCTAACCTTTCGTTCTCCAGAAGGAGAATCGCAACGGTGCATGAATATCTGCGTAGAAAAACCATAAATAGTCGATTAAAGAATGACAATTAACCGTTCGAACGTATCGCAGGGAAAGAGGACGAACGGCCGGGTAAAAGAGTTGCCGGAAAAAGCTCCCAACTGGAATCCCTCGACTGATTGCTGGAAGGAAGGACCTGCACGGCGAGACACAAAGTGAAATATTCCATCTCGGGATACGGTATCGAACAATTCCTCTCAATTTTCATCGGATTCGAGCGATTCCTTTTTATCCCGCGAGAAGAAGAAACGTATATCGAACGGTGTCGTATCAATCGATGGCTACGGCTCTACGGATACGTGATAAAAACAACCAACGACGTAAGAAGAAAGCAATACGTTCTTTCTTACATCAATGTCGGACCTCTTCCTTTTTCCCTCGCGATACCTTCGTATCTCCCTCTCCCTCTCTCTCTCCGTTCTCTCTTTCATCCTCATTTTCCCCTTCTATCCATCTCTCTCTTTCTCCCCTGCTAGGAGTCAGAGAGGTGTCTGCAGCGGCTCGCTGACCTGTTGCATGTTCTTTTGTCCGGGACCTAGCGCGATTCTGGTTTTCTGAACCGTTCTACGCCGCGCTTATTCTTTCTGCCACTCCTGAGCGACATCCTCGAAACAAGAAACCGCATTGTTCTGCGCTGCGAAATACTGTAATTTCAGTAGATCGACAGCGAACGTCTCCGTACAAATGAACGTATTTGTCGTTGGATTAAATTGTACGTACGGAGTAGCCTGGTCTTCTTCTCAGAGGGGGCAATCTTGCGGTCGTAGCGAAAGAAACATTCACAGGGTGTATCGGGAAGCAGTATAAATACGGCGGCGATAGTTTTTGGACAAGCTTTGGCATTGGAATATATTATATTGCATACTTATACTTATCTTGTGTCACGATGTATTATATTCAATTGTTTCAAATGTTTTGCATTACTTTGATACCTTGTCTATCTCATGGCATATGTATGTATCAATGTTAAGCTTTTTAGGGTTGACTGTCTTTCAGCAATGCTAAAAAACGAATTATATATTCAATGATAATACTTGATGGTTGTCTTGCAACATGTACTAATCCTTTGAACTCCTATTTTTTTTTAATTTTCTTTTCAATAACTCCCTATTATTTTAGGTGTTTTATTTTAAATGTACTTAAAAAAACAGTTGGTTGATAGGAGCCAATTTAAAAAAATTTTTTTTACTAATTATATTGGAAATAGTATTGGAACTTTGGTAAGATCTGATATTTGTGGAATTTCTAAATATTGTTTACTGTAAAATAAAAAAATTTTGATAGATAAAGGAAATATAATATAATACATATTTAAACTGGCAATTTAAAAATGTCACTCGACAAAGGAGTTCAAAGGGTTAATCCGTTGAAAGCTAACTAAATTTTAGATAAATGTATAAAAATGAAACACCTCTGTTTAGTATATTATTTTATTATATAATGTTTATAAGATTGTATCAAAAACTAGTTTTCGGAAGGAACTCCTATTTTTGTGGTTATGATACAAAATTAAATATATAAAATCCAGGTACGGTGGTAGGTAAAATCCAGGTGGACCGTAAAAGGTAAAAGGACCAGGCTATTTCGAAAACATTTTAGTACAGTGTATGTGTACTTAGTTCTAGGATTAATAAATAATTACATGAAATGGGTCGTTCATTATTTTTTAAGTCAAATGTTAAGTAGCCCATATCTCTGTAGTCACTGAGAATCAGACTTACGTAGATACGACCTATTGCAGAGGAAATTAGCTCTACAATCCACTGACAATGTATTTTCTCTGAAAAGATCTTCTACGCTGCCGTATTCAAACGTGCAAAATACGGTGGATGCAACGAGCTTTTCTAGGATGGAATTAAATAGAATTCACGTGAATCGTGTTACTCGCAGCAAAAACGTCCGATGCTTCGAATTACTCAGACCTGGCTGAGATACACGACTGAAACGTTATCCGTTCCGGGTCTCTAATTACGATGTATATTGCATGGGCATTAGCTCCACGATGTTCTCCTTTAAATGCAAGAAAAACAATACGATGGGAGGAAGAATTAGAAAGTAGATTAACATGGCCTGTGAATAACCATGCCCGCTCGATACGTTCTCTTAGAAACTTTTAATCAATTCTGTGAGTAGGCCATTTCGAATCGAATATTATTCGAATCTTGGGAATTTGTAAAGGCCTGGCAGGTTTTGACGAGGCTTGGAAAATCTTGAATGCCTCGAATGAGAGCCTCGTAGCTGTGGCAGTACATTATGTACACATTGTGCGTATAGGCTTACAATACGAAATATTCTTACTCATAGAAAGAGTAATTTCTATGATGTAAACTATTCTCAGCAAAAGAGAAACAGAATAGAACATAAAACTACAAATACAGTTTTAACTATTCTCCATTTATATACTATTGAAAAGGGGAGCTGACAAATTTGTACAGATTTTGATATTATATTTGTAGAAAAGTTTGGTTCGTTGCAACTTATATTATTGCTCAAATTAATTATTTGAAAACAACTTGTATTTGCATTTTTCGATTGTATTGGCTGAAGTCTTCTTAGAGGTTTCAATACTTATGAAGAACAATCAAGACTTTCTTGTTTCAAATAATGTTTGGTATGATTCAGATTTTTTTATCATACAAATAGTATCCGAAGTCTTTTCACAGAATTTATAGTCGTACTCTACAGATCAAAATGAACGAAAATATTTAAATTAACATGCACTCTAAATCTATTTATTTGTTATATGCAAATACTATTATTTGCAGCTTAAATTATACGCGAAATGAAAAAATTAATATAGCTAAAAGATTGCATTTAATGAACTTTTAATCAACAATTCAATCTGACTCAATCTCACATACGTAAGCACATACGTGTACTCTCCTATAATTCTCAAAATAAAAGTACACTGTTGGAAACATTTTGGACAATCTAACAAACTTCAATAATGAAAACAACTTTCGTACATTTTCATTCAACGTTTACTACGTACAATACCTAGAGCCTTCACAGTATCCAACACCGTGATGAAGAATAAATTATTCAAGTGTGTGATTCTCTATTTATTTTCACTAGTATATGTGTTACGGAATTCAACGCTTTAAATAAATGCAGCTGTGTCTCATAAACAAATGATTATAGAACCAATATATAATATATTATTAACGCTGATGTGCTCCTCGGTGCTATCTGACCTGAAATGAAGATTACGTTTCCATAGTGCTATGTTTTTAAGTATTTCTCTTTAATATTCAATGTACTTAAATGTTTGCGTTTACTTCTTTAGTATTTCACATTTCTTACGAATAAATTACTTAAAAATGTATTTAAATAAATTGAATATTAAGAAGAAATATTTAAGAATATAGTACCTATAGAAACGTAATCTTCATTTCGGGTCATAGAGTTCCAAGAAGAACAGCAGGTTTAAACCATTTTATTCGCTCTGACTTATAAAACGCACTTACAAATTTTTTGATAGAGTCTTGAACTCGCTCTACATGTGATTTGCATCGTCTTCAGAGCCATCGCTCCCTACGGACGGGCTTCATCGCAGTAAGTATCGATGAACGTGGAAAGAGACGAATTATTCGTACAGAAGCCGGGCTACCGTTCAACATAATCCACTTTCGTGCCCCAGATATCCTGGGGATAATCACGAGCCTCTCGCGACGTTTATTGCGCTCGCTGCTGGCAGCAAATTGGGAAAAAATCGCGAGACAATGGCTGTGAAAATAGGTCGAAGCCTATTGAACGGTATCTGTTTCCCATTTAGCAGGCAGCCGAGTTCTGCAGCCCCTCACGAGATCGGCTCGTACATAGCTGAACATCACAAATAATTGTCACGTAGGTGGAACAACATCCGAGTTTAAAAGGTTAACGTTTATTATTCGCTTAAACGCTCGATGAGTCAGCCGACGTCGATACGGAGGTAGCACTGTTGGGTTCGGATCATTTGCAAAGATTCCAGTTTAAAGAGGTGACTCAATCGCGTATTATAGACTCACGACTCCTTCGTGCGGACGACGTTCTCTTGCTAATTAGCTCAGCAAAATGTCAATCGCGAAACGAAACTTACTGGATGATTATTATTATTAACGTCTTCGGTGTACGATCTACACAGTCACTTTCTTACAATATGGGGTATAAGTATAAATAAGATATTGAAAATTAAGCCCTGTGATTGCAGGTATGATGATTTAGAAAGTCGACGACGTCCTTCAACACAGAAGAAGACACTGTGAGTATCGCAAATAGATTATAGATCTTTAGGTGAATATACATTGTTATACTTAAATATTCTTATATTTTAATATCGTTAAAAAAGAACAGAGTCTCGAAAATAATTTTTCTGTCTCTTGAAAATTTCAAGATTGTATTTTTTTTCTTTATTCTGTTTCCTAAAATGAATCTATTTTGTATGCTCAGGTTGGATAAATATCCGCAAGATAGTTACGAACATAAATACTGTATTTTTCATACCAGAAATATTTGTTAATTCAGTGTATAGAATCTTTAAAAAAATATATCATAAATTACTATATTACCAATCATTCAAATATAAAAAGATATAAATGAATTATTTAAGTTTTCTTCAAAAAGTAGCAACGCTATACAACGTAAGACATTCTGAAATAATATGATTCCAATGATTTTAGAAGCTACATTTAGCGTTTTAACGATTCGCTGGAAGATAAATATTTAGAATAACAAGATTATTGGAAATTATAATCTTTGGTAAATAATTGACTGCCACGAGCGTATATAGTGACTGCCGGTTGAAGTTTAATTTACATAATCAAGTAACTCCTGCTTCTTACAAAACTGCAAACAGCATTAATGCTACAGCGATATTACAAGGTAATAACTATGTAATCACGCGGTTAAATATTTTCGACCTCCGCGATTTACAGTTAAAACAGGATATTATAATGCGTCTGATTAAATATGGCTGTTTCCACTGCGCCAATCAACGTCTTAATTCAGAGTACGACATTCGATTATACGACAATGTGAAAATCCAAGGACGATGCATAGGACGTCCATTGGAACAGGTTAAAATAATAAAATAACAAATGATTCAATACAATCTCCAAAAAGATGCTTATAAATAATTTACCTTATTCAATTAAAAAATCGCTATGTACTCAAAAAGTCTAACTTGCTGGCCTGTGTTTCTCAGGTCAATGACTATGAAAAATGTGGAACGATCTTTTCAAACACTTTGTATATTTTTATTTTACAATTATCCATCCACACTTCATGAACGAAGAAAAAACCATGATGACGTGCTCCAATACTATAAGAAAAGCATGAGGTGGCCATAGACGACAACTATATAGACTGCAGACCTTTATGTAACCTAACATATTTAGTATACGAGTAAGTGGAAAATGCACATGCTACACAGTAAGTAAAATAAGAAATCAATTTTCAAACATTTCAAGCGAAAAATATAGTTTGATCGTAGTTTCATTTCGGTCACTATGTTAAAATAAATAATATTTACGTCTTAGAATGTACACTTGCATAGAAATTCCCATCCAACGATAAGAAAGACTCGGACCAGAAGTTTCAGAGAAACAGAGACTGACATAAAAGATTCTCATCGCGTTGCCAGTGAAATCAAAGTGGCGGTCCAGGAGTATCGTGTTTAATCGTAAGACGAACGAGTAGTTTCAATTTCGAAACTCGTTATCGTAACTTTCATGACCAGAATGCGGGCAGGAAGCGCTTCGGCACGATGCACGGCTGTTCATAGCAAGACTTAATTCATATTCGATCAAATTTCGCTGGCGTTCGCGGATTCGACGCAAAGCGCACGGCTACTCCGAGGCGGAAAAACCTCGCTGGGAAAAACACTCGAGAAACGGATGAGCCCTCCGACAATCTCGTTTCCACACAGTTTTCCCACAAAGCCGTGTGCGGAGTTGCGAGTGAAGGTACGTACACTGGCATCTATAAGTATAATGTTAACACACTTGCAATTCTCGTCGAATATGTAATATTTTATCGGATTTGTATCTTTTATCTGCTGTTTTATATTAGATTATCCCTTTGAGCCCTAAAAATTTCGCGAAAAAGCGGATGCCACGCGTTGAAACTTTCCGCAGAGCGACGCGTGTCTAACTGAATATTTTATTCTAACAATGTGTCGAATATGTAATATTTTATCTGATTTTTATACATCTGCTGTTTTGTATTAGATTATCCCTTTGAGCCCTAAAAATTCTGGGAAAAGCGGACGCCACGTGTTGAAATTTTCCGCAGTGCGACGCGTGTTAAACTGAATATTTTATTCTAACAATGTGTGTGATGTCTGTTCTTCAGTTATTTTACTGTTCTATAATTCAAGAATATGTAACGAAACATATGTGTATAGTTTAATAAAATAAACTGAGGTGATAATAGATCCGAATGCATACATGGTTCATAGCGTACAATAAATAACTGTGCGTGGACCAGCACGGTGGCTCATAGCACATGGAGAACGATTTTTGGAATGCATATATGCGTTCATCGTCCCCAAAGGGTTAAGCACACCTCTACGATTTAGTTCAGATTATTTTTGCATGCAGACACTATTGTATTTAATTTTTCTTGCGCCTGTCAGTAGAGGTAATGATTAAAAAGAAAAAAACATGTATCAGGTTTTAAATTAAATATTTTAATAAAATGGTTAGGTCACTTTGGCAAGCTAGGCTTGTTATTTGAGTCCAAGGTGTTAATAATACGTTATATAAATGGGTATAACAGTTTAATAGATCAAAGTAATTAAAGATATAAATGAAGTCATTTTGTAGGCTTCGAATATGTCAGTACGAATTCTTTTCAGAACTTGGTTTTTCGAATCCACCAAAGCTGTTGAGTCTTTGTCTGAATTTCTGTTTGATAGGCTTATAGAAGTATTTTACCTAACTATGGAAATAGTATTAGCCAGAATGCCAAACTTCGTGAAAGCAGTAATCTCCTCCAGCTAAATGAGCATAGCAGTCGATGCTGGGTCACATTGGACAAAGATAGGATATGAGTTTTAATTAATTTCCATGATGAATATTGCGGTATAGTAACCAGAAAATGCTTATTTTATTTTAGACTTTAAAATACACTAACAACAGTTACTAACAATACTTTTACCTTGCAACTGATATAGCGTCATTAATTTTCGGAAGTCTCGTATTCAGATAATCGAAGTTCTACCCTATTCGAATTCTCCAATAATTTTATAACATTTTCGCATTTATATCAAATTTGATAAACGTTCTAATAGTTATAAACAGCAGTGTACGTGCCCGTCGCTCGTTCATACCGAAACGATATTTTCTCGTCGCGCATAGAATGCACGTTTGCCGCACATCGGTGAGTCAAGAGTTACGCGAAACAAGAAGCGTTCGCATGCATCGATTCCTGGGCACGCTCGGTTTCGAAAATATTTCGGACCGTATCGACGCCGATTGAGAAAGCGCACTTCACTTTTTCTGCCAGCGGCAACCTCTGCATTCGCGCATTCCGCGCTCACGGAATTCGAACGGCCAAAGTATTCGCGATCGTTCCTGCCATTTACCAGTCGCAAAAATTCCGCTATTTAAAGTGCCTATAAACGACAGCGAACAACAGGTGGTAAAGCGGAAACGCGGATTTTAGCGCGAACTCCTCTGCGCATATTTTCCCAGTGATTTCGATGAGTGGCTGTATTTTCTCCATAGAAAAGGTGTTTAATTATTCCGTTGATTGCTGTAAATTTTATGGAAGCCTTTGACATGATTTATTGCGGAATTCTTAGTACAGAATGGACTGTACATGGCTTTATGGGGGACATTTTTAAGTAGCTTCATAGTTATTTAACACGTTGAATGCCTTAGCGGAAACTGCCATACCTAGCCAGGCATGATATAATGTCCTGTTTTAAATAGAAATCGTGAAGGAAAAGAACATTTTACTTATTGAACGCATAGGTATCGCCTTATACTGTTATTATAATATTAATATTATCCCAAAATTTTATGAAAATTATTAGTTTGTAGGCATTCATACGGACACAGGTGCGTCGTAGGCCGGCGACAGCCAACGGTTGCCAATTGCGCGACGAGAGATGACAATGTATGTAGCCGTTGAAGCTGTTCGTCGAAGAGGTCGACGACTCTCGATCCCCTGCGAGTCTTTTGTTTTTGACATCACGTGTTTAACGAAAAACCGTTGCAGGGCTCGAGGAACAGTTTTGGCGGCAGTCGATCTCGAGCTAGGATATTGAGAGGTTGACTCAAAGATCAGCTCCCGTTTTCTTTTTGAATATGCACTGTTCTTTTATTTTCTTTTAAATTAAAATATATATTTATATCGCCATCCACAAATTATTTAACGAATGAAAATTTGAGGTGTTGGTCACCGGTGAACCACACGGAAATGAATTTGTTAATCGATTTGGCTACCTTGGGAGTTCCTCAAAACACTCACTTTAGCCCTTTACTGTATGCTGTGTTAATTAGTCAATTTGTATTGTTTGCTGGCGATCTGAAAATATTAAAAATGAGCAAACTCGTTTGTAGAAAGTCTTAAACTTGTTTCTTGTGATTGAGTTTTCTTTAATTTAACACATTGTATGCGGGAAACTACGATTGCAGTCTTGAGTGGGTCAAACATAGAAAGCGGGAGACTATAACCTCAGTTACGTGAAACTGTTCGAACGTTACTATTCATTGCTTAGATACTGATTATCTGTAAATTGGATTTTCTCTGTATACTTTTACGAAAATGAAACATAAAGTCTTTATTCCATTTTATTTTACAAAATACTGTTTCTTCAAATCGATAATACTTTATGAACGTTAAATTGATTATAATTGTACTGGTACGGTGATCGGATTGGCCGGTTACACGTGTAAAGAACGCGAAATATGCTCATGTACAAAGTGTTAATATAAACGTTAAATTGTGTCCTCGCGAAGATACGCTGCGACGTTTCGCCAGCATCGCAGCTGACTTCATCGGAGTCTGAAGACTTATCAGCTGCCCAATTAACATGTGTGATTGCTGAACAATGAACCGAAACGTGAACACCGTTCATAAATAGAGAAACTCCACACACGCGCGTCATTATCGGTCTTTAGACCCTGATGAAGCTATCTGGAATGCTGGCGAAAATGCGAAGCATAACTCGGCGAAGGCACAGTTTACACCCGAAAACATCTCGCAGCTACCATTCTAGCAACCTGGCCCGTGAAAGCCGCCCAGATCTAATTAGGTATCGTTTATATTATGGAGCCTGAACCCATTCAAAGAAATAATTATTCATAATGTTCCCTCTCCACCGGCTTTCTCCTTCCATCATTGTTCCACCCGTTACACTTCAACTGCATAGGCTCGAGACCAGCCGGATTATCCTCGAAGCGTGGAAAACAACTTAACGAAAGGAAACACTTTCTCAGAGTTCCCGCTAGAACGACCGCGGACATGTCGGTTGCACTGAAACGAACGGTACAAACCGTGGCGGACGATCCGCCAAGAAAATGCAGCTAAACAGCTGGCGGAAAGTTTGAACCCGCTTCTTCTCGTTTCTCAAATACGCTCAATCGGTCAGGGATTCATGTTGCAGGGGAACAACGATGCGAAAGGTTGATCGAAATTATAACACGATTCATATAAGTATAACAAAGGGAAGAAAAAACATTATTTAATATGACGTGGTCAGCTTATTCAGTGGATTTGTAATCCTTTTGATCTGTTTTAAAATTGTGTAGACATAAGTGCTAGATAACGCTCATCGAAATTCGAATCAGAGCTCTGGATTGCTGTACAAGATGCTTGAAAGAATATTGCACCAGAATCGGTAGAAAAATTAATTCACAAATGGCTCGTTTGACAAAAGAGTGAAATGAGTTAGCTCTTCTTTTGTCGAGAACTCAGTCGAAACGCATTTTCATGTTCCTATAATTAACGCGTTGAATGCCGTGAGGGTCATCGGTGACCACCGCTACAAATTCATGTAATTTAAATAATTCTTAAGTCATGTAAAATTGTAAGACACATTAATATTCCAGTAGTAATGTAAGAACACAAGTACACGATGAAACAGTTTAATGCTGTTTATTTTAGTGATTAATATTACAAACAACAGTTTATAATGTGTCTGACTAGGTACGTCAGCTTTCACTGTGGCATTCAACGTGTTAACACTTTCCTTTACGCGTGGGACATGTACGTTTAATTCAATTATTATAAATAGATGATAATACTCTTTATGTTTCAATTAAAACGAACTCGACAATGATAGCACAAAATAAAAAATGTATCACGAGATAATTGGATGTTCGTACTTTTAACGTTATGCATTTATTAATCTTACTTTTAGGTGTCTGACTAGTTATGGAATTTTTCATTGCGGTACGAAACGTGTTAACACTTTCCAGACGAGGCGTTTTTAACCTCGGTAGTCAGCTAAAACAAGTGCATTTAAAAAAAAACTTGACTTTGCTTAAATAATGTAATTCATTCTTCACGCTAACAAATTTTTAAATCACTCAACGTGTAATATAACTCAAAACGCTCTCCGACGTGAAGTCCTAGCTTCTTCGAACAGGTGTACCGAATAAATACCGTCATTTACGAACTGTGCAACGAAAACAGATGCAAAATACAACAATAAAGTATTTATGTCGAGCATAGTCCGACTCCGTTCAGAGGGATAAAACTATGGCCTCTAATACCGCCTGTCATCCGTCCAGAAAGGTTTAACAAACACCTAGAACAGTATCTTTAATAACCTTCCTCGTCAGAACACGTTCATATATCGCCGTAAGTAAAAAACCCTGAAGATTGAACCTCTGATTTTTATCGATTCACGTACACGTGTCGAAGAGCATCGAGGCGGTCGGAAACTTTTCGCCGGCAGCACACTTTCTTAGACGTATCGCGTTCGAAATGTCCCCTCTCGATCGTGAGAGTTTGTCAAGTTACAAATGGTGGAGCGTGACGCTCGTTTACTCTTTCCTGCGTCGTTGGCACGTACGGAAACCTTCCGAACGGGTCCTCTTGCGCTGCTTTTTCCATCGACGACCGTGCGCCGCGGACTGGCACTCTGAAAGTCTCCCTTCTGGCGCAATCTCGCGCGATGGCGAAACAACGGGGAATGTTGAAATAATAACGGGTCCAGGACTCGAATGCCGATCAATTACCTCCGCGTTGCGCTTGCCAGCCTAGCTAACCTCGACTAACTTCGCCGTCCTCTTTTTCAAATCGCTGCCAGACGATCCGATTCGTTTCTATCGAGTTTCGTCTGCAAACCCGCATAACAGATCCCAGATTCTCCGGGGATAGTTAATATTGATATGATCCGATGCTTCCGGGCAGGAGAGCCGCGCCCATTGCAGATAGCTTCATTAGGGTCAGAACGACATTGATTCTGACACGGGAACGTCCGGATTCAAATACCGACGGGTACGATTTACATTTATGTACACCGAGCTGCATTAAAGCGGGTATTAGCGATTCATAGTGTTTGATTACACTGATTCGGCAGCGTGTTACAAAGTATTCTGGATTTGCAGAGCAGACAGTCGTCCACCAAATTGAATACAAAATGTCTGGTAAACATGGGTCGTAAACTCAATACTGTCTGAGTTGCATGGAATTGCCTGGACAATTTTAATCAGCGTCAAATTGGTTACAGTTTGGATAACATTCAGTTTTGATGAGAACTGTGTGGCATGTATATTAAAGAGATCATTATATTCGATGATTACTCCTTCTCTGTGTAAATGGTTTTCGACTTCTCTTTGATAGATTTATCTGAAGCAAATTCGTCAGGCATATAAGAATCATTATTCTTCCAAAAGACAGTAATTCTTCCAGTTACAAAAGGTAAAATGGTCTGTAGATATAGTTAATTTAAATTTTAGACGGTCTGGGTCGTACACATGGATCTTGTGTGACAAGCTTATGTGAATTACTTGTGCCTACGAGATACACGGACTGCAAGAAATTAGTATTAAACAGATTGTTAACTCTTTGAACTCGAAGCATTTTTTTATACGATCGACCAGCAATTCCGACATACTTTCGTAGTGTAAATTGTTGAAAACCGTAAGTTTTGGTTTGAAGAGAAAAGATTATAAAGGTTTCTGAATTTATTTACTTTGATTTTGATATAATTGTAAAGTACCTTTAGAAGTACTGTCCAATGTACATTCTTGACATGCTGGGCTGTAATGCAAATTACAAATGTCCCCATAGCGGAGCCAATGGAGTGCAGAGAGTTAAAAAATCATATTTAGAACTTATGGAATACACGATGCTCATCGAATGAATACTCTGAAACACCCTGAATCGTTGCTTGTTAAAGATTTTGACGCCCAGGATTACTGATTACAAAATTACTTTTCCTATTTGATATTTATTAAATACTGCCTTATCCGAAGGTGTCACTTCGAACACATGCTTCTGCACGTGGTCATTTCGTGTACAAAAACAACGAATTCCTTTCTCCGCGACAAATTGCGTAAAAATAAAACAATAGACAGTCGTAGAAAGGCACATACACACTGCATGAATTTTGTAATATTTTGAAAAACTTGTCCGAACGTTCAAAAATCCATACACACCGCTTCTACGAAAAATTCCTGAACGAAATTACGAGAGTTTGTGGCAAATGGAGTCCGGATCAAAACGGACTCTACGATCCTAGAGTTTCGCTAGTATCCGAAGGCAGCAGGTGAAACGCGTAATTCTCCATCGTGGGAAATTATGAGGACGATTGAAGCGTGACGACCAGCCTATTCTTTCGCGCACCTTTAACAGGTGAAACAGCAGATGCCCCCGGTCGTTAACCACAGGAACGCGGCGACGGTACAAGGACTCGGTTCAAAGAAGCAAGTTCTAGTTCCGAAACTAATTCGTCTCACGTGCGACGGACGTTCATGCCTTCTGATCGGATCTTCGACGTTCCGTACGACCTTGGCTCGATATCATCGTGGACCGCGATTCATTTGCATGCAACGAGGCCATTCGAAGGATCGTCGACGTCGTCGCGACGGTGGACGTCGAAGCTGCACCCCTAACGACCATTTTCCTCTCTCCGTGTCGTCGTCGCTTTCTAACCAATTCGGAAACGGGCAATCTCGTGCCTGGTTCGAAAATTTGTCAGGTAGAAATTGCTAGATCGCTCGAGGAATACAAATGTCGACCACACGCGCTCCTCTCTAGCGGGAAAATTGCTTAGCTTCCACGTTTAATATGTACTTTATTGCACAGACCACCCATTTAATTTAATTTCAACTTTACTAACGGGGCAGCCCTTTGTACAGATCGGAGCAATCGTTGGACTTCGACGGAAAAACGTTTGTTAACAAGAAACGGTAATATAATATAAATTATTATGGCACGCGTCTCAATATGTCTACTTACGTCACTGGTCCCTGTACGTCCGCTCTGTTTTATTCTAAACATTATCGTAGAGGAACTTCGCTAACTTATTCACGCTCAGATTCACATATTACAGATTGCAAACTCTTTTTTATTTATTTCTATAATTTCTGAAATTTTTCATACGATTAAGACGTTGACTGTCACAGTGAAAGCAGCCATTCCTAATCAGACATAATATAAATTGCTGCTGTTATCATAAGTCACAGAGGAAGAAAGTGTTTAAGTATTCAATCGTGTACGTGTCTTTCTATGTTAGTGTTGCAAGGTAAAATTCGCTCAGAATACTGTCAAAATTAATAATTGTTTCATTCAATAGAATTCAACGAGCCGGTTATTGATGACCCCCATGGCAGTCAGCGTGTTAATGCAATGAGTCACAGGTACGCTAACTGTAAAATTTGAGGTAGAACGTGATCATTTAAAACTGAACGGAAATACTATAAGGATACATCAGACACTTGTTGCAACTGATTATTTAGTATGTCACGTACAAAACTTTTAAAAGTTATAAATGTTTCAAAAAATAAATCTAGTGTATCGTAATATTTGTTAGATACAAAACAACTGACAGTACTACATTTAAATGTAGTATAATATATTATTTGCAATACAGTATAAATTGTGTACATTGTACTAAAGTAAATACATGCTTCAATTAGAAAAATTCAAGGTCCCTATGAAATCTTGAAGAATTCGAAGTGCATGAAAATTAAAACAGTTTTCATTTGAAACCTCCAAAACACGTTTCATTAAACAATTTCTTCTCTAACTCCAACGTATCCGCAGTTGTTTTAGCAAATAACATATGTATGGTTGAATAATGAAGTATTTTTTGCACAATGATTTATATTAAAATATATCGCAGTTTCCGTAAACGTATTTTTGGTACCTTTGATGCCTTTATCTTTAAATCTGAAAAAATTCGTATGGCTTCTTCAAACATTCCAAATAAAGATTATAATAATAGATTTGAAAAAACAATTTGTTAAAATATATTATCATTGCAAACGTATAAAGCCACTAACACAGACCAAAATGACTCACGTTTACGGAGCGAGGGTTAATTTTCATCCTGTCACACAAAACCCTATCCAACTTCCTCTTCGATTGAACAACAGAAGCTATACCACGGACAAAGTAATGACCTTGAACGGTCCAATTCAAGAAACTCTGCAACAGAAGCGACGAAATACGGTCCAACTGAAAACCGTGAAAAGTTTCGTGGTCTCTGACGCATTCAGGAAGCATCCAAAAAATGTCACGTCTATGTCCGAACGTGGTCGGGGCACTCGTGTGATTCACAAGCTCGGTCCTCCAATTTTTTTTTTTTTATTTCTCGACGACGGCCTCGGCCGCGTCACAGGACGTTCGTGCGTGGGATCGTTCGCAGTTTATTATGCGGCCCACGAGTGGGTCCTCGTCGAAGAAAAGTTGGAGAATGGACGAAAGGGGAGTCTATTACGCGGTAAATCTCCCAAGGAATCGTTTTCGACCGGCTTCTAGGAACGCCTCGGAAGAACAAAACGACCGGGACAACGGAGACGACGCGACGCGACAGAGTTGCGAGCTGCCGGAAATCAGTTCGCCGCAACAATTTCACGTAGTCGCGTTACTTTGTATGCACGGTCAGACACACACGACCGTACATACACCGCTCAGGGATGAAATTTCAGTTGGCACAGTCGCTATCGTCCCGTTGCTACGAACTCCGTTACAATATTTCTCGACCATCGGCCGTTTATACTCGTCAAAAGTTATTGGAACGCGCTGCCCGCCGGTGAAACTATGCCCGACACGGTCAATTTAAAGAGGAATTACTCTTAGACCTTTCACTGCTGAATTCATCGCGGCCTGAATTTATTTCATGCTTCCAGCGACGAATTTTCATAAACATTCTGCAATTATAAGTTAACGCGTCTGCGCCAGCCGCATCCAATTTGATTTATATAACAACCGACAATCCGTGCTGTATTTTGAAGATAAATATCGCGATTGTAGTTTAAAATAAACGTGTGTCATGAAATTAAACGTTTGTATCCTTAAGGTTGCAAAGTTAGAAAAATTAATTTTCATGTGTCGAACTAACGGTTAGTGTGGAATTTTTCACTGTGGCATGGAATGTGTTAGGGTTACCATGTTACTGTTTGATCCAAGCTTTTGTAAATTTTATTATTTTTCTGTGTCTTTTAAATTGGTGTTAAACAGAAACTAAATTTAGTTAATTTCTAAATTCAATTGCTTAGATAATTCTAAAAAAAAGAGTTACCATTGAAATGGTTCCTATCATAGGCGACATGGTACTTTTGACAAGCGAAGGTTACGACCTGGACAAGAGCTTTTTCGATGAAACCTCAGTATAAACAAATTCTAGAACAGTAAAAGTCAATTCTTAGCCGTCCTTACGAAATTACATTTCAATTAAACATTACGAAGTCGTCGGATCGACGTCATTTCTGTCGGAAATCCTAGATCTGGACGAAGCAATAAAAAGTCTCGTGCGAGATTGCTGCAGAAACAATAGTCTAATTTAAAAAAATTAGCTTTATGGTGTAACATAACCGCTGAAGTGTGAGCCAGCGTTGCGGCTACCAGCAGTTGGGTACTTCCCACCTTGTCGGTCTGTGATACCGATTAAACTTCCACTCTACGCTAACCGCCAATAAAAACAGCAACATTTCCACCGTGAACAGTAAATTTTACAGTACAATAGCCGACACGGTATTATCGAAGCAATAATAGTTATCAAAGAGCAGTTACGATCGGAACTTTCTCAATTCCTATCGTCCGGGTGAATTTTTATCGATATCGACACCGTGCCGCTCTAAATACGGTGAATCAAAGACTTCATAGTTGCTCGACTCGCTGCGACGTTTATGATCGTGTAGAGCATAAATCGTTGCGTGCGAATTCACCTCCGTCTTCGGAACAATGAGTCGCAAAACGAATCTCCTGAGAACGATCGGTTCGGGAAGCTCGAAATAAACCGCGGACTAATACGAAGCGAAAGTTCCAGCCTCTTCACAGTCTACTTTACGCCTTTATTGGCGACGCTGTTTTTCCTCGTGCGCAAAACTCGCATTCACACTTAATTTCACGCAGCCCGTTCCAGGGATGAATGAAAAGAGAAAGAAACGTAAAAAGAGCGCAAGTTCGACGGCTTGAATGCGCTGACGGACAGGCATAGAAAAGTTTCGAAAGCGCTCGAGAGATCGAGCACGCTAATGAGCATCCGTATCGATCCTCTCTATTAATTCGGAGCCGCCTAAAAATCAGTAAAAGTAAATGACACCGCCGCTGGGCTCGATACACCATCTTCGACCTGATTCGAACAACACGTTCGAGGGAATTCCTCTTTTTATTTGAATACCGCTGTAATCAATATAC
The DNA here is from genome assembly GCA_916610135.2 of Macropis europaea. Taxonomy (NCBI): domain Eukaryota; kingdom Metazoa; phylum Arthropoda; class Insecta; order Hymenoptera; family Melittidae; genus Macropis; species Macropis europaea. The sequence continues at coordinate 11,084,589 of OU744343.1, read as the reverse complement.
TCGACGCGGCAGTGCTAACTGTACCGCGCGTATGAGCCTGTGGAAACGCGCCGACCGGTTTCGATCGGATGAGATCGCTTTTAATTCGAATTACTCGATAAATATCGCCGATAGCCGCATACCGAGCACGCGACGACGCGTGAAACGCGACGACAGGAGGCCAGGCCACGTGGTGTTCCCGCGCGAGCACGGGAAAAAACTTTTTTGTACGCAAATTGATAGGATACGCGGGAAACGTGACTTTCGAGAGAGGAAACGAGTTTCCAGTCGGCGGGAGCCGTCCGACGTGAGGAACGGAGCAATAAAAATGATGGGAAAGTTCGGCCGGGGTCCTCTTTGTTATTTTTCGCGTTTATAAACAGAAATCTTGGCAAACGTTCCCGAAAGGAGTTGCCCGCTGGTATATTTTGCACCCACTTTCTTCAACTTTGCCCGGGGACCGAGTGTTTTTGCAGGACCGGAGAGAGAGAGAGTCCATGGAAAACACGTAGAGAGACGCTGCGCCGAACTTATCACCGACAGGACACGTAACTTCTTATCTTATCCGTAACTGCATCTAACGTGTTGAAACTTCCCGCTATATCGAGCGGAGACTGAAGCACACGGTGCCGTGGTCGTTTTTAAAATAACAAGCGAACCGTAGAATGTAATTCTCGCCTAAGTTCCGTAAACCCGGCGCGCACGTTTGTTACCGTAAATGGAGCACCTGAATAAAAGCATGGGGTGTTTCATCGAATGGGAGGGAGAAGGAAGGAACAAGAGATAGAAAGAAGAGGCAAACTCTGCTGGATGCAGGTGAGGCGGGATAGGTCGTCGGACCATCCAGTCCAAATAGCTAAAGCCGGCTACACACGTTCCGATAGACTTGTCAGGTTTGCCTGGGCAGGCCTACCGGAGTGTGCGCATGATAAAACTGCGCAGTTGTTTAGACCTGCACAGGCAACCGGAGCAAATACGAAAAATCATTCGAAACGCCTGTGCCAGATGGGCCTGTGCCGGATGGGCCTGAGCAGGCAAACCGGAGTGTAACAATGCGACAGGTTCAATTCAGTCGCTGCCTCGACGCAACAAGTACAATCTCATTTCTTAATTAACACGTTGACCGCCATACTGTGTAGGCTGAAAACGATACGACTTTCTAGACTTCGATACAACATGAAAGTAATCTGAAATTGTCCTGTGTTTAGTTAATAATGGTAGTAATTATTTATAGTTCCTGCTGGTTCTGTTGGTTCTTTTTAAACATTTTACTAATGGTATTGCTGTTCAGAGAAATAACTACTGTATTTAAGTGTCACCCATATGTGACATGGCCGTCAGAGTGTTAAGGGAGTCACTACAGAAAGAAGCTTTAAATACGTTTCTTCATCCATTCTTAATAAAGTTTACATGTGAGTAAACTACGCTTTTCTTCGACTATTCTTTACACAAACAGCCGATTACAGCTAAAACGTCGTCTCTTGATGCCATCATCAGCTGGTCTGGTCTGGTTTAACCCCTTGCCGTAAGATTTTTCCAACGATTTGGTACGACAAAGTTTGGTATTCCAGGCTTAGAGTGCCGTGATACATGAGGAGCGTCTATAAGTACATGCAGTTCGCTTTTAAGAATCCTTTGAAGGTCAATTTCTGTTGTAGTGAAAAACTTTAAAGAATTAGCACAAAAGATTGACTCGTATTTGTACCGTATCAATTATATTCTGTGTCACGAGTGTGACTCGTTATTGTACGGCATGGGGTTAAATAGTCTCTGGTTTACCGGAGCGTGTAGATGCACCATTGGCATCGAATAGACCTGCACAGGCGTGCCTGTACAGGTGTGTAAACCTGTACGAAGATGTGTAGTCGGCTTAAGGCAAGCTCAAAGCTCACGTCGAAACGAGTTTGCACACCGACGTACCCAGTAAATTTCACGTTTCTCGATACCAGCCATCCGATCGGATACCGTATCGTTCCGCGATATTCTTCATTCCTGATCAATGGCGCAGAACGCGAGGGAGAAGACTGTCTTTACAGAAACACCGAGCCAACATCCGCATCCTTTCCATTCGGGCTTTTACTGTTTCGTAAACGAAACATCGGTCGCGACGATAAGTCCTGGCTGTATCGTTCGTTCGAGATAAGTAAGTCACGGTCGACGAGCTTTCGTTCGGCCAAGTTCAAGATCTCTGACGATCTTCATTGTCGAGCTGGAAACTTCAATTTGGGCACGCTGTAAGACTATTCGTATCGGCGCCTCCGATCTTTCGCTCTCTGATGTTGGTGAAACGGATGAAAGAGTCCCGAGAAACTCTCGCGAATACTTGCCCTCGTCGCTATTGGCTGAGAAGTCTTTTAAGGAGATCGTAGCGAAGTTGCAGTGGAAAGGAAGCATAATCTCCGTGATACGGGACAGTGAGAATATAACTCGAGTCAGGAAGAGTTAGATGTACATGGTAGGTTCAGAATTTTCTGGTCTAACACCGATTAAAAAAAAACTACAATAAAAATTTGATAATTTTCAATTAAATTTCTACTTGAAGTTTAGTGAGAAATTAACTAGTGAGCTGATGTAATGGTACAACCAAAAAGACGGATATTCCTTCTGCAAAAATGTACAAAATATAGAATACAATTTTTCTATAAGAGTGTCTGAATTGGAAAAAATGAATTTTTGAATATTTTTTGAATGTGTTCAAGCAAATGTGCATGCAAGAAGGGAGAGATCAGCTTCAGCAATATTGCATTTAAATATTCCTAGGATGGATTCTAGGGTTTTTACTAACCTCATAAATTTAAATATTATTTGTAATTCACGCGTATACGACGTTTTTAATAAATATAAATTTGCAATAAATGCTTTGTTAAACTATAATTATTACTTTAATTCGTATAATTATCTACATCAATTTCAATAAAATAATGACATGATAAAATATAAGTTCTAATGAAATCTCACATGAATTCAGAAATCATCCAGGGATTAAATAAACAAATTTCAAGTTTATCTTGATTTTTGTTACACCTTACCAATTATAAAGTCATACAGACTTTTTAAACAAATCCAATAAGCATCCAAACTATAATTCGACAAATCAAAGATTTTCGTAAATGGTTTCTCCAAAAAAAGAACGTTCTATAAAAAAAGTCTGTCTTACACTTTGAATGTATTTTTGCAGGAGAGATCAACCTTTTTCTATTCGTACAAAAATTTTACTTTGGCATTGTATACAAGCATGTTCCCGTTGGACCGTTCCGCGAAGAAAAATGTACGTAGTGGGATATCACCTCGAACGGCTCGCCAACGTCCGTCAAAAAGGAGGATTCTCTTCTTGTTCCTGGTCTCGGGGAACATCGTCTTCCTGGACGTTTATAAACAGCGATCTTGGCAAGTTTCCCGAAAAAGATGGAGCCACGCCTCGACGAGCAGTCGGGGAAGTTTAGAAGGCACGTATTATATACGAAATACTGCGGTAAATGTCGTAGGTACGATCGGCGACGATATTGCATTCGAAGAAAAAACGAAAGAAAGGACACGCAGAGGATTTTCGGGACCCATCGAAAAAGAGACGTCCAGTTTTTCTCAAGGTTGGGCTACGTGACGAGCGTTACGCTAGAACGATGTAGAGGGTGCTTTAAAAATGCTGATCAGGAACTTTGGTTATGAGTTTCATGTGTTAAAATAAAAAATTACAATGTAAATTTAAAGAATTAAAATCAGGTGAACCCGGAGACCATGCAATAGTTCTTCTCTGCCTATCCATCTGCGCTAGAGCACTATCATTCATGTACTATATAGTTTCATTTATTCCGGTCACTGCAGCTGTTTAAACAGAAAAAATATTTGAAACAGCAAATGACTTGCATAAGCCAATATGTAGGATCAAAACCAAGAAATTTTTCAAGGAAGGGACTAAAAGATTACCGGAACGATAGAACACAGATACAGATAATGAGTCAATATATTTTTGATTAATAAGCAACGTACGATGATTTTGAATGTATTTTAGGCGGGAGAGCGACATCGCTTATGGAATAGCCTGCTATATCTTTTCAGAACAGTATTCACGGATTCGTGTTCACGTGAATTCTCTTTCTTCATTTGATAGACAGAACTCAAAGTTTTGATTAATCTTTTTAAAACACCCTATAGCTGCAACTTTAGTCAAGCTTAACCCTTTCGCTACTAAGAGAAACTATAATCGCCTGTCATAAAACGATCTTTGGATATTAAGAACGTCTATAGTCGTCCTCCACAAAATGACCTATAAGTACCTCTTACAATCTACTATAAACCCTCACAGAAGAAAAATCGCATAATCACGAAATTGCTTATTACGCGTTATAACTTTCTAAATTAAATTTCTCCTTTAAACTCCACTTTGTTCTTCGTTAAGCTACGCTCGACGCGGCCAACGCTAATTATAAGATGGACGACCGTCTTCAGTGTTTCTGTGTTGCTACTAACATATGGTGATTAGAAACCCACCTAAAACAGTATGTTCCACGGCTGACCCAGCAGTCGATGCTCACACACATAAGGGAGAAGGTGCAACGTTTATTTCGCCCAGCATCGATCGGTATTACAACTCTGAGGCGCAAAGCAGTCTCCGGAGTATTTTTATCTTATTTTACGGGGAGGATTCATTATTGTCAGCTGTAAACATCGCAGTCGCATTGTACGGGATATTCCGAACGATTCCCAGGGAGTATTCGTGGGTACACGGAGCGGAGGTGTCCGTGGCTCTCTGGAGAGTCCAGCCAGTAAAGAAAGAGGCTAACGGAGTAGAGGCTTTCGCCTACTCGACCCAAGAAACCTGTTCGACCGGTCTTACCTGGCCAACCGTCGTCTCTTTCTCTCCTCGTCCGTCTCCTTCTATCTTTACGTCCGATTCACGTAAACCCACCGAGACGTCCGCGAGAACACAATGATACGCTCGACGCTGCATCGCTTCGAATCCTTTCGAGCTCGATGTCTCTGGAGCACGTTGCCTGCCGCGCAACATCGTGTATTATGCACACGGAGCTTAGAAGGTGAGCATCGTATTAAAGCTCTGCATTCACCGTCTCTCGAGATACGCGAAAATTATTTTCTCTGCTTCTGTGACTCATTGAACGATCGACTTCGCCGTCGGAGAAACTCGACCGTCCGTTTGACTGCGAGGAAAAGGCTCGAGCCTTCGATCGATCGTTATGCTACGTTTACAGCGATATGATTGTGAAGGGCAACGGTACGTGGTTCTGAGAACCCACAGGGCGAACGCTATTACGCGCCCTTGAAAAAATGATGAGACATTATCGGTAATTATCGAGGGCTATCGTTTTCGTAGCTGAGTGCGGAAACGAAAGGAAAGAGGTAGCTTAATAACACCAACACGCACTGCTCCCAGGGGCAGCCTACCCTCTCGAGTAAATAGTTAATGCTCCTTCAAGTGTTCGACTCCTCGCGGAGAGCGGATCCCACTTCGAGGATCATTGAACCCTACAGGCAGCCTTGAACTCGTCGACCGGGAGCTTTCTTTGCTGGTACCTTCGCGAAGGTACCAGGAAGTATAACGATCACGGATAAAACCGCTGCCTCCCACTGCCTCCATCGCTTTGTTCTTTCTTTCGTTCGCCCGTGCCGAAAACGAGGGGCCGTTTCGGGTCAACTCGGGCCAAATATCGCCGTTGGGTCAAGAACCTCGATGTCGTGGACTCTCCCTTTAGCATTCGGACTGTACCAACTGCTGTTTCGCAGAGATCGATGTGTTTGAAGAACTATGAATCGATCCATCAACATCGCAACACCTTCGAGAGGGAGTGACGTAAGAGTCGCAAGGTAAAATTGGAATTATCAAACATTAACGGGTGTAGGAGAAATCATTTAAATCCATCAGCAATGCTTAAAACAGCAAAGGGGACGGTTGACTAACGACCTGACGAACGAATGTACGTTTTTCACAGTTCTAATGTAATTTTTGGAATATTTTTGCAATTTGTATTATATACGTATATAGAGTGTCTGACAGAGGACTCATCCAGAAAATCCATTTTTGTAACTTGCAGAGTTTCCACGACGCATTACTTTGAATATGAATACATACATTTTGTATCCGTTAGAAGGGATTACAAATAACTCGAATCAGTGACTATTGACTGGTAAACAGAAGAATGTACTTTGCTGCTCTAGTATTACAGCGTCCGTCAATATTCTACTGATAGAGACGTCTTGTAACTCCCAAACGACTGATTTTTGTACCCACTTTTGTTCGTTTCGATGAGTACCGCATGCTCCCGAAGTCTGACCACAACTTCCTTCAACGCGCTGTATAGAATTCCTTATAGCGGTAAGCCACTTCCAAAATTCAGTTTCCTACTCGCAGTGGTCCTGAGTGAATTGCTTTGCAACATGCAACGAGTCTCTCGACTGTAGCGGTTGTTTTCTGCACATGCCATAAACCGAAGTCTAAAGACCCCTACTATGTACTATCCGTACACAAAGACGCTCTATTTCGTGACGACTCGATTAACGCTGAAGACGGAGCAATAAATAAATGTTTAATGACCCCATCACGCCCCGGTATTCCCCCGAGTCAAGTGGAGGTAAAAGCTCCCGATGCATCATCCTTCGAGTACTGGAAATCAGTTTACTGTCGCGCCGCGACTCGCCGCGCTTCATAACCCTGGCGCTGCCATAAATATCACGAGGAACTTGATATCTCGAGCGCTGAATGTTTGTCAGCGTCAGCGCGGCCGTTCATCCGGACCGAACTGCTTGAACTCCGTTCCGTCTTATACCGATATCCCAACAACCACTTAAATCTTCCAGCCGGTGGATTCGAGGCTCGAACGGAGTAGGTAATTGACCAGGATTCTCTCATAGATCTCCGTTAGGGAATGGCCCGCATTATGTGTACTACAGACGCTGTCGTCTAGGTTTCACGGCTGTTTCCCTGTGTGCGGCTCGGTGTGAAAGTGTCCGATCGGTGTGGTAGGGTAGTGGCCTCCAGAGTGCACTAGCGACGGGGTAATTACGAGCACCACACACCGTCTCCGCCGCCGACGATGCAGATCTATGATCGCAATGGATGGTCTGGCTAGAGCAACCGAGTACGGGCGAAACGATGGGTAGATGAAGAGAGAGAGAGAGTGAGAGTGAGTGAGAGGGAGGGAAAGAGAGCCCCGGGAAAAGAGAAGAGACGGAGGGGATGGAACATCGGTGGAAGAAGAATGGGCCGAAGGATGGAAATTCACCGGCTTTGGGGCACAAGGGGAGACAGAAGACTTTATTAAGGTCTGAAAGAGGATGGAGGGTTCCTAGAAGACGAAGAACCCGTGAAGTGAATCGCGAATCGGCCTGTAGGTGTACACTCGTTTTAACCCAAGGAATTTCTGGAAACTTTTACGACAGAATGAACATTTCTGATTGGTTCGTCGAAATTATCGGAGGAGAATTTATTTTTGGACCGTGAGGGCGGTGATCATTGGGTGACGATAAATTTCACAAGAGCAACTTTTGTCGTGCGACTTACGAGATACGTTTCACTGAATTTTCGGTTGACTTCAGACGGTATACTAGGGATTTTTTGTCATTATTTTTCTTCATTGTTGCGAGACTATGGGAGGAAGAAACAGTGTGGGTGTCAATGAATCGCCATGACTACGAATACATGGAATGGGACATAAAACAGCAAGATTCTGAATAGAAACATAAGTAGAATGGTGATAGAGTAGAAACTATATAACATTCAATATAAAGAAATTATTACAAAATATTTCTTCATTTAACACGTTGAACGCCACAGTGGAAATGGCCATACCTAATCAGACACGATATAATTTACGATTTTTTTATATAAATCGTAAAGAAAAATCAGTTCCTGATATATTCGGAGATATAATTTAAACACATGATCCAATTTCAATTTAACATGCCAAAAGATATTTCAATAACGCAAGCAAAATGAAAAGCATATTTTTTTACCATTTAAAGGACATAATAAAGTTTGGTCAATGTCTCATGTTTTCGACTGCACTAACCGAAAAATATTGGAGAGTAAGCATATATATTTACATAAACATAGGCAGTCCACTGATAGCATACGCGTATTGCACAAATTACCAAAGACAATATCCGCAAAATATTTGCGGCCGTCAAAGTGTTAATTTCCACCGAAACGAAAGCTGGAACCATCCTGCTTGTCCCTCTAAAAACACCTCTTGTCCAGTTCTGCCTCTCATCGGGGCACACCTTGTAGAAAAACGAAGTAAACGGCGAACGTGTTTCCGTGGAACGAAGAAAACCGAGAGAAGCAACCTCGCCGGTTGTTCGTGACAGCGCGCCGCAGCGTTCGGTGTTCGATTGTTAAGCATGAGCGTAAACATTCGATAAACCTTGAGCGCAGGCGAGTGGTTCGTGATGGAACGCGCTGGTCGTTGGTAATTTTGCTCACGGAACGCGCATCCGGTAATAGTACCGTATTCGTGTGCCGGGGGTGCCGCGACGACGACACGGAAATCCAGTCGTGTAGCAGCGCGGAGCCGTGATTTTTCTTGCTTCGCGAAACCGCTGAAAACGTAAAACGCGTCGGGTGTAAATAATTATCGGAACCGCGGCCGCACGTAATCCAGGCACGCGAAGCGCGGATTAACGAGAGTAATTGCGATCCCCCCGCGGCCGGCCGCGTCTGCGAAGAAATTGGAAAAAGATAAGCGAAGAGGCCGCCGCGGAAAAATCGCGTCGAGGCGACGCGGCGAAAAACAAGGAGACCGGTCGGACAATGGAGCGCGGAGCAATCAATTTTTCGTTTTAATTTCTACCGAAATCTCCGGGACAGAAATCACGAAGACGCCGCTCCTTTACCATGGCACAGAATCAACGGCGCGGAAAATCCTGCACGGGAATTATGTAATCGATACGAATGCTCGTCTTGTCAACTGATTGCTTCGTTATCCGCCGCTTCTAATTGCATAACAAAGTACTCTGATAATTACGAAATTTAATATTCATCAGGATCGATCCGCGGTAACCACGATTTTTGCTAATTACGATCGTGTCTTTTCAATGCCGGACAAAACGCGCGATCATAATTGTACGCACGTAATAACACGGGATTTTACGGCGTGTAATAATAACAATGCTAATTAACATAATTACAATCTATAGGGAGAACGAATGAAAACGCGAATGCTACGATGCGTTCGGGTAATCGATGAAAATGAAAATGTCCGGGTGGATAGGATCGTGTGCGTGCAATCGAGATGATCGTTTTATTTTTAGATTGTTATATAGTAATTGATGTCAGCGACAGGAAAGGATGAGTTCATTTAGATAAAGTGATTACTGATAACTTCTTCGCGATTAAATTAAGATAAGACGTTAAATGCATTCTTCTGATTCAACTGTCATCAATGATGATCAATCATACGTTAAACTATAGTTCAATGTAGCATGCTGAAGTATGAAATTTAATTTTACTAACAATAAGTGAATTTTTATCCAATTCTAAAATCATACATAAATTTGTACATGTTTCAGTAATAATATAAAATATTACATGTAACGTAACTCCTTTTGTTACTAAAGGTGATTATAGTCACTCGTCAAAATTTCGCATTGGTTAAAAACTTTGATTAATCATAGCACAGCTTAATATCCTGAATTGTTTTGACAACTACGTATCACATTGTTTGTCCACTGTTGTCCAAATTATAATGTAGGTTTGTGCGTATATCCCACCTTCAAAATTTTCTACACAGAACTGTATTACAAAACAACTTTTAAAATTTGATTATTCATCATGTATTTCATTATAATTCGTTACACATTAATTTAAAATAACTTGAACAAAAAACCAACAAATCACATAATACGACGAAGTGACAGATATTACAATCAGTGACAAAGAATAAAGTCGCGGTTCAACTGTCCCGTACAGTGGCATACTAATTCCACCGTAGTGAAGGGGTTCACATTTTACCTGCGGGCTTGTTGGAAACAAGGCAAACGTTGCGTGCGGCCGAGTTGCGGTAGTACGTAGCGAGTCATTGTACCGAACGCCTATAGGCGTCGACAGTACACGACGAGGGCCTTCAATACAAAGGGTTAAATATCGAAAGGTCTAGGATTCTTAACAATTTGTACACCGAACAGTGTAACATAAGGTGCCCTATTATTGATGTACGTTCAACCATCACAGTCGAAGTAATAATACAAAATTGTCGTTTTCGCTACCCTTCGGACAGGCCTCGTAGTCATCAGGTCGTACAACAAGCAGAGCAAAAGCTCGTTCAGAAAAACATCGAAAGGTAGAAGACAGTTCTATTCGTTTGAGAGGAGAGACCATAAGTTCTAAAGCGACAAACGAGGAAGTATCAGAGTGGAAGAAACAGCCGAGTCACGACTTTCATCGTGGCACGCGGAGATCCACCTTGCAGAGGACGGACAAGCGACAATACTCCGTTGTTCTTCGCTTCTTCTTTTCCTCGTCGCTTTCTTTTTGCCTGACAGAAATACTGTGACTCACGAGCGAAGCCTGATTAACGACGTAACAGTGCCAATTTATCGGATGCATGTGGAGCGTACGAATCAGCTCCTTCAAAGAAATTAGTACGTAGATTCGATGGTCGAATGAACACGATCATTCGCGTCAAATCAACTCATCGCACGGAGCAATTAAAAATATTTGGAACTACCGTGAACGCTAGCAACTCCCTGCCTTACGATTATTTCAATAGCTATCTGCACTCAAGCTTCTCATACCAGTGCTCTAACAGGGAGAGCTCCCAAAGTGGTCTTCTCAAATTTTAATAAGCCCTTGCATATTGATAGATTGTTAGATCAGTTTCTTTTTGCATTAAATATCTTTTAAATTAATGACCGTCTGCACCCAAATCCATGTATAAGAAGAGTCGTAATGACATGATCTATCAACATGCAAGAGCTCATTAAAATCTGACGACCACTTTGAGACCTCTCCTTGTAAGGGTGAAATGCAGGAAGAGTGTACGTGTGCAATTTGCATTTAGATAATCCTCTAAAAAGCCACGGGTACTGTGATACAAAATTTTGAAGGCTTCATATTTGAGTGAAACTCGAATTTATAATATATAGCATCTGCACGACTCGTTATTATCAGACAAGGGGTTAACCATGTAGGGGCCGAAAGATGGTTGCCCTTGTGTCAATAATCCAATAATTTTACGGACACTATAAACAATCGATTCTTTGTACAAAACAGACGCGCATTACCTTCAAATTTTCTATCGAGTTATATTCTGAAATGTATTATGAGAGTGATACAACTTCTCGTGTAGACAAACAGTTTGCAATAGAGCAATAGAAGCACGAAAGAAAGCTGTTTAGTTCGAGCACTTGAAATTTGGGCGCGAATTAAGAGTAAATAAGTAATTTGTGTGTAAGTCTACAAATAGTGCGTTACTTAGTAAATAAATAATCTATAATCTCTGATGTAAAATCTAACTGTTTATATTTCACCTAATTTTATCTTGCTTCACATGGCTGCTTCGTTTATAGAAGAAGCGTATGAACATGTTTGAAGCCTTCATACTTAATACTCTTCACAGATATCTTTATCTGGGGAATAGACGTGAACGTAAAAATGTCGAAAGAAATATTCCAACAGGAAGATAATAAATTTTTAAGGGCGACGTGGAAATGGCGAGCCGATTATTGACACAAGGGTTAATATTCTGCGTCGAACGGAAAGGTGAGCGTGTTCCATATCAAGAAACATATTGCTCCGACGGGGGATAGTCGTGTGTGAATTTATATTTCCGCCTTTATTCCTGCGATCGAAATAAATAAAAGGGTTAAAGGAGCGAGAGAAACTTCGGTACGGCATCAGGCCATAAAGGCAATCCTTCCCTATAGAGGCAGGGTTCTAAATTATGCCAGGCATATTTTGCGATTTACCGTAGAACGGCTGCGGCTGGTTGATCGATTTTCTGCCGGAAAAATGATACTGATATACGAGGCCCGGTCGATTCCAATTCCCGTGAGGTCTAGTCGCGAGGAATATAACTGTGCACTGATCTGTAAGCCGGCAAAAGCATGCCGTTCCCTCTGCCTGATTGTACATACATGTACACTGCTGATCAGAAGTTTAGAGGCATTCAGAAAGTTGTACCGCTATCGAATCTTTGACGAATTTATTTCTGCTTCGGAATTGACATTTCAAGCGTAAATATGTAATAGTGTGTAGCTCTGCGGTTCTTAAACTTTGTGAGTTCGAGGACCCCTTTCATATGATCTTCATTTTGCTGGACCCTTAGCCATTAACTTTATATTTTTGCTTAGTACAAGGTGAGAAAATATTTTCACGTATGCAAGCTATTTATTCTTTACTATACAAATTATTACAATCTCAAGTTTAGTTTACAAACTTTCCAAAAATTAGCTTTGTCAATAATAAAACAAAATCACTTGCGGACCCCTGACTATTAACTCTTGGACCACCAGGGGTCCACGGAACACAGCTTAAGAATTGCTGGTGTAGCTTGTTTAATATGTTCTAGTATCATATTATGGAGGAAGTATAGTAGGATCCAAAGTATTGTTGCGAGCACCGTGTACAACCTCAAGACGTTGTAAGATCGAGTTGAAGCGAGCCTTCGATCTGGCGGTCGTGAAAGAACGGCCGCGGTTATTGATTCAACAGAGTCTCTGATTGACAGCTGTTGAGACAAGACGTGTTTGCACTGAACTGCTCAAACTATACTATTCCTTGTATCATGTTGTTAAGAAACTGTCAATCGTTGAACATGCCTTGTGGCGGCACTTCTCGACGCAACAGTACAATAAAACCTACAATATATCGAGACTTAAAGTATAGCAAGATCTAATCCTAGTTTTAAAGAATGATCTATAGTATTCAACGTGAGATCCAATGCATGGAATTAAACTGCCACTTAAAAGGACACTTGGTATTTGAAAAGTATTTAATATTTTAAAGTATGTAGAAGCGTGTAAAATTTATTTCAATTAAAAATCATAGATTGATGACCACTTTCATTTTCCAATCTCAAACTCATTGAAACTGTGAAAAAGATGTCCAAATCAGAAACGCACCTGCGACAAGGGTATCAGAATATCAGCACAGAAAGAATTAAATAATGACTAGAATGCCGAACTTAGTGCAATCTCTAATCAGGTCTGACGAAAGAAAGATTTAACCTTCTGTAACCAGGTTTGTTTAGTGGTGAAAAGGAAGGTATGCAACAGGTGAATAGTAAACATTAATAGTGGTATTTAAACACAACCATCAACAGACGGACTGCTTGGCAGCTATGCGATCGTAGAATAGAATGGTATATCGTGACAAACAAACGAAATAAGTGGTAAAAAATATAAATACACATATTTAAATATCATGAAACTCGAAGGGTAGTGTATATTATACAGTTCAGCTATAAAAAATAATAGTATTCCATTATTTATCTATAATAAGCTAAACAATGTAATAATGTTCCCTCAGTTAAGATACTTAAACTTGAGTCCTGGTAACACCTGTTAATAAAAACGACATATATTTTGAAATATTAGCTTTGATAGTCCTTTGAATGACAATTTCTCTGTATTCTCGCCGTTTCGCAAAAACGTTTCAGCAAAGGCACAGCGCTGTACAGATTTCAAACTTCTGGACGATAGTGTATGTTTCACGTCCACATACTGGCTGCACTTACACGCACGTGCACAAGTGCACGGGACCCTGTCACGAAAAACACGCTTATGCTTGTCTCTGGATTGGCCACTGCTTCTCCCAGACGACTTCTTGCAACGACGAAACACGAGAGTGAATTGCTCACGCAAACTCTCCGAACATTCTACCGCGAATTAAACGCGATTAACAGCCATTACTCGGTCGTACTAATTAACGTGCAGTGGCTCTCCACCAAACACTCTCCCCTAATTGCTCCTTCCTCTGGTCTGTCAGCATTTGAACCTTTGATTAATGACAATTGCTGTATGAGAAATTCAATTAACGATTCGAGTTATTTGATGACTCTACTCGCTGCTATGGGAGCTCTGATGCTAGACCCTTCAAGGTCGCCTCTCGTTTACTTGCTAGAAAGACCTCGGGACCTGGACGAACACTTTCTTGCTAAAACTAGACTCAACATAGTATCACTAAAGAATATCAAGAAACTTTTAAGATTTTAAGAGTTTCTGGTAGCTCATTTATGTAAAATATGGTAGTGAATATTAAAATTTTCACCCTCAACCCTGAAATTCTTGAAAATTTGATAGTTCGATCTTGAGAATGAGTGTGGGTACGGTAGTAACGTTGGGAATAGATTTTTTATTTACTCTTTAATTAAATTCTTCTGTTATAGCGAGTTTTTATGTTATTTCTCTATTTTACGATAATAATAGTTGAGCGTTCTGCAATTTTAATAAAAACTTATGCATCGGAAGGCTAACAAGGAGTTATACACTGTTAAAATGTAAATTGCTTTATATAATGCCAGATTGTAAAATTTAGTACCACATACTGAAGGATTTGTTTAACTACCTGCAGAATACACAAAGAGCAACAATACAGATATGAAAAGAATTGAAAAGAATCCTCGATTCTTGTAATTACCAACTTTCGATGCTAACGTCGCACCTGCTGGCATCCTTACAAAAGCAATCAACTTTCCATGAATTTCAGATAGCAAAAGAACCTTTTAATATTTAAAATCACATTTTATGAAAGATATACCACAAACCTTGAGCACAGTTACATAAACTGTTCCTCCAGGACTTTTGTATAGGCTTTGTCATTTCGAAATTTGGAATAATGATCTATCAGACTTAATAACAAAAGGGAATGACCTCGACAGGCTCATTTCGGTGACTATTACAATAGTACTCCCTAATAATGGGATTCAACAATTTCATAGGCACCGTCAACGCGAATCCGTTCGAACGCTATGGCGTAACGCAGAAACCGAAGGCCAGCAGCGTACAAACTATCGTTTACCAGAACTCTAATCTTCCAGAGAACAATAAGCTGACCTCGTACAGGGAAAAATAAATTCCACGCTGATGAATGCTAAAAGCGTACAGATTCATCATACGCACGGATTTGCAACGGTCGTGCGCGGAACAAATGTACAGTAAACCACCCTATAGCTATCTATTAATCGCACAAACTGTATAGCAGATGCGCTATTAATTTTTGTTCCTCTAACAACCGCGTATGTTGATTTTATGAATGACACGTTACTTCATTTTATATGAATCATGGAAATGAGCAATTCCTTTCGCCTTATGAGAGTGCTGCTGTACATACGACAGTCATTCAACAAGTAAAGAGATAAACAGCTTTAGTTCAATAAATATCCAAATAAGAAAGACGATATTGTTTGATAACTATTAAAAAAATTAGGCTGGCAGGTTCTGTTGCATTCGTCTTATAGTCCAGAGCTTGCTTAATCAGATTTCGTTTTTTTAGACCCTTTGAGGATTCACTGCATATTGTAAAATTTCGCAGAAATGAAGAAGTTAAAACAAATATCCAAAACTGCCTCAGGCTTCACGACAAAGAATTCTTTGCTGCTGGCAGAAAAAAAGCTAGTAGACCCTTGGGACGGGTGTATATCTGTAGCAGGGGATTGTGTCAAAAAATAGGTAAATTGTTAGATTCATTGAATCAAAGGTATTAAGACAACAGCCGCTTGTCTCTGCTTATCCAATGATTCTGGTATTTTCTAGCTTCAGACGAAACCAAATGAACCGTGCTCGTTTCTCTTTAAGTTACACCAGTGGTGATCACCGGAGCTGCGGTCTTCCCCCACTCTAGGTCCATTCCCCTGATATAGGCTGTGATTTAGGACCACGATGGACTGAGAGGGGTCGAGGAGGGAACTGAAAGGAGGGGAATGCACCTAGAGTGGGGGAAGACTGCAGCTCCAGTGGCCATCACTGAGTTACACGGTCTCATAAGGAACTTTGTGACCATAACTGTTACACGGTGTTATGCTGGCGTGCAATACGCGCGTGTAACACGCGTTTCAGTGAGTGACATGCATGAAAGTTCCACCGTCAAGTCGTGCGTACAAGATTTAGATAACGATACGGAATCGCGATTCGTGCAAGTTGATTTTTCTGACACGCTACACGCGTTTTTAGTCTACACTTGTAACTCTGTGCCCTTCGAGCTCGTCAGGTATAATAAGTTTCATCGGAAGAAAGCAGAGATTCGAACACTTTACCTGGCGAAAGGCATTGCTATTAACACGCAGCGAGAATCTTCGTGTTCTTTAGTCTAACGCCTGAGGCGGAACGCGGGAATTCTGGTATTTTCATTGTTATCATTTAAGAGCTACTGTTTAACGTTGAGTACTTTCGCTGAGGTCCTGAACTGTAGGAAAAGGTTGAAAGCTTTTGGCGCTCAGATGGGTAATTAGGGAAAACAGCTTCATTTTCTTGTCAATTTGATATTTTGAACTGTTTAACGTAAACGTAGATAGTGATGAAGAATGTGATAAAATGTCAGATATATTTGCAGATAGTTGAAAGTGATAGTGAGATAAACATTCCTTCAAAAAGACGGAGAACAGTAATTTCAATTGATTCTGAATTAGAAAACGTAAACGATTTTCCGATGTTCTATCATTTCCATTACATATGAGTAGTAAAGTAAAATAAAAATTAATCTATTGAATCATAATATTTACCGACGATATTATTTGTCTATATATTGGTAAATTCCTTCGTCTTTAAATTTTTTAGTGCCAGTATAAAAATGGACTTTACTGCACTGAAATTTATATTTATGATTTTTGCAATACCATGCTGAGATTCTTTTTAGAAGCGTAAAAGGTCACTAATTTACGTTCTTTTACTAGTGTTGTCTTTTCGGTTTTTTATTTTAACATTTTGACGGTCGCAAAATATGTTCGAGACACTGATTGTCTTTGGCCAATTTGTACAAAAATTCTTAAATAACGAAACGTATTACAATACTTTCTTTACATTGAATATTATACAGTTTCTACTTTATTAGTATTTGAATATTTATTTATCACCAGTTATAATTATGCACATTTATTCATTTTACACGGG
Source organism: Macropis europaea (assembly GCA_916610135.2). Lineage (NCBI taxonomy): Eukaryota > Metazoa > Arthropoda > Insecta > Hymenoptera > Melittidae > Macropis > Macropis europaea. The sequence goes on along the minus strand of OU744343.1, from coordinate 11,067,555 downwards.
TGTTATTTAAATGAATAAAATCACGTGCGCGTGACAGCGGCTATCAAAGTGTTATAAATCCATTCGATTAAAAACGTATGAATACGTGTACTCGAAGTATAAATGAAGTAATATAATGCTCAATACCCATACAATATTAAAAAATTAAAAACAGGATAGACTACATGTGCTTTCCTTTCTGAAATTTCTCCAGGTCACAGTTAGATGACTTTTAGCAATGAAAATTTTACAAAATTCTCTGCCACTTTTTACATACAATCAAATACAAGCGCAGCTAAAATATTCTTGCAGCGATAACAAAAGGATCACGTTTACATATTAGAGTTTATAAATGTAAATCGATTCTCACTGCGGGCGACTGTACGCGCACGATCCTATCGATAAAAATGTAAAATCATAACGAAGCTCGTATGAAGCGATTTCACATTTAGCCAAAAAAAAAGGTACGAGCTATGAAAAGAAAGCGTCGGATTGAAATTGCAAATCGGACAATGCGGCCGATGTGTATCTCGTCCGATGTATTTTCGATACGAGTTACGTAAAACAAATACCATTAAATACGAGCGAGAACCGAACCGGTGGTATATTCAATACGCGACCAATTACATATTTAATGTTGCAATTTATATTTTTCCCGCGATCCTAACGAGTAATCCAATCTCACGGCGGACGCAAAATCGAACAATAAATACGTGTAACCGTTGATAAACGTTTCTCTTTCGTTCTATTGCCAATTACGACTCATTTATGCTCGACGACAACACAGGGAGCGTGAAAGCGGGTTAAAATCCGATGAAAAATTAATAAATTGAACGCCGTGGCAATCACCGGTGACCGACATCTCAAATTTAATTTAATTTAATAATTAACAATTGTCACAAAATTCTGAGCACACTTTATACTGAAACAATAATGTAGGAACGGAAGAACACGACTGAGTACTCAAATCTTTTTTTTCTTTACGATTTATATAAAAAATAGTCAATTACATCGTGTCTGATTAGGTACGGCCGTTTTCACTGTGACGTTCAACGTGTTAACCCTTAACTACTATAGACGTTGAAACTTACGCAACTACTATAGGTCTCACAGACTGCTAATGTTCATTTGTTATTGCGTACATACAGGTGGCGAATAAAGATCAAATCCAATGATTACACGCGTCACCTGGGCGATCGTCAGCACTTTCTCGTAGAAATTTAAATTATTTTAATAAATGAATACATTCTATAAAATAAAAATTTTAGAAGAATTAGTTAAATTATATAACAGTAAATTGTCAATTTAAAATGATTAAATTTGTATAATATTCTTTATCATTAGATGTCTGAAAAGCAGGATTTGATCTTTTAAATCAATATATAATAAATTAATAATTACTTCTAATGAAATTTTCTTCAGTTCCACAAATACTACCTATAAAATGATTATTTATTATAATTATTATATTAATTTTTATTATAATTGTAAGTTTTTTATTTTTTCATGGCGTGATAAGATGATAAGTCGTGCAGGAAGGGAAATAAGGATGAATGAAAATTTGGAGCGGTCTCACAGACGTTCTATGGTAGTTAAGGGTTAATGTCGACGGTATTATCCGCGATAATGATTACACGCGACACCTGGACGATCGTCAGCACTTTCTCGTACGAAAGCTGAAAAGATTTCCAGGGCGTCCATAAAATCAAGACGTTATACCGCGTAAATCCCTGATCAAAGGGAAACTTGGCAAGCTGCCTGCGTACGTGCGCCACCGACCGATTCTCCTTTACGCCGTTCCATTCGCAACAAGGAAAACTGACTCGGAATGTTTGCGGAAGCTGCGTCTATAATTGACTCGAAATTCTCTTCAAGTATTCAGAATTCAACGGCGCACGTAATTGGATCTCTTGTCGCAAACCATTCGAATGGAGCCTGATTGATCACACCGATGAACACACAGGGTGTCCGCGCTATTATTTAGTACCCGGTGCTTTTCTCGTAACTACCAGTTGTATGGAAAAAATGGAAGGAAAAAAATGTTTTACTGCGTGTTTGGTGAGGAATGGGAGAACATAAGTGTATATTATTGTAGTTTGTAATAGTTCTGGCAATACGAAGGCTGGTATAATTTTCTTTAATGGAGTGTTGTGTATTTTTATAATGTAATATGAAAATATACATATCAGGTTGATCGGACAATTTTGTCGGTCTTTTTGATAAAAAGTTAATTAGTTCTGTATAATTTGATATACTGTCCATGGTTTTCTATGACTTTCATCCGACAGGTAACTTGTTTACACCTGTCGATGTAATGAAGAAATAAGTAATAATTTTCGACAGAAACTCCCTACAGAATTTTCGAATCAAATTTATAATTTAAAAACTGAAGTAAATTATTTGCAGATTGCTTGTCATTATCTATGTTATGTATACAGTGACTCGCGATATCGATCAAATATTTCCACAAGTCTCTTTCTTAAGTTAAGTGTAACTAATTAATTGCAAAGTTTTGAAGTCATAAATGTAATTTCTTGAGGATATTGTAATCTCGCTACGAATTACAATGCCCTGGAAAAAATATTAAATAGGAAACAGTTGAAAGAATGCGTTCATCAGATCAATTTCGCGAGTCACTTTACATGTCTGCGCTGTAATGCAGACTAGTAATATTGATCATGCCATTCCTCGAAAGTTCTTAGACGACCTATCACGTTAACAAGCGCATGAAAAATTATACACGCGGTGATAGCATCTGACACAATTTACGATCGAAGAAATGACCTTGTACGGCCAGTACTCCATTTTTCTACTATAGCTACTAGGTTCAGCCACTGTTTAACTCTGTCTCATGATCAATACATGAGTTGTAATCGAAATCTTCATTGGAAGAAAGCTTAACAAAATTTTGTAACGAAATAACTGAAGAATGATACATATTACGTCAGTCTACCCACATCATAATTTAACATGTTGTAAACTTACTTCAATTTTTCACCTCTTACAACCTCAAACATCTTTATGTAACACACACAATATTCTAATAAGAAAAAGTATGATCGCATTTACACTGCAAAACATCTAATTCCTTCCAAAAACCAGTGAACAATTTTCACCTTCCGTTTGTTTCAAAAACCTGTCAGTCGCAAGAAAAAACGCAGGCACCCTGCAGACTCTGAAATCGTCCAGGGATCGAACGGGCCGTAAAAACCACTCGCATAAATGTTAGCAATCGATACAACCATCGCGCAGCTTTCCACCGCGTTTGTAAACGTTGCTGTTTGACTTTCGATGAACAAACACGATCCCGTATCGAACAACGGAAAAAAGATTGGTACACACGAAGGTAGTAACGTCGAAACACGCGGCGCGGGATGGAGGGGTGCAACGGCCAAACTTGTCAGTACATAATACGAGGGAACTGTAAAAATTGTAACCGCTTGTTGTCGTGGATTCGAGGGAGACAGAGAGACAGAGAGAGAGACCATAGACCGGTAACTAATGGAGTTGCGTAGAATGAATTGTATTGCGTAACCATCGGGAGGGAAAGTTGCGAGCGTTTGGTTCGCGTGCACTTTACGAGGTCCCTTTCCGTGACCATGTGCTCTTTAGGATCGGGTCAATATCCTCCTTTCATCTGTTTAGCCACGTGCAATTAAGCTGTACGCGAATGTCCGTCGATTAGCCGAAAGCCGCGTTACGTTTGACGCTAGTTAAGTTCTGCCTGTGTTCTTTGACCGCTATACCACAAAGTTCGATCGATTAAGCAGCCAATTTGCTACCGCGTTGCTTCTAATCGTCTGGCTTTCGTGAGCGGGCCGCGCCGCGCCGCTGGAAAATCGAAACGTGTAGGGCTAAGTGTGTCACGCACGAAACTGCGTACCGAAGGGGAGAATTGAAATGTAACTTCGAATCGGCGCGGGAATATGGAAATGGAACAGCGATTACACGTGTTGGAACGAAACGGATAAGGCCACCCGACGAGCAACCGGTAGAAAGTTTCCCTTTCCCTAACAACGTATTAGGGTAGACTTATATTATCCCCGCAGACACGGTGCGCTTCCGTTCAGCGCCGATCAGACAAATATTCTTTCATGCATTCGAATACGGCTGTTTATACGCGCCGTATCGCATCAGAGGGTCCCGCGAAGAACGTTTCGCCTGTGAAGGAACGTGTCGGAAAGTCGTGTTCTGCTTTCTACCAGTCCTTTCAATTTTTCCTAAAACAGCATCGAAGCTACGTAGCAACATTCTAAAGTATCGAAAAAAGTCTTCTTCATCGTCCGTTAGTTTTCTTCTTCTCGAGCATTCGCGCCACGCTCTTGACTTCGACCACATTTAGTAATACAGCTACCTCAGCTAAATCTTGCAGAATCAAGCGAGGAAACATTGTTACGCGCTGTTGTGTGCTATCTGTTGACTGATCGATCGCATGCCACGATACAAACACTCGTGGGTTTCTCGAAACATTTACCTTTATGGAAGTGTTATTCTATGAATCGAATCAGTGACTGGATTCTAACAGGCGTGAATTATTCCGAAGACAATCTCATCGATTCGTTCCATTTTACGTTGCACCCTTGAATATTCATGACCTCGATACAAACGTGATCCGTTATAACATGGTTTAATTTTGCTAGATTCATAACGAGCAAGTTTTCCAGGGTGATTCATCGCTGGAGACGCGTAACGATCTCTGTTCGTGAGATATCAACCGGTGAAATCGTCAAGCAGGGACGTTGACCCAACGGGAACACGGGGTACAGAAGTAACGCGTATCACCGTGAATCTCGATTTTCATTAATTATGCGTGGCTGCACACCGTCCGACACGGCACTACGTATTTTCGTGGCAGCTTAACGGTCCGGACGCTTTAGAAAACGCTCGACCACGGATCTCACCGTATAAATACACGATATATCGACGCACACGCCGCTCCACCCCCATGCATATGCATTCGCAGGCGCGTGGAATTGCGTGTGCGCGCGCTGGTGTGCGTGTCGCTTAAACAGTGCACTCATACAACCTATAAATGCCTTTATTATGACGCTATCGTACGCAACCATCGTTCGAACGACGTATTTTATATGGTGCGATGTGTAAGCGGACGCGAATGCACGTAACTGCATCAGCGTGGTCAATCGGAGAAGAAGTTATCGCGGACGAACATCGTGGAATCTTAATTAATTCGATTCGTGCCGGGGGAGAGTAAATATTGTTTTAAACGCTGACTGGAAGATTTAATTGCGTTTGTGCTGCGGGGATGCGAGAAATGAGCCTCTCAAGGTCACTTCTTGTACGCGGTACGTTGTGAGTAAGTACATACTTATGCAAGGTGAGTCTGAAGTCTTGTCAAAAAATTTGAGTGTATTTTAAACCTCAAAAGTAACAAAAACATTTATAATAAACATGGGTTCTGACATCGTTTGTTTTTTAGACACAGTTACTTGCCGCCTATTTTCCCTATATTTGTTAACATCGTGCGAAAAATGTGAAATAAACTGTGTTCATGTTCAATGTTAGTCCTATACCAATTTAAAATTCTTGTACATAATTGACAGTTCCCAACGAAAAATTGTTTGAAGCTTCATGTTTATTAGAGCTTATTCTTAATTTTGTCCTATACAATATATCTGCGAATTCTGCGACAGGACTTCAGATTCATCCTGTACTTGTACAAAGCCCCTTTATAAAAAAATACCAAGTTACATTTATACACATTCACATATAAAATAATAACACGTACGGTTTGCTGCGTTTAGTCATTTTTATACGTTTCTTCTAAATTTCTATTAAATAGCAAACAATGTTTTAATGTCCAGGAATTCCTTAAGCTTGCAAGAGTAAAAAGGGTCAGTCAATAAGCAATTAAATCAGCGATTTCCATCATCACTTTCTAGAAAGCTGGAAGCTACTACAAGAAAATTACAATACTTAAAACCACTTTTTAGAAAAGTGGACGCTTTAAACCGGTCCCATTAAAAAAAAAACTCGCCTGGGTTGCCACCTCTCATTATTAATTTCCTAACTGATTGCTGAAATCTTTTCCCTGCGCCATGACCTCGCAGGACCTAGCTTCAGTGACCCCAGAACATTATATTAACTTCAGACAGTGTCGGAGAGAAAAGAAGCGGAATTCTTAACAGCATCTCAGCTTGTACCACGAAGTACCGCGTCGTAATATGTACGAAGGGATGCCATAACACTCACATTTTAATTACTCGCGTCTGACGGGACCGCAAGACCCTGCGGAAGGTAAGAAAAGAGGCTGGCAAGGGCCTGGCTCTGTTGAACGTAATTTGAGGAGTTTAGGCAGCGAAGGAGGACCGAAAATAGGCACCGAAACCTGTTCCAGGGAGAACCTGTTGGTCGTCATAGTCGTATATATAGTTCTACTCGCACCTACACGGCAGGAGGTGTTTGTGTGTGTCGCGCACGTGTGGTGCATACAACGAAAGAACACACCTGCCACGTAACTTTTCTTCACAGGGCGTTTCACCTTCTTCCTGGCACATCTAAATGACTTTCGGCCCGTACGACTATGACCGTTGGTCTTTATGGCCGCTTCGACATGGCTCGACGATGGCCAACAGCAATGCCTTTGGCCCACGAATCCTTTGTTAGTTTGCCCGGAACATGGCTCGTCGAAGGAGAACCGTGTCAACGACCCGGTTAGAGTAGGTCGTCGTCGTGACGAAACGTTACGTGCTTTTACGCAAGACTCGGCTAAATCGCGCACTATCGAATGGGGCAGTTTTATGCAAATAAACGCAACCCGGTTGCATAAAAGTGTACTGTAGCTACAATAGACGATAGAACAGATCGATTAACCCTCTGCGGTTCGAGGTGCTTTCATTGTTTCGTTTCGACCGCGCATATAAATTCTGTTTCTTTTTTCTTCATAATACCATGTAGCTTGTTTGTTCCAATCTTTAATCCTTACGTGGGCACCTGGGTAGAAATGTACCCAGGAATATATTCTTCGGTGTAAAATTTGAACAGTTCCTGTTGAAATCTTGACAAATTATTTTAGATGTCCATTATTGAGATGTCCCTACGTTGACTTACTGAATCTGTTTGGCATCCTTGTTAAACAGCAGGATTTCAACAAGAATTTATATGCCGAAAAGGAAGTGTTTCTGAACCTATGTTCACATTATTCTCATTTTTTAGGGTAAGTGCAATACGTTTCTGAAGTAGGGTCACCTATTTCACGCACACCTTACGATGCTGGGAAAGTTTTCTAAAGCAACTGATGTATATAAGTACTGCACTGATGGACCTCTTACTCCAAATGGAATTCAATGCTTTATGATTACTAACAAGTTTACAATTATTATCAGATTATTTAATAAATCCTGAATGTCTCTACCAACAATTATTGCCATGTGATGAACAACGAAAACTGCATACAATGGTTCAGATCAAGGATGTGCAATACATACTGACTCCGAAAAGGTAATTCATATGGTTATAGCTAAATTAGAGTATGAAGGCAATCTTATCGTAAAAACCAATCATGTTAAAACTGAAAATAGGAAGATAAGTTTAAGGAAATCACATTTCGTAGTTAAGGCAAGTATAATTGAGCGAGATAAGGATTTCACGGTTTGCCTATTACATTGAGTATGCGTGAGCTTGCATTCCTTACGGTATAAATAACAGATGAATCATTTTACCGGAAAATATACCGACATCGGAAGTCTCATCACGCAATTTGAAACAGTGCAAGTATTACTCATAAGAATCGCGAAATTCTGCGTCGAAACATACTCCTTCATTTTATGATGTAATTGGTCGTCAGACCATTCAGGCTTTGACTGACGAAAATTTCTGTATTTCAAAAAACCGCTGTTGAATTTTATAACTACAGATGAAATGTTCATGCCGTTTGACGCAACCGAATTATGGAATACTTATAGGACATGAAAATTGAATGACGTACAGCGTCTATGTACTGGAAATTGCACATGTCGTAAGCACACAAGCATGCACGTGCATTATGTAGTGCCTTTCTAGTTGCATCAGTAGCGCATAGCAATTAGGTCGTCATGTACATTGCATGACATAATTTACATTCTTCTGAAACAAATTTCGCTACGTAATGGCGCACTGCTCGCACGTACGCTCGCAATCAATTGAATCAACAAAATTCAGACGTCACTTTCAAAGTTTTAATCACTTTTTTTATGCACGTGTATATCCGCATTGGTGTTATCGTAACGTCGTTTCCATGTGAAATCAGCGAATCAAATTTTCAAGGTGTTGAAGCATATAATAAAGCTTCGAATCCTGATATCAATATTATCGATAACGATACCGCACTGTTTCTTTTTTGAATGAAAGATAAGATTGTTTTGAAATTTATCTCTGGAAAACGCACTTCTGGTTCATTTTCCTAAGTTCTAGAATTATTCTTCAAAAATACTTAATTATATGATTGATATTTTTTATATTTACAGTTTCCAGGTAAAGGAGCGTAAACTCTGTTTACAACAATTTTCGAAATAGCAGTTGAATTTGAAATCTGAAAGGCAACAGTATGTGACACTAAAAAATGGAAAATTGAAATTATAAATTTTAGTGAAAATTCACCAACCGGCGCAACGGAAAGCTTGAAAATTTTCCAATAATAAAAATTTAGATATGACTACATGTGAGTGGATTTATAAAGACAGAGCCAAAGGAAAGTCTACATTTAAAGCACTTCTTTATAAGAAAAATACTACTCTAAACACACACATCTTCCATGTAAAAATGTAGCCATTCGATTATCCAAACAGCGTGCCAATTAATTCGTCTAATCAATATTCTACTGTACTTTATATATATAAAAAAAATGTACACACTGAAATATTTCGAACAATCCTCCCCTGCCTGATATTCAGTGCGAAAACAAACAACATGAATCGATGTCCGTGGATCAACAAACGAGAAATATTCGTGTGTAAATTCATCAAGTGTAATTTTGGTCGACTTCACGTTTCAGATAAAACGTCAGCGCGCAGAGGTAGAATTTTCCACCGAAAATACGTAATCATTCCGATTTTCACGTTGAATGCGAGTTTGAAATTTGAACGACGCGGGAGAGTCTTCGCTGAATTCAGAGATCGATTGTCTTGATAAAATCCCTTCCTTTTAACTCGGTAATTCTCGTCCGAATAGCCCGGAGGATTGATGGGGTCTCTGACCGACCGTAGGTCGTACATTAACCATCTCTGCTATTGGTATGCGTGGGCTACGAAACTGGATTATCTAGACCCTGAGATGACCTGCATATATAGCCTACGCATTCTACGCGGGCACACACACGGCAGCACGGTGTACCCAGCAAAAGACAAATGCTCCAGACCTTATCCTTGGACCGATGACTCGGCGCATCGATCAACGTTGACTCACCGAATCTTTCGACTCGAGCTGCATTCTTCTCGTTAAAGGACGCGGTCGTGCCGCATAGAAATTCTAATCAGCCGCGTCCGAACATCCGCAAAAACGGACGCTCCCGACAGCCTGCGTCCGCGACGTCCATCACGAAAATGATGAATTTTCTTTCGATTCGCTGCTCGCGTCGGTGAAACGAGACACTATCTTTAGCGTTTTCGATTGCGTCACCTGCACCGACCTTTCTTTACCGCTCAAGGTAAGCACGAGTTAAGTCTGAATCACATAGAGCGAAAGGCATTTCGTGTAAACGCGACCTTAAACTTTCCGTGTACGCGAGGCGTGCTCCGCGATGTCATGCACGTGGCCAAGATCATAATTTGTCCGACAATAATTTCGCGCCTTGACTTCTCGTCCGATTTCCTCCGACCTCTGCGAAAGGGGATGAGAAACGACGCGTTTCGACAGAGTGAACCATGCTGGTGGATTTGTTAAACAAATCCTCCGTTGCGCGTGGAACCTTCGCGCCTTTGTTTCGGAGCTTTCGTCGATAACGAAGTCCACGGAGAAATGGTTATGATAGAAGGGAGCACTGATCAGAGCACGAGTTTCGCCGGCCCCTCATCGGTTTTGTTACACTCATCGATTCGTGTTTCGTTGAAATTTGTTTTTCATCGGTTCGCGGAACCAGAGCGGAAATCTTGAATCACGGGGAATTATGTAACGATTCGGTGAAAATAGGAAGAAAGAGAGTCGGGGTACGGACGTCGCCCGATGAAAGTCGTGAAGAGCCAGCAATAGCTTCGTCGTTGTAATTGGAAGGGTGTCCTTGAATTCTGTCGAAAGAAAATATCGAGAGAACTCGAGCGAATAAGAAGCCACCATTTAAGTCGTTCCGCTGCGACGAACAACAAAAGCCGGTGTCGCTGGATGCCAACAGTTATTCATAACCCAGATCGATAAATACCAAACGCCTGCTCCGTTTTATACCCGCTTGCAGGGAAAGTATTCGTTTCGTTTTACTTTATACCCGGCCGGAGAAAAATAATACAACGATCGAACCGGGGGAGGAGGTCTGTTTTGCATCGTAATCGAATTCAAACAAGATACCGTCCCGCCACTAGAAAATTTATAAACCGTAAAAGGAAAACGCTCTGACCCTGAATACCATTCCGCTAACTGGGCTAACGAAGTTTTTCGGAGTAACAAATTTCCAATTTCAAGCTGTCTTCGCGTTGCAGAACTCTGCTCGTGGTTTCTGTTAAGCTATCGCCTCTGAAAGATTGCTTCGATATTAATTCACTCGGTCTATTATTTATTTTTTAATCTTGAATCGTACAGCACTGTTCAGTGTTGGATTTTTAAAACGTTCAGACGTTCCTTCAGGGGAGAAATTTTTTAAATTAAATTGCTACTGTAAACTGCCTAAAAAATTCCTCGTTTCTAAAAAGTTTGATGTGTTACGCAATTAGTAGAAATTTATTTGTTTGGCGTTGACACAAGTCTGGCAGATGGTTCATTTTTTAATTGAACATGAATCACAATTAGTACACATTCGTCGTCTATAAGCAATATTTATTTATTTAAACAGAGCATTGAAGTAATAAATTTTAAATAATTAATCGACACTTTTTGAAATACATCGACTCGTGTCATTGCAAGATATTAAATAAATGTATTATTAATCCTGCAACGCTGTTAATGATTAATCAAGTTATTAAGGGCGCATCTTGAATATTTCAGGCGCAATAATCGTGCTCCGATCGATCATGGAAATGCGCGGACCACACACCAAAAGTAAACATTAACGAATACAAGAAAGTCACAGGGGACAGAAAAACAGTAAAAAGAATCGAAATTCTTCCAAACTTAGAAACTGATCGGAGTGACTCAAAATTTCTACACTATATACAAGAGACAACAAAAATTACAACACCGTGCCATTATTCCTGGGTGTACGGGTGAACGACTCTTTCTTTTTAACACTTTGACTGCCATGTCACCTATGTATGGGTGACACATAAATTCAGTTGTTACTTATCTGTCTATGAATAGTACTACTAAAAAGATTGAAAAAGATTTAACAGAACCAGGAAAAAATTATAGAGTATTACTAACATCATTGATTAATCAAGGCATAGTTTCAGATTACTCTCATGTTACATCAAAGTCTAGAGAAGTGTGGCAGTCAACGTGTTAATAACAAAAATATTTAAACACACAGAATTACGGTATATCACGAAGCATCACGAACGTATCAAATCTACAATAAATCTACCATTATCAAGATACAGTAATTCACTAGAACCGAGTCTCGTTCGGGTAAGGGTTATTAATTTTCTTCAAATCCGAATTTCTCGAGGTTCGGCTGTCACTCGACGATCGTTCCGTATTTATCACAGAAAGTAATAATTCCGTGATAAGGTATCAGTTACGGAATATGTCAAAGTTACGAGAAACAGGGCAGTGCGGTTCTTATGCACTTTCAATGGGAAAGAGAAACGCGTTGTACGAACGCCACAACTTTCTAGTGTTCTCTATCGGCCGCCGACCCGACAGCATTTTCATTCACGTTTTACAGTATAATTAAAACGACCGTGATGCTGGTACGCGCCGTTTAACCTCGACGACGATCGTACGAATTACAGCGTTGGCAACGTCTCGAGACGACCATCTGACAAACGTTGAAAGATTAATTTTATCAGCTTTCCGGAAATTATTCGTCGATTAAAGTTCGACTCACATTATACAGAACGCCGCTTCCCATCACGTCAACGTTAGGTAAATATGTTTTTCTGATTAACAGTGACTCACGAAATTGATCAAATATTTCTATAATTACATTTCTTCCTTGAAGCAAATACAACAAACTATATCTTATAGAGGAGTATTTGAAATGTATTTTATTATAGAAACGGTAGCCTTGCTGCAAATAATAGTACCCTGTGAAAGTGTCAAGTAACAGAATTTTCAAATATCGTATTCATTTGATCGATTCTGTGAGTGACTACATAATGATTTAACGTTGCATCGAGGACAAAGTTAGTAGCGATGTGGTAATAGACGATAGAATTTTACAAGCTTCCCTATTGTTGTATTTCATTTACATAGATAAAGAAGTGGGGTTGCAGTGAAAACATATTTCGATCCATAAATACAAGCGTGTAATGTTTGAAGTACTTGAATATGGTAAATTGCAAAAATGTCCACGGTCTAATTAATATACAGGGTGTAGTCAAAATTATGGTACAACCGAAAAGATTCCATATGCAAAAATCGAAAATGTAAGGTAAAATTTTTTTATGAGCTTTCATTTAATAAAAAAACAAATTCGAATAATAGGTAGATCACGCGCACTTCGCTAACAATAATAATAACAATAAATTTGCATTTTCTTATGAAGTCATGATTTAATATAGTTCACGCACTGATGAGTTCGTGCATAATACCAAACATCAAACGACTCAATTTTCTAATTTTAATTTTCCAAACCGTTTTTCTAATTAAGAAACAATATCAGACATCGATGCAGTATAATATAAACACTCAGTGTTAAGCATTCAAATTCAATTTTTTGGAATTTGAAAACGAAGTCTGCTACGAAAAATGTCATTGCATTTAAATTTTTTAATTTCTATCTGTAAATCTATGAATTTTTCGAATGAAAAGTTGAGTCCTTTGTTATAAAGAAGAAATATTTTGTGAATTCTGTGACCATCAAAGTTGTCTTTCAAGGAGGCTTTCAAACGTCAAAATATTATACACGTAGACAATGTATTGATTACGTAGCACTTTCACGTCAAGAAATCGACCAGTTTACTATAGATAGATGATCAGATTCTGACATCGATAACGATAATGTTCCTGCTGATAACCAACATGTCATACTAAATGTTAAGAATTTAAACAAACTTCTAACTTTTCTGTCAGGCCTATTGTTTCTCGAAACTTAGTACATTCTTATACGTACTATCACATCTTATTTTGTCAAATAATTTATAAAACTGATATCTTGACATCCTAAACTAAAGTATTCATAAAATTCATTTCATCATCGAATGATTTTAATAATATATGACATACCATCAAATATTCTCCGTTCATTAACATTCCCTACATCGAAGGAAACATTCTTTTTAGATTTATTTTCTTATCAGGTAATATCGCCATGAAAGCCAAATCTGTAACCCATTTGCTACAACAATAGTCGTGCGAAAAGCCCTGCCATTCTGCAGGACAAACAGTATACACTTTGTTGTAATGAAGTAAATTGTACTTGTCCTTTGTGCTAACTTTTCCTACTGACTCCGTAATTCCACGGCTGTCCACTATAGTGGCTGTTCGTGCACGTGGATAATTCCGTGCACGTCCACTGCAGTGGCCGTTCGCAACGAAAGAATTAATCGATCATTCGAGCGTTTAATTACCTAAATGACGGAATTGAAAAGTGCGAATACACAGAAAAATTGACGGTGACGTTTCGAGTAGCGTGAATCGAACATAAAAGGAACATGAAGTTGGTATAGGTCGTTTGACCTTAGCAATGATCGTGCGAATTACGTTCGTCTCGTCTCGCTACAATGACGTATCAACGGTCACCGAATGGGATAGCTTTACCAGTTTCTTAAGAATAATTCACCGCTTTAACTCCTTGCCTCAGCAACCTTTTTAATCGCCTAGTGCGCTATACTTAACTGTTTAAGCAACTCTGGTAAAGAGAGAGCATTCATTAAAACGTACAATTTGCCTCTGACAATCCTTTGACAACCAAAAGGGCTTTCGTTAGCTGGATTCTTATAAATTTGTGCAAGACTGCGTCGTGCTTTTCTAACATCCGGAGCGAAACTTTCATCACGAGTGTAACTCGTTGTTATAAAGCAAGAGGTTGAAGGGGTATTCTCCTTTCTCGGTTTATTTTGAGGGTATACTCTGGGCATTTTTTTGAAAAATCTAAACAACATATCTTTATGAAACTTTGCAGATTTCTTCAGATGTATGTACGGTACGTTCATAAATTTTTGTACGTTGTTATCGTCTAGCCTAGTAATTATTCACCGACTAACTAGACAGGTTGGAAAAATTTCTTCTGAAGAAATTTTACCTGAGAAGATTTCATCTGAAATCAGAAACTCAAAGAAAACTTTTAATTAGTATGCGTGTTGTACTTGAACTACAGAAAAGTACGTATACCAATATTTACGATTTACGGAGTGGTTTCATCGTTAAAATATTAGTACAAAATCGCTGTTTATTCTTCGGATAGTCATTTTGTTAAAAATCACTTTTTATCGTTTTCCGTAGTTATAGCTAGCGACGCTCGTGGTAATTAAAAGTTTTTCCGGACTTTTTCATTTTAGACGACTTCAGCGGCAGTTATCGCGCGAACCAATTTCCTCAACTTATCCACTTCCCCGGTAAATAATCACTACAGTTCAGGTGATAACAAGTTACAAAAATTCATGTATACAGCCTAAATGCGCACGAATAAATTAGAAAAATTTCATAAAGATATATTGTTCGGTTTTACAACAAAAAAAAATATTCTCAAAGCGTAGCCTCAAAAGATGCCGAGAAAGGAGAATATCGCCTCAATCTTTCCCGAGTCTTGCGAACAGTCTCTCCGGCTAATCGACTACGATTTCACCAAGGATTGAACGCGTCCGCGATCAATCAAATCGTCGTTAGCGTTGCACGCATCCGAGCATCGATCAGTCATCATTTTCGTCGCCGGCTGAAACACGGTTCCCACACCGTCCAGCCTGGAAACTCGTACGATACGTCGTGAAACTCGTCTCCTCTCGATCGTCCGCGTTTCGAAAGAGCGCGGCCGGATTTTCGACGGTTTCCCGCCTTTCGAACGCGTTTCGAACCGAACTGTTCGCCCGATGGGACGCACGCACGGGTCCGCGATAACGTGACGCGCGTCTGTACGTTCACTGGACGTCGTTCGACGTGAATCGCCTGCGGCCGTATTACGCCGTCGAGGCGCAGGAGAGAAAGAAAAATCGTAAGAACGATCGTGTATGTACGTCTGTCGCACCTTGAACAGCCGAAGAACACATGATGCCGATGAGGCAGACCCAGGCGGCGATCGTCATCTTGAGGATGCTCGTCGATTCCATGCACATCACAAAAAAAAGAGTGAAGCACTGTCTAACTTCCTTTTTCTTTTCTC
Organism: Macropis europaea; assembly: GCA_916610135.2. Lineage (NCBI taxonomy): Eukaryota > Metazoa > Arthropoda > Insecta > Hymenoptera > Melittidae > Macropis > Macropis europaea. Next base: position 11,052,020 of record OU744343.1, on the reverse strand, counting down.
TCGGCGAACGGAACAACTGGCGGCGTGAATCGCGATCGATGCACAAGAAGAACTCGACGACGAAACTCGATCGGAGCGGTGCGTGTCGTGTACGCGATTATAATACGGCACGAGGATGTAACGAGATAAGAACAAGGGACGTCAATTCGAATGTAAGTGGCCGACTCGGCGCGAGTGCCAACCAGATAGCTCGGCGCGCGAAGACCGTCTGCCGCGCGCTTTGCTTTCGGACCGCTTCGTGAGACATCGTCGCCAGCCGAGATCGCCCGAACGCCCCGATCCCCCGATAGCGCCGTTTGATATCGTTCACCGGTGTACCTACTTTCGTGCCTAACCTACGTACACACGCACTTCACCGTATACCCGCTATTATGTGTTTATTTCGTGTCCGCGTTCTCATCCACGACGTTTCTGCACGGCCGGCAGACCCGCAAGGACACCGGCAGCCTCTTTTTCTTTTGTCGCCTACATTCCCTGGCAAAATCATTTCTACTTTAGCTTCTTAACACATTCGCATCGGGAAACGAAAATTCTCGTTTTTACAAAATAAGCGTTGTCGTCGGGAATCGAGAATTCTAATACTACTTATGTACAACTCCTGAAAATTTCCATAACATATATTAAATACAAAAATAATTATTGCACTTTTAATACACATATGTTGAAATATCTTTAGATCGCTAAAATACCCCCGATTTATATGAAAAGTTGTGAAAAATAGCCCGATGCGAATGTGCCAATGCTGACGGCTGGAAATGTATTCGGAAAAGCAGTTGTCGATCATTCTTTGCAAGAATCTTTAAATAGTACACGTTTCACATTATTTCTTTTATATAGAATATTTTATGGTTTTTATCCTGTAGGTACTTGGGCATTTATTGTCTATCAGTGATAGGTATATTCGTTTATGTTTTATATGAATTTTGTATAAATGAGTGAAGTCACATTTACGTGACAGCGACTGAGAGTCAATAGGTTGAGTGCCGCAGTGAAAACTGCCATATATTGTCAGACACAATATAATTTGCTGTTGTTAACACGTTGGTTGTCACAGTGGAAACAGCCATACCTAATCAGACACGACATAAATTGAAAGGTACGGGGAAAGTACAGGGTATGTCCATTTTTATTCTGCAGTGTTCAACTTGAAAGAAGAATTAAAATAATGTAAAACAATTATATTTTCGCTCATTTTTGTTCTGTCGCTTAATTCGAGTGTAACTTCATGTCAGGAACAATACAGTTACATTCATTGGACCTTGTTTCGTTACTGGTGCACCAAAGTATTAATAATTGATTTTCTCAATGTAGCTGTTTTGTGATATTCATTGTTTGTTCCCTTATCCTTAAATTGCTGTTTTAATTGTAAATCACAGAGGAAGAAAATGTTTCAATTGGCGATACTTTATCCAATGATGATGTTATTATAATCATGCAGGAAAATTTTTTACAGCGATCATAAAAATGTAACAGTTTTTATTGGCCTACTCGCCCTTGATTTTAAATATTTTTTCACATTTTTAAGTAATTTAAAAATGCTATTATCATGAAATATTTTTTGTCCCACCATGAAATGTCGTACAGATTGTGTGAGTATTAATCTAATGGCAATAATGGTGAATAATTATCCGAAAATCGTCCAATCAGATTATTATTTATTTCGATCTCTACAAAATTGATTGGCGAACAAAAAAAATATTACGGAACCACCACCCTCCTACTATCTGAAAACATTCTGTTTTAAATATCTGCCTCTCTAGTAAATCGGAGAACAGTGATTTTATTGTATTTTCAATTAAAGTAATAGAAATATTGGGAACATAAACGTTTCTCAACAATGTCCATGAAATTCAGTTTGGTTCATTGCAGTTAATGAGGGTAATCTATTAACTCTCGTTACGGATACGTCTTTCTAATTTTACTTCCATCGAGTGCAATTTCTTATCCGTAAAGGCCTCGAAAACAGGTTTCGATAGTCGGTAAATAATTACCGTACGTTTTTATTGGCAATCCGAGGTCAGGAATTATGTCCTCGTAACTGTATAGTTAATGGACACAACGTCTTCATAATTTACGAGAAAGCATTATTTTGGTTGATAGATTTGATAGACGTTAATGCTTTTCATTAAATGTGCGGGTAATATCGGTGTGAAATTATCGTCTCCGCCTCTGATAAATATTGCTACAGGAGAACTTAACAAATGACTTGCATGATTCACTCCGTTGTAGAAAATTAATTCTGACGACCGTGTCTACTGTCTTTGCAGCCCCTCTTTCTTAATCAACCACTTACTTGTACGTTAATATTTTTCAATCGTCTCGGCTAAGTATAACGTCCCTCAACGGTTGGATGGAAATTATGTTGTATCGCGTATCATTTATTTGTTTATTTGTAGAAATAAATCTGTGTCATCGAACTTTCTTTATATTGACGCTGTGTACCTTTTAAATGGCAAGTGTACCGAGACGCGATCGATCCGCCATAATCCGATCTTTGATGGGGAGGAGTAAATATTTGAATATTCGAATAGTGAGCGTAAGTAGGTTCTTCGTGTGCATACATCTTCGGTGGAACGTGCAGAGTTTTCCATCGATACAGCGCGTCACACTTTCATTGACCTTTTCCGCATATAACATCTCCCATTCCTCGTATACAGTTACAGCCTGTAATCCATATAAAAGAACAGAAAAAAAAGCCGTAGAAATAATGAAGCGAACGTTCTAAAAAGTATAATTATCCTCCACCGTACCGTAACGGAACGAACAAATTAATACCAATGTCCAATTCCTTTTTCCCCCGACAGCCTCCATTTATTTATTTTCGTGAAAGCCAACCGAGAAACTGGCTCAATGAGGGAGCAAAGATCATCGAATTTTTCTCGGAAATAATGAACGGATTAATAACTGCGGAACCGTTAGATACATTTTGATCGATCAACAAAAAACTTAATTAGCTCACGATTCAGAGAGCACGAGCCTCTAATTGCACAGGGGGTCTTCGTGTTTGAACGAAAGAACGTTTTTAAATATTGTTAACCGCGCGTAAGAATCGATGGAACGGCTTCACGGTTCGCAGATTATGCGAGGGCCCGTCTGAAGGAATTATCACGGCATGGAGCGGGGGAAAAGAGGCTGAAGATGCATCGAGATAGGATGGGTCGTGGCACAGGTACAGCGATATCGAGCTGCAACGGTTAGACCAGATGCAGCATCCGAGCGTGCCACGGTACGGCCATGTGCATTATGACAATGCTTTCCTATCGATGTTTACCCGGCGATAACGTTGCTGGGTCTTACGAATGCGATTCTGCAAGATGGCGTACGTGACCGATATGTCGAAGGCGTGCCGTCTAGGACCACAGAAGCCGCAACAGCGTGCACACTCCTAAGGAGACGCACTAAGAACCGCAGTTCCGGAATTTATCAGGTAAGATAGTGCTCGCTCCTCCGCCTGCACCTTAAGGCTCGATGCATGTTGCTCGGATGAAAATACGCTGCACCGCGGAGAGTACGCGTATCCTCTTAACAGAGGCACTTAAAACTTTTACGTTCCCTTTACAATGAGTTTTAGCACGAAATGTAAATTCATTTCCCTTTTTCGATAAAGTTCCAGCTCGAGATAACTGGCAATTTAAAGTTCGAGAGACACGTACGAGCCGGGTCGAGGCGACTCGGAGCAAATTTTGCCTTTCGAATCTCCCCTTGATCGTCACCGTTTCGATATGCGAAATTTCATTGTCCCCGGCGGTCGCGGTGAACGTTCACCGATCGAAGGAGATCGATAGGAATCGAGTTCATTCGGTCGACCGGTCCGATAGGCCGTTGCAGGTCGTTGCAGAAGTTTTTACGTTTGTTTTTCGCTTTCTGAAACCGGGATATTAGGTTTATCGCTCTCCACCGTTGAATTATAATGAACGGTGATCATGGCAACGTTATCGTTAAAGTGGTTATGGATAGTAAGATCTTTAAAGCAAAGTTCTGGTTTGCGGTCAAGCAATCTCCATACCAGACTACTGTTTCTGTATCACGATAGAGGAACACTTCCATGGATTCAGCTAATCGAGTTGGCAACTATTGTGTAGGCACACACGTACACATAATCGTGTTAGCAGAAGGCAGTCGAACCGACTGTCGCCGTCTAAAATGGCTATACGAGTAATAACATGTAATAACACTTTTATTGCATGCGTATGCTATACGTGCACACAAGCATAATATACATACATTGTACCTGTGTCCCTATTGTACCATCCTATCATGATCATACGACTAACAAATTAATTTCACGCTCAGCTTTCAAATTTATACGAAAGAACGCGATTTTAAAGTGTTATTGCATTTTAGTCTAGATGAAGTGAAGAACTTTTTGTGATTCGGTAGCGATCGATTTCGAACGCCTGTATGACGGCAACCCGCGATACATCACTGCACCGATGTTCATCATCCGAATGAGAACGCAACCATAGCAGCGTTGGGACTATTTGTCCAATTTTTCTCCATTTAAACATTCGACAGTCTGAATATTCTAATATTTATCAAATATAATATTTGTTTTAAAATTGTAAATTTACTCCGTATGTAATATACGCATTCTTATATAACATGATGAATATTTCCATATTTAATTAACAGTAGGTGCGAGTAGGTGCGTATTTTGATATTCAAATTTTATCCCTTTCATTCAAGTAATTATTAATTACTGGAATATTAAATTATTCAAATAATTTAAGCTTCAATTTTAACGTAATAATTCTCTTTGATCGATTATAAGTAATTACAGGAATTCTCTCTTAAATCGCACGATAGAATGTAAGAATCTGACCTAAGGAATCGATATGGTTTATGAATTGGAGCTATTAATTAAATTTATCAAAGAATTCAAAATTACAGGTTGCTTGAGGAAAGTACAGAGCGTACCAATGTATGTGTTCTACACAAACCTGAATCTGGTTATTCCCATAATCAAACGACGTTTGAGTAATTCAATCAGTCTGAATTCACGTCACTTGAATGCTTTCCCATTACCTCCATTGATACTGAAATCCTTTTATCTAAAACCGAGCGAATGATCGCGTTTACTGTTTATTTAACACAAAATCTGCTTTTGATATCAACGTTTTCAGTGAATTACACCGCACGGTTACAACGCACGACTAGAATTGATCGATGTCTCAGCAAAATTTACTGGACGATGACAATGATAAATTTTCGCGGCTTCTCGTTCGTCAATCGAGCACGGTTACACCGTATAACTTTTTTTCCAAGCACCGGACGCTTAGTAAAATTAGGAGTGGACAATTTCACAATATGAAATGACCTACATTTTTAAATAATATTAGCACTTATTAATTGTTTATAATGTAGAGTATATGTAATTGAAATCATATGTTATTAATCAATGTGCAATTTTTAATAAAAGATTAAACTTTATTCATGAAGCTTAAATTCATTGCACTTATACCTGCTATATTAAAATGTTATTATAATTATTGGTAATTCATAATAATTATGATCAACAGGAAGATAATTGTGAAGTCATTCTAAAGAACATACAAACAAATTTAAATAAAATTAATCGGTTTCTTAAACATTTTTCCAAAATAATAAAAATTAATAAAATTATTCTATTAATAGATTTTATTGATCCTAATGAAGATAATACATCACAGCAATAATAACTATCTGAATAATCAGAATATCGTCGAGGTATACCTATTAATAAAAAAAAAATGTTGAGGAAAAAATGTAAAATTTACACCAAGAAATATCAAATAAACTTGAATTTTTAATGATTTGACATTTAATGTTAAACCAGTAAAAATTGGATATCAATAAATTAATCTAGCAATAATTGCAAATACAGCTCCTATCAATAAAACATAATGAAATAATATCAACCCAACCTTACCAAAAATACGTAACTTATCTTACATTTTCTTCTCATCGATGTATGCGGCATTCTTTCTATTAAAGGTTATAATATTTCGGGATTAATTTCTTTCCAACCTTCTTTTAATTTCTTCCATAAGTCTTTCTTTAATTTTGGGCAAAAGTTCCAAAGCAAACGAAAAGTGCGTATAAATTATCTTCTGACAGAGTTGAAAATGTATCCTAAACATAATTACGCGTATAGTCTTGTTTTGTACACATTTATTCAAATTATACGTACACATTATTAACATCATCTTCAGGTATCATATCAGCGTCAAATAGATAAATATAACAACACAAAATAATAAAATCAAGTCAAAAAATTGTATCCACGTTATAATAATTATTTTGCTCAAAATGATCAAGTGTCCGGTGACTTATGGGCTGGAGTGTACGTGCGTACTTCGGTTACATGGTCCATCGTAAAGTTATCTTCCCGGTGGAAACCGTAAAAGCTTAGAAATTATGTGTTGCGGGGCGCTGACAATTTTACAGCCACATTTTAAAAGCCGCCCGCGCGTAGCTACCCTGTGCATCGGCTTTAAAAAGTTGTCGAAGGGAGGATTAGGCGAGGGAGGAAAAAAAAAGTTTCAGGCGAATATCTTAGCCGCGCGGACGCGCGTAACTCGCGATGCAACTTCGACTTTGAGTAACGAAATTAGGATTTTACTCGCGGCGTCGGGGGTTCGCGTGAAAAACGTCTCCAGCGTCTTTAAGTCGGTTAGCGAACGTTAATGAATATAACACGAGACGCTTGCATTTAAACGCGTTACAGCGGAAATGCAGTTGCGTGAAACAGGAATACGTATGTATGTGCGCGACGGTATTAAGAATATTAGCATTTATCATGGGGCCAGAAGCGAGAGAACATTATACAAAAATAGATTTACAGTTTCGCGGTTGTTATGCTAACTGCATTATTTGTTATCCACTTCACGGCGTGCAGGCAATTCCGAAATCGCAGTTACCGCTCCCACCCGGCCGCTTTCATCTCGTTATCTCGAATTCAAGGGAAACTCGGCTGCCTTCCTTTTCCACTTTGACAATCACACGAATTGTTTCGTTTGGATATTTTTAATACTCAAACCGGATCATAGAAGTTAAGGGATGGAGTTACAAGTTGCAAGCTTCCCATTTAATCCCCTGATGTGTAATTTCATTCACATTGCGGTACTGCGTTTCATAATAACGTGCACTGAAAATACTGCTTTTGTTTGTGCATTGCAACATAAATTAACTCTGTTTATAATTATCGGAGAATTTTCGCGAGTGAAACGTAATAGTGCAAACGTTATGATTGCAACTCGTTGTTGTATACTTTGACATTCGTTACTATGGCGAGCCAGACTCGTCATATCGATTATCAGATATGAGTTGGAAATGAACGTTTTAGATATTGATTTTTATAAACAAATGTAGTTGGTTGTGTCAGGGACGTCAAACTGTCAAGACGTTTAAAATAATGGAGACGTTTTTTGTTAAGAAATTGAGCCCCTTTTGTAATTGTTAGACTGTGGATGTTTGTGCAATTTAACATAAAAGATTCTCTGACATATGCATGTTCAAACCTGTGAAGAATTTAAATTACAATTTTTAAACTTTCACAGATCAAAATACGGTTTTCCCAAACTTTTATTTCTATAACTGCATTATCCTCAAGGACTTAAAAACAGCCCCAAGTCAAGATGAAATAATTCGTCTTACTAAAAAACACCACGAACCAATAGATACTCATACTAATCCAATAAATTCATCCTGTTGTAGTCGAATCCGAAGGCGATTAAAAAGAAAACATCCTATAGTTCTCGTACAGTGAATAACGATGCTCATAATGTAATAATTTAACTACGTGGCTCATTGCCGACATTCCTCATAGTGGTATTTCGTATGTCCATACCAGTTTTATAATCGTTTTGTAAATTTTTAATTTGTTTTCTATACTCACAATCAGTTTGGATTTTCCATTGGTTAACCAGTACATCTGTCTTCTTCTTATCCTTATATTTTCTGTTATTACTTTAGTATGGTGTTTCCAGGTGAGTTTTCGTCGACCTTGACAGATTGTAAATAAAAAGTGGAGTTAGTAAAAAACAATAACTGCATTGATGTAAAAAATCTTGACTTCTAAGAATGTATATTTGCATAAATACACACAGTCTAATAATTACCATAAAATTTCTATGATCGAAGTCTAATACCTCAAACCTTATGACGAGTGCAGCTCGTCGTTCTATACTTTGGCATTAGGTCAATGTGACGAGCCAGACTCGTCGTTTCAGGCCAAGGGGTTGAAATCGTTAAAACACGAGGGAACGAATTACACGAAACGCATTCGGGAAAAATTTACCACTCCAAATCGGACGTTTCAGCACGAACGCAAATCAGTTACATCGTTGACGAACGAATAATGGCGAACGTAAACCGATAAAAATCGGCTCGTTTGTCAGCTACCTGCTCGAGTGTCGCGCGTTTGAATTCAGGTTACAACGCTCCTATGACGATTTAATTCAAGCTAAATTAAATATCGAGTACATCCGAATTGCAAACGTATATTAACGTGTATTCATTTAAAACGTTCCCTCGGACGTTTCACTCTCGCGCGCGCACATTTCATTTCCTGCTCATTCGGTTTCTGCCCTACTAATAATAATATTTTAGAAATTAACTAGCCGAAACGAAATATTATCGACTGACGTCCATGCACATCGATGACGATAGAACGTCAATTTGGGCTGTTAATATATGGATAACTTGCCTACTCGAGTACCCAGGAAGTACACGGAAAGATGGGAATTATCCGGGTATTCTAATCGTTGGTACTATTACCCGGGTAAGAGATTTAACCCTTAAAGGCTATCATGGGTGAAATTTCATTGTGTTTTCATTGAAAATTCGTGACTTCTTTTTATAGTAGCTTTTAAGGGTTAAAACTTCTTGATTTACGTAAAAACTAGCATACTCTGAATGCGGTATCATTCGAAATTATTCTGTTTATTTTTCTGCTATCTTGTAGCCGAGGGAATTCTCTTTCGAGCGCGTGTACGCCGAGGTTTGCCACCTAGCGTCTAAACGTGAACTATATTGTTTATTTCGCGATAAAATATAGCCTATCACACTCTGGAAAATGTAAAAGACTATTCTGAAAACTTCATAACAATCGATTTAGTAATTTCTAAAATTTTTGTGAACATACAAACTCTGTCTCTTTATTATAATAACAAGATATATACTTCGTTACAGGCACAGGCAAATGTAAGAAATGCAAAGTGTTTTTAATTAAAAATGTGACCAGTGACACCTGCATTCGACTTTACCTGGTGTACTCGGTTCATATCGGCAGACCCAATATCAATGCTTGTTTCCGTGATAAATTATTTCATTAATGCGATTTAATTACGTGCCGAATTTTCGTGCTGGTTTTCGACGGGCGAGATGCTACCCGGTCCTTTTGTCCGTCACGCTAATCGTTCATCGGAATGCAGGGCACCGTTGAATTTAGTTTGCAGTTACATCAGCGTACCGTGTGCACACGGACAGGCGTTTAATATTACTACAAATATTTCCCTGGTGTACACATAAATCGTGGATTGCTGCCCTCTGAGTTGGTAACGCCGGATGCAGGTATTAAAATATCCCGCATACCCATCGTGCAAGTGTATATACATATATTACTTCGAACTCGGTCTCACAGTTTCCTACGGATTGAACGTCCCGGTACTCGTCGGGAAATTGGAAACACAGGGGGAACGAAAGAAAGCAACATAATTTAGGAATGTGACTCCGAGTGCGTTATAACGCGTTTATCCCGTTCGCTTATTCGTTCGGCGACGATTTCTTTACGGGACAGTGGTCGAACTCATTGGATTTCAGGCAGATTCGCGTTCCAACGAAATTACACGTTGCCAATAAATTGAACCTATAAATAACCTTATTTTTGGAGTTCAATTAAATGTTTGTCAATGGTTTTACCCCTGGTGCACGTACGATAGAAAGTATAGCACTATGTCACGGACAGACTAGTGATATCAAATATAAAATTCGGTGGAAATATATGTGTTTTTATCAACGGAACTAGTGATCTCACGTGGAGATGCGTGTACAGGAAGATAGTGTTGGAAGACACGAATATCAGCGAGAAAAAAGGTTATAATAATAATCTCTATTTCATTGAGAGTCGAATTTCATTTTAAACCTTCAAGCGTAACTTGATCTTATTATTTTGGATATTATTAAACTGTAGATGTTTATGCGATTTAGTATATCCAGATATGTAAGATAGACTGATTTTAAGAAATTAATGAAATAAAAAAATGTAATCTCGAAATCATTATACGATATAAAAATTGCTTCGTAAAGATCTTTTGTCTGTGTTGGAACATGGGAATATTTAAGAATAGAAGTACATATGTGCATAAACGTGTAAATCATGATTGTTTGTTGGTGAAATTGTAATTCAGACAAGATAAATTTGAAAAGTGAATTCATTGGGCGCAGATTTTTTTGCGGGAATCAATGAATTTCTTACAGAATCGCGTCCTAGCGATGGAAATTGTTCGACGTAATGAGATTACACGTTGGTACTAAATTAAACCCATAAATCATAGAAGAATCGATCCACCCGTTCGCGTGTAATCTCCAGTGATCTAGAACCGGCTACACTAGCAGTTATTACTATGGGATTCTCGCATTGGCCGTGCATAATTTCCATCTGTTTATTCTGTTTAAACCAAAAATCAAATAATGCACAACAAATCTTCTGTATTATCTGCTGCGCGTTTGTCTCCGAGGAATATGATAGAATTTATCGGGAATTTGTTTAATAAATTCGGATTTACCAGCGTAACGTCGTAATTTTTTGTTCGTTTCCAATCGAACTGATTGTGAGTCGCTACACATAGTAGAATAATATATGAATAATATACAAGGTGTCCTAAAACGGAAGCACGCCAGCTTGAGACCCATAGAATATAATCTTGCATGAAAAATACTTTCGTGGATGCGTAATTGGAAGTTATTGTGCACGAAATTCCATATTTCTTGAAATTTATGTTAATCGTCATATGATACAATCGAATTTAATACTTTCTAAAACATCTAATTCATTTAACTCGTTTAACTTTTTCAATGTCAGCAGCTGCATATTCGAACGCTTCTGAAGTAAATCTTTAATACGCAGGTACAAAATTACGTTACATTATTAGTAATAAGGTATTCGAAACGTGTGGATAGTATGTTTTCTGAAAGCATTTAGTTCTACGTTATGTGTTCTATGGTAATACCTTTATTGAGAATTATATTCTCTATCAGATACCATGCGTCTTCTCATTTTGTAAACGTCCCTTATTGAAGGTACAGTGAGATTATCCGAACTGTAATTAGTAACAGGATGAATCACATTGTACCTATGTTTCGCACAAAAATAATAATTTGATTTTCGAATATAAAATCCACAGTGGTGCAGAATTAAGAACACAGTGCCACCAATGAGAATTTTAGCTTGCAGCTGACACAGGATGATGAACTTACGGATGTCCAGTGATTAGATCAGAGCTGGCCATCCGGTGCAAAGCTCGTCACCGTTCTACCCCCACTCTGTGTCCATTCCCCTCACTCAATAAGAAAGTAGAGACGTAATCTGATATCACATATAAAAAAATAATTGTTTTTATTACGTCACTGTTTCTTAAGAGACCATACTCATCGACAATCACCAATGTTTTCGACGTCACACCCAGACCGCAACCTACGTGAGGGGAATGGACGCAGAGTGGGGGTAGGCTGGAGCCAGGCCTTGCTCCGGTTGGCCATCTCTGGTTCAGATAGTCTCGGTTCTACCGTACAGTAAAATCGCGTGAAAAGGAAGGATAGACGTTCGAAGCAGCGCATACGTTCATCTCTTTGATACTGACAAACCGTTAATTATTTCTAGCTAGTTGGCCGGTGCTATATTTGATTGACGCAACCACAGATACTGAATTAGAGTTGCCAGCGGACGTCGACCGCCGTGCGGAAATTGAATTTCGATGACAGGCGCAAAATATTAATGGGCCAACGCGGCCGCTGTGTCGTTACATAATACCTGAGTAGTTCGGGCCACCGCGTAGTGCTAGAAATTGGGCGCAATTGTGGAATAATTGCGCATAATGGTGCCGCGAAAATATTACCGATTCAATGAATACGGTCACACGCTTCCACGTAACCGAAATACGGGGCGCCGTTCGATAAATCGAAAACCGTGAATGTCAGTTACAGGCCACGTGTTCCAGCGTAGCCTGAAGTAGAAATTCAGGACTCTGCGCACAGTATCACGCGATTATTATTATCAACGTCTTTATCACGCACTCTGCTCAGCCGTTTAGCTAGAATGCAAGTATTCATGAGATGGAGGGATATTCAGGGTGATTTTGAATTGGATGTCAATGTTTCAGAGAGCGAATTTATGGAATAAAATAAGGAAAAAATGTTATGCAGGTTTTTGAAGCTATATATTGAATTATAATAAATTAACGTGTTGATTAATACGAGGGTGATTGGTGATTGGCTCCATAAAGTTTGTATAATTAAATAATTATTAGTTTTAATCAATTCTGAGCAACCTTATTATTGGAACAATAACGTGGAAACGAATTATTTCTTCAATACTTAAATATTTGTTTCTTTTATGATTTATATTAAAAATAGAAAATTTGTATGTGTATGACTGGGTATACGCTTTCGTTTACAGAACTCACTACAGTATCATTTTAACTTAAACTAGTACTTTCTAATGTTATAATCATTTGTCCTGTGTTGATAATACAAGCTAATAAACCCAATAACAAGACTCCGCATTTATCGATTACTTCGTTAAGACTGCTTCGTTAATTTTCTCTAATTTATTATAGGTCGAAATCTAGAGTTCAGGCAACTTAAGTTTGTATGGAATTCCTTTCTTATTTTTTAACCCCAATTAAATTTATTAACATTTTACTTTCTCTATTAGTGATATAAAATATTTATTAATCTGAAAATTTGAAGTATTTGAGTATCTTTCAAATTTTCTTTTGAATATTTCTTATAGCGTGCCTCGACGAATTCATTTGTCTGACTTTAGTGTCAGATAACACCCAGAAATCTTTATCATTATTAATCCCGCACATAAAACATTTCCGACGACCCAGATTTTCCTTGGTATTTTAAACGACTGTAATAGCAATCATATTCAACAGCATGCCGCAGCGTGAAATTTTTACAGCCTTGCCTTGTCGATACCTCGAAGAGAACCAATACTTGTATTATACGAATGCTACGAGAAACGTCAACAGATTCATCTTACTGTACAAATCAGAAATTATTTCGACACGTACTCCATAACATGATCCTTGGGAATCGATACGTATCGGTATTAACGAGTCTATCATCGGACCAATCCCATCGGTGTCCACCGCGATTCTCTGTCGATGAAATTGTAATTCATACAAGGTGAATTCGATACGAAAATATGAAAAGGGTCGCGGCGAAACACACTGGCAGATCTGCGGAAAATTAACTGCACTCACTTTAAAAGGGTACTCGTTCAGAGTCGAACGATCGATCCACTTCCATATCGTAGCGAACATAATCGCATTTGCATGCTGTACTTTGATACAGAGCGGCCGTAAAATCCTCTTTCGAATGTCCAATGAATGGTGCTATTACGATCAACGCTGCGGACTCATTTCTCGAACGGCCGCCCGTTCCAAAATTGTCACAGTTTTCGGGTTTGTGCGGGCAAATTTTGGCGGAGGCGCCTACCCTCCCTCCCTCCCCCCCTCCCTCCCAACCCCGCCTGCACGAAACGCTGAATTTCGATTCGCGACACGTACACAATGCATCGTGCGGCCGGCTTTAAAGTCGACCGCGAAATTGATGCAAGCGATAAAGTTCGTAGCCCGTGAATTTCCGTGGGCCGGCTGAAAGCTCACTTAGGACGGCAATCAGAGAAAACGCCGCGCGGGAGTCCGAAAGCACGTATCACGCGGTTAAGTTTACAACAACTTTGAAATCGAACTCGTGTCGGATACGATGACGAATGTTGCGAACCCGGCGGAATCGGGGGGTCTCGTGCATCAGCGAAATTACAGGGCCGAGCGATGTCAGAAGGTTCGCGCCCCGGTTGTTTCTTTGCGAATCGAAAGTTCCGGGCCGATTCAATTTCACGGCGAGCAGGGAGAATGAACTCCGGAGGAAGTTCGCGCTCCCTCGAAAAGAAAACTCCTTCTAATTTCGTGGAAAAGATTAGCGAGCAGCGGGTAATCAGATTACCCTAGTTTTAAACCGTGCCTTTCGTTTGTTTCCTTTCCTGTTGTCTCTGCTAACGACTGGAATGCAGCGATTGCTAACTGCTGCGTCGGATAGACGGTGTTCCTTGAAAGTTTCTGTCGTCTAATGGAGACATCGGCTAGATTTGTCATTAAAGTTTAAGCGATCGCTTCACAGTGCTCAGTTTCTGAATCGGAGTCGTTCAGAGGGGGCAAATTGTCTTTCGCGAGAGCTGGTGTTTTCAGTGAGAATGCAGCGAGTATGGAAATGGCGAATTAGATACAGCAATAGATCAATTAGATAAGGCAGGAGTTGTTAGAATCGTTGTCAAGTACTGTTGGCAGATTCTGTACCACAGAGGAGAATTGTGTGACTGCAGTAGGATTCCTTGGTTCTTTGGTTGGGCAGTCTTTCTCATGTGCACAACGTTCCTTAATGTGCAGGAAATATTGCGGTGATCTAATTATTTTTCGAACTTTACTGTAATACCTTTTTACGTAGATTGACAAGAGGATTTGGTTTATGCAAGAAGAATATACTTTCCTGTAAAATTCATATGCATCCTTGCACTTAGAACAAAAAATATAATTCTCAAAATTTAGTTCTCTTTGAACCATTCATCTTCTAATTGCAATCAGAATGGAGCTATGCCTTGTTCGAGTTGCGTGGATCACTCTGTAGATATCCTTACGACAGGACACTACATGAAAATGGATTTTTATAAACATACAATAGTGACTAGGTTATTGCGAATAAAAAAACTCTCTGTAATTTCGTACAAAAGATTAGCGAAAATCAGATAATCGGATTACCGTAATTTTAACACGTTCACTGCTACACAAGTTTTATATATTTTACCCTGGGGACCGCAATAGAATTTTCATAATTCTAAGTATAGTACATCGTAGTATTTAATTTTTATAAACTATTATGTTTTAATAAAAATTTTTAATCGTTAAATAGCGCACTTTTTATTTCACAATGTTCTCTAGTTATTTACGTTGTTCAACATTTTTTAATCAATGATATTCATCTTATTTTAATCATTCTAAAAAATGTAGTAACGCCGGTCACGGATGGTCACCAGGGACCCACTGAGAAGACAAGCGCTGGTCACGGGTGACCACCGTGGCAGTCAACGTATTAACTGCTGCTTTGGATGGCTATTGTTCTTTAAAAATTTGTATATCCAGATAGGAACATCCGCTTACCATTCGTCAATAACGTTTAAACGCTAATTTCAGAATAATCAGTTACAAAATCAAAATTATTTCACACACCAACATTGTCTTTTGCTGGGGCCAGAGTCTCCATAGACGATTCGAAGTGTGCGTTTCGATGAACTTACAGAAGTGTTACGTAAACATCCGTCGAAAATGATCTATAAACCGTGTCAGTGTCGACAACCAGCCGTATAATTTTGATCGATTACCCGGCCGTAACGAGACCGATGCCAGTCACGTAACCATGTGAATCAATAAACGCAGCTTCGAACCTGACAAATACACGCTAACGATTCCTCGCTGGCCGAACAAAAAATTACTGCAACGTTTAGGCAAATAATCGCTCCGTATTTTCCGTGATTCGTTGCAGGAGGAGAAACTTTCTATCCGCTGGACAATACAATGTATAATTCATACAATGTGATCCTATAAGGAAGCCGATAATTGGATATATGAAGGCCCCATTGAATCCCATACGCTGTGCGTCTGGCTTCGATTTTCAATACTTGGTTTTGACAGGAACTCGCTTCTCACGACACAATAGTTCACGTATACGCATAATACGGCGAGATAGAATAAAATCGAATTTCATCGTGTGCCCACGTTCCAAAATTCCAGCCTGTATACATCCTCGGTGGACATTTATTAATTGAAAGTTTATTCTTTCTCATTAATAGGCTGAATACCGTGGGTGTAATCGGTGACCGGCGCCACAAATTTATGCAAATTAAATAATTTTGAAGCCATGTAAAATTGTGAGATACATTAAGATTCCATTAATTAATCATTAATTAATGATGTAAGAACACAAGTATACGATGGAACAGTTGAATGCTGTTTATTTTCATGGTTAATACGATGAAAGTCGCATGGGTTACCGGTAACGGGCAGATCAAATTCAATTTAATTAAATACCTATTTATTATTATACAATTCTGCGCAATTTTCATATTATAGCATTAATTTGGGAATATAAAGACGCGACTGAATGCCCGAACTGTTTTTCCTTTACGATTCATGTTAATAGCAGTAAATTAGAGTGTGTCTGACTAGATATGGCTGTTTTCACTGTGGCATTCAACGTATTAATAGGGCATACAGCGATTCTATAAAGATGAATATTAAATTGTATACAGTTTGCGATAAGAGAAAGAACCTTCCACTGTGTTTGAGTATCTCTGATAATGTACTTTTGTTTAACTTTACTTTTTTAAACGTGACACTTGCGATACTCGTGCTGCAACGCAACCAATAAATACGAAGTCATTCAGACTCACTGAACAGTTTTGTTATACACGAATTTTTTTAAAGTTTTCATACTGAATTTTGCCATGGTTATTTTTCTAAAATATTGCGCAAAGTATACAAAAATAGTGGCTGCCGCCATTAAGCTTCTGCAGCTCCACGTCAAGTCTGACTCAACATCGCATTTCGTCTCACGAAGGTTAAATCGATTATTTCTTATACATTAATACTCTACTTCATGAAAACAATTACTATAATTATGTTGTTGTATCGTTTAAATTATGCTTAAATATTGAAACAAGCGTAAACTATACGATACTAACTAAAAGCCAAATTTATACTACCCGGCTGAAACGAAATAACGAAAATACCTCGGACCGCATGGGGTTAATCGATCTGATCTAGCGTTTATTTCAACAACATTAAATTTTTATGCAATCGGTTTACGTATATTTTCATAAAACTCTGCACCATTCGATACTACACGATTTTCAAAAGTTTCGAAATTGCATCACGAGTGTGACTCGGTGTTATAGGGTTGGATTTGGTTAGGGTTAAAGGCAAGGAGTTAAAAATTATCAGCACGATGTCACGTCAACTCCCACCCTTAAACTGTTTTTTACGCTTCCTACGTACATGTTTCATTAATACGTTCCCTGCCATGTGTACCGTTTTCGGTACACGCGTCAATTTTAATTTGAACGCATAATTACCAACTCTTCTGAAATTTTGAGTAACATTCACGTTAAAATGATAGTAGAAATAGAAAGTGTAACATCAAATAGATAAATATTTGTACAAGCAACAACGTGTATTAATAAATAGCCATTTTCGTGTGTCTGTCTACTGACAGAATTTTCTACTCTGGCATGGAACGTGTTAAAACATTTTTTAAACGTTTCAATTTTACACCCATGAAACTAACTCAGAGAACATTAAGTCTGCATGTGAAATGTTTCTGAGCTATTCTAGACATTCGAGAAGAACACGGTAGACAATACCTATGAAAAATTGTTTTCTACATCTTCTCACATCGTTTCATGTGAATTGTGTCGGTTCGACGATGCACGTGTGCGCGTGCGTGTGAAATCAGTTTAATTTACACGGGAGGAAAAACCACCGTTAGCAGTAATTGACAGGCCGTGATCCGCGGAACGTCCGATGGCGTGTACCTTGTTATCCGTGTTATTTTTCAGTATGTTATTGCATTTCAGCGGGCAAAAGTATCAGAACAATAGCGTGGCAGGAGAGAATCGATTAGAACGTCGAAAATGGATATCGCGGTTTCACAGTGTTCAGATAACACGAACGAACCCACGGAATCATACTCCCGACCGACGTAATATTTTTGTTATTTTTGCTACAAGAATGAAGCGTTAATACACGCGAAAGCTCGTCAAGAAAGCGCGGGAGGCTTTAGAGAGGGAAAAAAGCGTGGCTGGATGGCAGCCCAGAAGGCACAGCAGCTTTTTCTTATGGTCTAGTTATGCAAATCCGTAATTTGGCGGGACGACCACGAAACAGACTGAGGTTCACTGTAAATTACACGGATCCGGGGACAGATTATGAAAGAGCTTGGAAAATAATATAATGCGACCTGGCGATTAAATATGGTACTCCAACGAAATCGGATCAAAAAGTGTTAAGGTAAATAAAACAATATCCACTAAAATGCCGTAACTTTTGTATACTGCTAATCGCAACGGCAATTTAAATTTTAACAAATTTATTAATAAAGAATGAACAAATAATCTAATAAAAATAATTAAATTAATTTTTTATTAAGATTTTGTTAATATTCATTTTCCCTCAAGGTGAATATTAATTACATATAATTTGTATTAAAACTAATTTAAGTATTACCTGTACAAACACATAAAGCATATAAACACTGAACTGTTTGTTTATTAATCCCCATAAATATACGGTGGTCACTCTTTAACCGATTCTCGTAAATTTCGTTTACATTGCAGATTTGTACGACAAGAAATTATTCCTTTCGCTCGGTTCCAATAAATGTGTATCAAGCGAACGGACGAACCAGTCGATTGTTGACGTAACAATTTGCGGAAATATCGGACACTGCGGTCGATCATTAGTCGACGCCGCGCGCCGCGGCGTTTTCTTCGATTTTATCGGTGCCACGAGCAACTAATAAGCGGCTTTGTGAACGAATCAAGTAGGAGGTTCTATCGATGGCGCAACTCCGAAGCTGCGTTATTACTTTTCGAAGCACCATTGAATAAATCCGTAGCCCAGTTGCTTCCGTTGCCCGTCGCGCATTCGGCAATTCCGCAAATCGACGGACAGTAGATAACGGCACGGTGTAAAATAAAAAAAGAGGCAGAGAAAAAAAGGAGGAATCGATAATTCATTCCGTTGCTGATTGAAAATTATTTATACGCCAGTGACTTCGATTCGAACGTTTAGGAACACCCCTCGAAATTTATTGAAATCCTAGATATCGGGCTGGCATGGCGGCACGATAATTTAGAACAGTGATATTCCGTCGAGCGGAACGCTTTCGACCTGGCCGTCTCGAACGGGAACGATCGAAATCGATTTAACGATCGTCAAGCGAACTGTCTCGCGCACTGACGATGAGAAAATGAAACGGCGGAAGAGTTATAGCGTGAAGTTCGAAACGGAAAGTGTGGGGATGATAAGATGATAAATAGAAATTGAAACGCGTGAGGAAAAAGTAGAAAAGAAAATCCGATGGAATTTGCTCTCTACGGGGTGTGCCAAAATTGACTGCGCATCGTAATGAAATCGGGTGAATTTTTAATAAATGGCTCAAGTATATTATTACTGGATTATTTTTAAGGAAAATATCCGTTTGTTTATACATTTCAAATCGATCACTGGTGGCAAAAAGTTCTCCAAAAGCGAACGTATAGCTTGGGATGACGAGATCAAAGATTTGTGGACCATTCATTTTGCAGAAGCAACGGTCATAACTAAAGCGTACCTGGATATGCTACATCAGTTTCTCGAACCATAACTTCTTGATTGCATTCTCGACAGTATAGTGTTTCAACGGGACGGGCCACCATGTTGTTATACTCTCGTTGTTCGAAATTACCTCAGCAGACGCTTTCCGAACCGGGGGATTGGCCGTGGAGCTCTAGACCAGTTATGGCCACCGGAGCTGCGGCCTCCCCCCACACTAGCTTCATTCCCCTCATATAGGCTGTGATCGGGGATGACAATGGACCGAGGGGGAACGAGGAGCGAACTGGAGGAAACTGAATCGAGGGGAATGTACCGAGAGTGGGGGAAGGCTGCAGCTGCGGTGGCCATCGCTGCTCTAGACCTTCGGCTGCACGTTCTCCAGATTTCACCTCTGTAGTTTTCTTTCACATGAGGTTTTGTCTGTTTAGAAATTTATTTCCAAAAGATTGACAGTTTAACTGAACTTACAGAGCGCGTTCAGGTGGCAGTGCAGGACATAAACTCTGTGAAAGAGCTTTATGACACGCTCGCAGAACATTGATATTTTTTAATTTAGTTTCAACCGACCATCAGTCCATATTTTAGGATGACTAATAATAAGTCGCTCCGAGAAGGTCAGTTTATTGTTTTCCTAACTGCCACATGGTTACGTTTTCGAAGGGTTAGAGAGAATCCAGACATCCAGACCTGGAGGAAATTCGACCGTGTTGCACCATTCTTAGATTCAGTATTGGTACATCAGATTGAAGTGAGCCTGCGACGATCAGGTCTTGCGGTTGATCTGTTAGTAAGAGTTGTAAATAAAGTGATTAGTAACATTCGGTCCAATTAGTCCTATTTCAGGAGTTGTCCTTCGAATCTGACGGCACCTTATGCAATATTCAAGTTCTCGGTTAACACGCAACCGTGTACTTAACAACCCTTCAAAATGTCAACAACAGTTCTTCAAAATGTGTTTCGCAACGCACGTGGTCGATTTGAGGTTTACAGGGACACGAATGGAGCACATGTTGAAATTGTTAGATAGTTCTGTGATATACTCTATTCATCGATTTTTATTAAATATGTTTCTTTTTGCATAATGATGAACCAGTAATAATATATTTATGTCACTTTTTTAAATTTCTCCGGCTTTGATTAAAATACGCAATTAATTTTGGGACACCCTGTATTTCAGCTCTTGGAAAGCTTGAAAATGTCGTCACGTTTTTCCGTGATTTTTTTTGATCAGAATGAGTCAGTTGAGATGAAACAAGCCTACACGTGGGCGGATAAAAACACAGCTCTTTACGAGACGAGCTGTATCGAATTAAAAGAAAGGTAAAAAGGACATAAACAGAGTAAATTTCTGCTGCGGCTGCGACAACGCCGGCGAGGTTATTCGACACCGGAAATACGAGCAACAGACGGTGTCTCTCAAATTTAATATTATTTTCATTTCACGAAATGAAATTTTGGGTATCCTGGCTATTTCTCCTTCATGCTCCGAATACTACACCGCATTTACAAATTTTATTCAACTGAATTTGCATCATTTATCCCATTCAGATCTTATTGTAAGTATAATGCAGTACAGACTTTGATAAGCATCCCAGAATTTTTTCACATTTTTTCTAATCCTGGAACAGTAAAAAAATTAGGCCTGGACGTAAATGACTCAGTTTCCCCACAGATTGTGAAAAATATGTTTGCCTATGGAGTGTTGAAAGTATAAATATAGAACTAAGTTTGCGTTGAAAGACATATATTTTCTTATTAATAGATAACAGGTTACAACAAACCCAATTTATAGTTTTTATACTTCGATACACTATGACTAAGACTCGCTGTGAGTCATCATGACATTAGCGACTCACTGTACCAAGCAGCGGACCTCAACGCTTATACTGCTCATGTACAAACTGCAACATCTTAATAGAAACTGTTTCTTGTAACATTTGAGAAAGTTTCCATCTGTAGTTAATACAATCATGCATATTAGGTTTTGTTTTATTTACAGTAATAAAGGAATAATACTGAATCCCTTTCCACATAACTTTTTCGTCAGCCTTAGTGATGACATCGAAAAGTAAGGATGTACTTGCTTGCTACAAAAACTTCAAAGTTTTGTAATTCGGACATAAATGACATCTCGTGTTTCTATTTTCTGTTTAGTATCTCATTAATGCTTCAACTACATAGACAAAGGATAACTGCACAGAGTCCCATGCACACTGTACAATCGAGTTAAGTTTGAAGGATCCTGCATAGCGACGTAAGAGCATTATGGACGGAATCTTTGAGGTTGTCCTTAATCACGGATTACATAACGTCGCTATGCAATTAACGTACTACTGCTTTGAACTGACACAATTATGTGTCAATTTGTGAGTTCTGCGTTTCTAGTCTCCTTTGCCAATTAGAACAAAACAAATGAAATTGTTCTGACATAAGAAACATACAACATATGGCTACAATATAATTTCTTGTTAATCAGAATTATCTTTCATAAATTCAGTTTTTAAGGACGAAACGTTTGAATCCTTTCGTGAGCCACTGTAAATCCCTAACGATACAACGCTTTCATTTTATACCATCATCAGTACCCGACAATGGAGTGCAAAAGGTTCAAAGCACCGTATATAATTCTCTTAACCCGGCCCAGGAAAATTAGAAGAAACTTTGTACGACATAAAATTGAAAAATACATCAGGGGATTAAGACGCGATCCAAGATTCTCCTGCTTCTTCGAAACTTTTCTGAGCGCAGCAGAAAGATCAAGCACTCGGCGACTTTTACGCGTCACTGTACCAGGCGCGTGCAGAGCTTGCGCGCGTTGCTCTGCGTATGAGGTGTTCAATAAAAAAAGGAGCGTCGATACGGTTGATAGGAGATCGAGGGAAAAACAACAGGTTGAAAAGGAAACGTATAAGGTCGGTAAACGAAAGGGCGACGGAAAAGAGGTGGCAAGAAGCGCCATCGATTCCCTGGCAGTACATCCGTGTAATCCGGGCCATCCGCGAGTCGACTTTTTATTGCCAGGTCGACTAATTTATCTCCTTAAGCCCTGGTGGCGTCTCATACATAAATCCTACTGGCCGTCTCTCCGCCATCGCCCTATTCTTGCGCTGGTCATCCTTGTGCAGTGGCCGAATCGTGCTGGCATCTGCTTGCCCTCCAACCCTCCGCGCTTCCTCTAGAAATTAGAGGAACCCTTCGAACAGCGGTCGGTAGTTGCAAAAAGGACATTGGTCTGCCGGCATACTGTAAAGAGGTAACGTTAACCCGTTGGGGCGGTTAATTTTCTTACATCGTACCTCAGGGATATCCGGGACGTCTGAAAAATCGAGATTACCTCACTCCTCGCTGCCGGGAACTAATCTTTCCCCGTACGTGTTTTGACTACAGGAATTTATATGCCCGGAGCCTGTTAGCCAGCGCCATCCTTTATTTCTAAATAGCTTCTGAAGGTTTTGCATTACATCTGCAAGATCGAAATTGAACACTTTTGGTTCGTCCAATGTGTGCGGGATACTGTTATGAGGATGCAGAGAATGTTTGGCAAACATCAATCTGCTGGGCACAACTCTTACGGCACGGCTATTATGATCAGGAAAATTGAACATGATTTCACGCGAACATAATATAATTTATTTAAGACTTCGAGTGCCACTCTGCGCAACTTATAAATTATATATTTTTTAATTTTGTATACAAAATTAATATAAATATAAACTGTACCTTTTTAAATGAATAATATCAATAACGTTCATAATTCTTTTACTGCTACTGTTAAACCTTATTAAATATATACATTAATACTATACATGATCAAATAGATGAGAATTGAATTTTTGTGTCAACCAAATATGTGGGACCTGGCACTCAAAGTGTTAACACATTCAGCCCGGGACATTTCTCAAGGTTACTCCTGAGAACCTGAAAATTGTTGGCCAAGCATCATAAATGAGGCATATGATGTCTTAAGACATCAATAATCTAGCGGGTTCGCACGGTATGATGCCTTTTGACATAACCAGGCTGAATGTGTTAATTTCTCCGCAACTATCAGCTTAAAGCCATATGTACTCTGATACTTTTCTACTCGAAATTTGTACCCCTTTTGAACTGTGAAATAAACAGTGTGGCGTTCCATTTAAAAAATCTAAGGTGGCCTTGATATCTCCATAAAAAAGCAAGGCGGCAAATAAATGGTGCACGTATTAAGTGAAACTTTTGATACCATGTAACTTTTGTACGAAACATTCTTTCATACAATGGGTGATTTTCTAGTTATTTCAGGTAGTCAAGTTGACACCCTGTATACGCTTTCTAATATCTATTAATATGTACGAAATGCGGATGTATACGTTCAGCAAATTTGGATCAGTGTATCATACTTTCCACAGAACTGACATAGTGAATATTGAACTTATTCATACGTGTAGTATGACAACATCTGTAATAACAGAAGATGACAAACTATTTCGATGTCTTTCTCTTTTACAACGATGCCAAAGTGACTCTTATTTTTTACTGCTTTATCAATCATCTTCAAACTTCCGAATATCATGCTGTACTCAGAGAAAGCTTTTTTCGTAGAGCGTGACACGGTTAAAGGATTAAAATGTGATAGACGATAGAGTCGCGTAACAATAAAAATCTTTTTTCCATGAAATTCTGATGGTTATTATGAGCACTTTGTGGGTGGAGGGTAGCATTCGTCGCGGTGAAAGCATTAAAATTCGAAACGGAAGCGCACGAGTGAAATGTAATGAAAGTATTATGGCGTGCCAGGTAGACTTTTAAGTACCCACCCCCTCTACTCAGCGATGCTTAATTCTCTGTGCAAGTTGTTCGATGTTGTAAAATGTTCCTTCCATGGCGGCCGACTCGCCATTGCATCGTTGCAGGGTATAATCAGTCGTTTCTAACGAGTCTACGTTCTATCGCCGGAATTATATAAGCAGTTTTAATAAAGTCGTCAATTTTCTTTTTTCCCAGTACCTCGCGATGGCTCCGTTTTATCCTACAGGAGGGAAGTCGCGTTTATAACTCTCAGATGCTTAGCATAATGCTCTGAAAATATGTAAATTTAATGTAAACAAGATCAGAGACCGTTATTGAAATGCCGTCAAAGCGCAATAGTTTTTCTGAATCGGCTTATATTATCCGGACCAATATTTCTCCTCCGTGTCGTTTATAGATGATGTTTTTTTTATGTACACCGCATGTCGTTAGATAATCGGCGTCCCTGCCAGACCCTCATCAATCACGAATATCAGCAGCCGAAGCTCACACTACCGAGCGTGCAAACTGTACACCATTTCATCCCGAACGTAGTTTTTTATCTAGTACGAAACTCGGTCACTTCGAAATTTATTATTTCCCCAAAAATAACTCGACCTGAAGAGAACGCGGACCTCTGTATCGGAGCTCTAAGACGTTGCAGCGACTTTTATGGAATTTCATGTAGAAAATTATTGGACAAATTTTACAGATTTCTAGTACCTATTGAGCTGGATAAAAAATCATGGTCATCATAGAACAACGTTCTTTCAGGGCACACGGTGATTTTCTGCTTTAACATTTTAGAAACTTATTCTGGGATCTGGGATCAACAATATATTAAAGTACAACGAAACTAAATATTTATACAAAATGAAAGAAATTTGGGCGACTGACGGTCAAGAGCTTGCAAACAAGCTTTTTAAAGGGACTTTCATCCCTTCCTTTGATTGGAAATTCGGTACGAGTGGTCGAGAGTTGAAACTACTCTGGGCCCGATATCTCCATTCAAAAATATTTACTACAGTCTACGAAATTGAGAAAGTTTTGCAAAAAATTTCAAGAACTATTAACCCTTTGAACTCCTTTGTCGAGTGCAACTCGACATTGATTTTATTCATAAGTACTCCTACGTCGCTCCTATATTGCTAATTTAAATATTACGTGTATATGACCCTTTTTTGTAACAAAAAAAGTCCTTAAAGTGTTCAGGTAAATGATTGCTTGTGTTATTAAAATCAACAATACACTGTTGCTCTACACAGACCATACGACCGTCGGCTATCGATGTTTGCAGATGTATTATATGATATGATGGAACAACAGGGAGTTATTAAAAAGAAAATTAAAAAAAAATTATGAGTTCAAAGGATTAAAGCTCGTATGCTGGTCTCATTGACGATTTTCCAAAATATCTCTGTTCTGTTTCTATCTCTAAAATATTACGACGTGGGTGTTCCCTACGAACGTGACAGAAGACTGAACCAATAAAAGTGGTTCAATCAGCGAACCTGTGTCCACTAAGCATTCGTTGTTCAGTCCAATGAGCACCATAGGCCTGCAAGGTTTTGAACCACCTTTCCAATGCACCGTGTACAAGATCATAACGTTATTAACAAATCGTGGTGCTTGATAGCGCGACGGGCTGTTTTCTTCCGAGCAGTTTCACAGTGCAAGTGCCGGATACGTTATAAACGCAAGAGCTGATAACGCGTACCTCATTGGTGCTTAGAGAAAATGGACTAACTAGCTCGCACGATAGCGCCCTCCACGTGCCCTTCTTTCTTAATTTCATACTCGAGCTTATCGTAGTCCACTGTTACACCGGCACTCTCCTTTTTTCTCCTCCCTCGAATTATAAAATGTAAGACACCGGAGAGTCGCCCTGCTGCGAGGACTTCGAGAGCCCTTTTTTTAAGCGGCCCTCTCCAGTTATCTCGAACAGACTACAGCTTTGCATAACGATTATTACTTTCTACCCGGATGAAGACTTCGTATCCTTTCTGCCGGTCCTACGGATCGACCTTCCGTGTCATTGACGAGGCCAATCTCTCGCGGGAATTAGTAAGTGAACTGTCGTATCATTAAGACGTACTTATAAAATCAGATTGCCTGACGGGACGATAATTCCTCGCCGGCACGATAAAGAACTTTTAAGCCGACGACTCTATTCCGTGGACGCACGCGATTCCAGGGCCTTCGATTTTGTCCTCCTTTTCTGATTATTAAAAGTTCTGCCGATTAATTGCCAGTGATTGTTAAAACGATTTTTTTTTATTAGTTCTTTGACGTTGCACGAACTGCGAGATATAATATAAGAGCTGCCGACGGTACGGAACTGTTTATGCATTGTCAGGCATTGTTGTACAGTTCGGAATGTTTTAGCAATTTTGAGAAACGACAGACGTTGGCGAATTTTTCGGTTATTATTGAGATCATTTCGGAGAGGAGAATCAAATCTGACTTCTGTGAAGTAAGAATGTTAGACAGAACGAGATTAAATTGGTGACAAAATCGATTTTCCAGTTATCTTGCTGCTATGTTAGTCTGGATAGCCGATATCCTGTACAAGTGATCCAGTACATAATACGATACATGGGGGAATAGTCGTGTCACTTGTACGTGGATAACATAACGACCAAAGTGATAATTGACCCTGTCAGACGCCAAATTGATCAGTTCTACTTACTCTACAAAGTTTTATATTCTAGTGGCCAGGAATAGAAGAATACATAATCGGTACGTTACATGCGCAAGTAGAAAATTAAGTGACTGGCCAGACAACTTGAAATAGCTTTTGAGCAGGTCGTCTGCCACAGTGAAAATTGCCGTACCTAGTCAGACGCGTTATAAAATATTTTGGACCGCACAGATTCTTCAGAATGCAAACGTTAAATTGTACGAACGTACAATTACGGTTTATCATAGTATCTGTTAGAAATCGGTCCAGGGTGTCAGGATAAAATTAAGAAACACATCCCTTGACGGTTCTGGGGTAAGTGCTGAGTGGTCCAAAACAGTCCTCTTACCAGAAGGCATACTCGCCTTCCCCGCTCCGTGGCCAGCTCCTTTAGGAACAATGTCTCTTTTCTTGGGAAATCAGCGGTACGACGTCGGGTCGCCTGCCACCCTTAAAACTCTCTCTCATGCCTCTTTCAAAGAAACAGTCTGACACCCGAAAGCCATACGATCTCGAGTCGATGGCTAACGTCTGGTGCCCACCCATCAAGCTATACTCTCAACATACGGGCCCAAACAGTCCTCAAGCCAGTCATAAATAAGGCAAAGGCAGAATAGCGTTGGGCTAACTATTATACCTTCGAACCTTCTTAAAATTCGGCCGCCGCTAACATATCGATATCGATTGGAATTTGATAAGAATTAATAATTATTTACGTAAATAATATTTTATGTTCCCGTTCATGTAATCCGATATAATATTGATAGCATTATGGAGAATATGTAATTTATACTATTATCTATATCCATTATCTGTACTATTATTGTAGCAGTAATATATTTACTGCTACAGTGAAATTCGCTATACCTAGTCAGACGCATTATAAACTGCGTTTTTGAATACAGGTTGTTCAGAAAAAAAATATTGAACTGTATGAGTTTCTACTATTATTTTGACGCTGACATCGGGCGGAATTTTATGAAAATTAATAATTACGTAACTCGGCAATATTTGATTATGACGAGTGACCTAACCCTGCGTCGCGGTCGTTTTAATATTACTCACAATATTATAAAAGTTGTTTATACGTAACAAAAGCGAGCAGTTAAGCATACCAATTAAATTTTATGGACCACCAGTGACACACGAAGTCACTTGTTAATTTTCTCCACTTTTTTTTTCATAGAGTTGTCCACTTAGAACGACCTCACTTCTTCAATTATTTCTTCAAGTATAAGAGGAAAACGTTTCATGCAAAAAGAACGTGCTAAGAGGGCTCTCTTGTGTTGCACCCCATTACCAGAGACCTAAACATTCTACGTAACTAGCATATTCAGAACTTCAGGTAAATATACCCGGTGTGTTTTTCCGGCGGTAATAATACACCAACTAACCCACTCGCGGCCGTGTAACCGAATCGTACACCATGTGCACGGTACATACTGCGAACTAGCTAAGTATATCGAGTAGGTAGTAGTTAAATATCGCGATTCGTTGTAAACGGCGGGAGCATATTCACGCGATCGTTGAACAGACCGGATTTTCAAACCCGGAAACTTGAGAACGCAATCGCAAATTGAAATACCTGCCAACCACGCAGATCTACGATTTCTACGTATTGTGTTTAATTTCTGGATACGTACCCTTCAAATTCAGGTGAACGATCCTATATTTGTTTCTCAAAATTCCGATTGCAGGATAAACGAGTTGCTCCGTTATTGCGTCGTTTCATAATAAATAATTTTAACATCAAACTCTGAATCTCGTTAGGGGGTCTTGCTAGAGTGACGGTCGTAAAATGAAGCGATTTTGAGGAATTTTTTCAAAGGAAAGTAATACACGTATGAATTTAAAACTCCGTAGCGTTAATGATCGATGTTTGAGAAATATGCAATAATTTAGTTATGCAAAAATAATGATTCTGTCCGGAGTTACAGCGGTTTATCCGGGGCGTCTCAGGAAAGTCTGCATGGCTGCCATAACATCAGCCGTCAAACTTGTCTGAATAAAAAAAAAAACGAAAAGATTTTGAATCAGAATGAGTGTGTCTATAGTTCGTGCTAAAATGAATAGAAAATAACGAAGAATAATAAAATAGCAGCGTCTGACAGACTGAGTAACATGAAACTTTGAATCAGGTTGATTCAGTTTAAAATGAAAATTACTAATCGGAATGTGAACCGTCTGATTTAATAGCTCTTTATCAACAGTATACGAGTTTTGTTGTTCCAGTTTTAAACAAACCTGAATTCCTCCAGGCGACGAATTGTTTGGGGACACTTTCAAAAATTCTCTGATTTCGAAAAGTATGAATAAAAAAAAATATGATCAATGTTTGAAATCAATATGATGGACAAAGCACAATTTTATATCCCAAGTGGTCAAGCTTTTGCCGAGTTGCATGTAAAACATGTGGTCGAGCGTTATCGTGCTGCAAAATCGATTTTCTGCAACGAATTAATGCAGATTGCAATGGAAGCTGGTTCTCATGCATTTCAGTCAATTATGCAGCTACTTTTCAATCGTTATAGCTTCATTGGGATTGAACAATTTATAATGAACAAACACTATTATATTTGATCGCAGTGAATGAAACTTTTTCTGGCGGAACGGTTTCAGAAACCAACATTTATTACGGAACAACCTAATATTTCGAAACGAAAAAGGCAAATAACCGATTCTGTGAAAAAATTTCAATATGTACAGAAATCGTATTGAGCGTGCAGCGGAATATTTATTTACAGATTTATCAGATTTTCCGTGCCCCGGCTGATCGTTTTATAAACATTTGTCCTGAGCAATCCAAACATACCCGACCGGCGATATGATCGATCGATCAATGTTTCAACCGAGCAATTTTCTGTATCCCCTGAGCAATTTCATCGTGGAATAGTACAGTGCAATTCGAAGTTAAAATTGAACATTTAATAACGGCGCGTACAAACGTTTGATTTTCTTCAATTAGTT
This sequence comes from Macropis europaea, assembly GCA_916610135.2. NCBI lineage: Eukaryota > Metazoa > Arthropoda > Insecta > Hymenoptera > Melittidae > Macropis > Macropis europaea. The sequence goes on along the minus strand of OU744343.1, from coordinate 11,021,972 downwards.
CGACGATGCTCCACAAATTTTCGTAACAGTAAATTACAACTGCAATGTTCAAATTTCAATAAAGCGACTGTTACTAGAACGCACAAAGAACTCAATCAGATGTAAAAAAGACAGGATAAACGGAAACCTGAAGTGCATTCTCACGGATACTAAAAAGAGCGACCAACTGTTACAGCTCCTCACAGAAATTGAGAAAATTCACAAAGAATTTTCAAGATCAATTTTCTCGAAAACTAAGTCTCCGATGACTAACACGTTGACTGCCACGGGGGTCACCGGTGACCGGTGCTTTCAATTCTATTTAATTAAATAGCTACTGATTTTTATTTTATTTTGAGAAAATTTCACATTGATACATTTGTATAGGTACACATGTACAATACTGAATATTTAAATACATTTTCCCTTCACGATTATATAGAAAAGGAAAATGTATAGTATGTCTGGCTAGCAATGGCTGCTTTCACTGTGGCAGTCAACGTGTTAAATGTCATAGTAAATTTTTTACTTATTTGTTCACGTAGAATCGCCCTCTTTTCGGTTGTACTGAAATTTTCTTTCCACCCCGTATAAAAGTATATCAAAACAGCGTATTTACACTCCCATCCATAAGTACCTGGACACGCAGTAAATTCCGATAAATAGCGTATTAATGCTATAATAATACAACTATTATTACTTCGGTTTTCGCTACTATTTGTCTAATAGAATAACCTTCTTTTGCCAACAGTATAATAGCAACACGTTTTTCTATCGATAATTCCTTTCCTGAACCCATCATTGTGATCGTTAGCACTGCTAAACTCAAACTAAAACCAACCGAACGCCTGAATCATCCTGGTTTCATGTTTATTGATCTTAAGTGGCTGAGATTGATCCAAATCTATACAAATATCCAGCTCTGGTCAGAAATAAACACACTAAATAGACTGTGATGTGAAGAAAGAACCACCGAGAGATAAAGTCGTCTGAAACTGGACCCCTTCATACTACCTCTATATGTACTTACATTCTTGCTTAACTTTCGTTATAGCAATTCTGTCAACATTATTTGTTAATGAATATTGCTCGTGTTGATCAATAATAGCATAGTATCTGGAAAATAACATAACAAAGCTATAAAGTAACTGTATTTATAAAATTTCGCAGTGATATCCGCAAACATGTACCTTTTTGGACACTAGTGTATTTGTCGAGCTTCGTGAGAGCCACTGTACTTCACGATGTTTGCACGCCGTGAAAATCGCGCGGCGAAATAATAGGCGTGCTTGGGGAGTACTTTCCGTTTTAAAACAATTCGCAATTTCGGTTGGACGTGCAGCTGGGTCAGCGGGGCTCGGAATCGATAGTCAATTCCGCGATCGGCCGCAAAGCTCGTGCTAAAATAGATCTCCGTTTCGCTGATGAAACTTTCCATTAGCTTCCTCGTTTTAAATTACCCGGACACGTGCGATCCGATCGATCCTCGACTCCTTTCTCGGTGATACAAATTTCTGACCCACTGTCCTTTTTCTCCGTCGATCGACTGCTTGTCCCCGTGACTCAGTCTCGAAGCGATTCGCGTTCATGCGCGTCGATAGGTCGGAAGATTGAACGACGAAAGGGAAGAAAATTCGGTCATCTCGATGCAGCCAGTTTCGGTGATTACCTCTCCGGTAAAATGTATTTTCCGCGTGAAAATCGGATCCGACGGAGTGCAGCGGTGTCTGGCGAAGTTGGGTCGTATATCGATTCGAGGTTCGACTCATCCACCCTCCGTTTTTATCCTCGTCATAGATTCATTCAATCCTCCATTCATCCCGCACTCCCAACTCGCTGCATTATTTTTTTTAATATTTAAACATTCATCTATCCGAGTGCTTCCCCAAATGGGTGCCGCGAGATGAGGCGTCTATTAACCCTTCCGCTGTTGAAATTATCATGATCGATCGGTACGTCTGTGCTGAATTCGGTAAACGTCCCCAGCGGCAAATTTTGTAGACATTCTACAGTTACAATTTTCAGTCTGTCATGCATTTACTTGATTCAAAATTTACTGCTTTTGAGATTGTGTGTTCGGTTGTTTTATTGATTATAGAAGTATGAGTTAAGGCCAGACTCGGTCGTGATATCACCTGGTTACATAATAAGTACCCTACTTTATCTGAAACATATCAACCTATACTACGAGATGTAATTACCGCAATGTAACAGATAATCAAGCTAAGTTCGTCGCTAATGACCTAGCAGTACATGCGACGTAAAGCACGAAGGTACAAAAAAAAACAGAAACAGATGTTTCGTATCGTCCAAGTGGTTCTTAGCACAGGCGACATGGCACGTCCAAGCCAGTACAGTGGCTACCAGCACTTCCGCCGTGTCTTTCGCCTTGTCCGTACGTCATACGTACCAAACAACGATATGATTAATAAAATTTATTGGAGTCCAAGAAGCAGCAACATTCTTTACATCAACCTTCTTTACATTAATTGATTTGTACCACAGTTACAAATGTAGAACAATTAAAAGCAGAGATGCTTGTTATTTTAACTTTTCATTTATTATATGACGAAGTTATCTCTCTCTAAAACAATTTTCGTTTCATTTAATGTCATTCAAATTAGGGAGGCAGTGGTTGTTCGTAATATTTCGGTGTAGGTTTCGCGATTTTTTGGAAAATCCTATAAGGGTTCCGCGACAAAATCAGTTTGAGAACCACTGACCTGTACGATGCTAATGAACGGGAGCATTGATAAAAGAGACACGTACGGCGACTTCGCGTCTCCATCGCTGGTCTCTATAAATCAAACGTTTGATGTTCTTTCGAACCCTTTTCTCGGTCTCCTTTTCCTGCTTCACGCCAACTTTCAGCCGCTTTCAGCGCTGAACGCTGGTCTTGAAAGGAATCGAGTTTTTCGTGCGCTCTCGTAAAACAATTGCTGTTGAAAAATATATTGTACTGCGGTTATTGCGGCTTGCTATAAAACTGTAATTTTCAGGAGTACAAAAAAATCTGCTACTCTTCTGGTAATTTAATACCGTCACAGTGAGTGTTTTTCTGTGTAAGATGGCGGTCTCGTGAAATAGAGCTCCTAATATTGAGTCATGCGTTGTGCTGTGAAGAGAATACGAGTAGAGGTTTTGTGAAGGTGTTCGGGCCTCAAGAGACGGAGGTGTTCTTAATTGTTCGGTGTGCGTTGGTTAGATTGACAGTTCGCATAGGTGGAGTTTCTCGAATTTTGTATATAATACGATAGACAATAATTGAAGAAAGAAAAATTGAGTGTTGTTAGAGTCCAATTTATTGTACCACTACGAGCAATTGATGCTGTCCATCCAGTAAGTTTCAATAAACAACTGCAGGATTTCTGACACAATATTAGGGTCTAATAATAGCACTATTGACAGAGATCCTGTATAAAATATTCGATACACAGCAGTAATATTGCTCCAATAATCTCAGGTTATACATTAATACTAAATGTTGATGAACAGAAGCTCCAATGAAGATAATAATATCTGAAACGATAAATCACTTGCTTGTTCTTCCAGATACAATCGCCCCTTGCTCGATTGCATTATGATTTTGTACTCCCCTGTAACGAGGATCTCATTAAGAAGGCTTCGTAAATGTTTGAGAAATGATCGATTCAAAGTGCACGGCCATCGACTGGCGGATGAATGAAAGGTTAATGGACTGACGGTGAAATGTACAATTAAGAGGCAAGGCTGTTCTACATTTCTACTCGAGATACTAGTCTCTTCCGGATCAGTGGGCAAACAGGTAGATAGAAAGAGATCAATCTTCGACGTGCCGCACCTCGAAATGGATATTACCCTGGTTTCACGGCCCCGTCAGAGACACCGATCCGATACGGGAGAGTTACGAGCGACTCTCACGGGGAAGCCATGGTTTCACGTGATACCTTAAAGTTTAATCTGGATACCTTGTACGTCACCACGTAGCATCTCGAGCCGAAAAACCAGGACACCGAAGTGCCTGTTCTTTCGTAAAACTTTAATCTATTTTCTGCTGAACCGTTCGGCCGCCGCGGGAGCCTACGAGAAGGCATACCAAAAGTGTCACGTGTCCTCGACGTAAATTCGAGGGATTCGCTAAAATTTGGAGGATTTTGCTAACTGTCACATACAACGTTCGTGTTTTAAGGTGCATGCGAAGTAGATGTGGAAATTGTATAAATGTTGAATCTTTCATGGATTTCGAGTTAGTTGAAATGTTTGAGGTGTATAGCGGAACAGAGGAGCATGATCGCGCTCGTTCGAACTTGAACGCACAAACTCTTTCGTAATTAAAGAATTGTACTACGAATCACGATTATGACTCCATCGTGTTGATATTGAGTATTAGCAGATTAGAAAGTACAAGAATTAATTTGGACTTATCGATTCTATTTATGATTATTAACAGCCACGTGAAATGTCCATACATATTAAAAGAGACTTGATTTTAATCCAACTTCTGCGTAGAAATATTCGAAAATGTCTTTTTAGGTGTGATTTTTATACTTTCAAGCATTCTGAAGCACATTATATTTTTAGAGTGTGTAACTCCGCTAACAAATACTAAATCTGGTTTTTCAATACTGCGCTTGAAACATTTAAGAAGAACCTGATCGAATGCAATAATTGATCATTCTTTGGCAACATTACACGATGTTTGATTTTCCATTTTATCGCATGAAGTTTATAGAGACTTGTTCCATTTAAAATGAATGATAAAAATTATTCTGAACATTTATTTGCTGAAATAGAAAAACACTGGAGCAAATATTCACTTGTTACATGTAAGTACTGTCACAGAAGGGTCCACTAAGAGTACCCTTTGGATTGTCTCTGAAACTTGCAAATAAAATTTAAGTACTAAAAAATATCTAATATAAATTAAATAAAACAAGTACAGAAATTACAAAAAATAAAAAATTCTAATCATATTGAAATTTTAGTCATTGGTATGATTAAAAACTAATTAATATTAATATCCGAAGTGTCATGTTCCTTCCAGAAAGAACTTAAGTCTAAATATTAGGTTAGCTACTAAATTCGCAATCTTTCGAATTTCTTCGCCTCAAAATTCTCTCAACTCTTCTATCACGCAGTCAGAAAAGTACCAGAACTATACAAAAAAAACATTCCAAATTAAAATATGAATAACCTGAACCGAAACTAATACCTCAAACTTTAATAAACTTTCAAGTGTTGCGAATTTAGTCGGCAACCCAATATTTTCCTCTAATAATACTTTTTCCATTTGCCTCCCAGTTCTCCAGATGTTCAATTTGATTCATCTCGTTCGAACGATTCACAATCGGTTTACGGAGCCGTGAAGTTTGAAACGCCGTTGGCCGAGGAGCGTGGCAATTTGCGAAAATAATACGGCAGTGTAAGTGAATAGCGTAAATGGCAGGGAGTAATAATTCATTGGAGCTTAAGCGTAGGAGAAGTGCGACAGAAACGAAGGATCCTAACGGATCAAGATTGCGGTTTCTCCCTTCGCCTCGCTGTGATCTGCATCGCTTAACCGTAGTAGCGAGGCCACGATGCCATTCCCACGAGGCATGAAACTTTAAAGAGGGTACAAAGAGCAGCGAACGTGGAGCAGCCGGCAAAAAAGGACTCATCCCCAGCCGGAATCCCATTTGCAGGCGTATTTTTAACGCGTTTCCACGCTGGAGAACATGTCCGAGCTCGTTCGCATCGCCACTGCCACCGAAACACACCGGACAGGCGAACTTGTTTAGAATTCCACGGTATCGTTGACAATGAAAATTAGAATCCTTTCGAACAACTCCGACTGAAATTATTAAGTAAATGTCACGAACGTTCTAACATTCTTCACTATGTGAAATTTATGTGGACGAAATATGTAGAGCGTTTATAAATTACGATAATTTCATGCGGAAAAGTCGTTCATGCAATGTTTTTGAAATATTTTGATCAAATTTGATATTGATGCTGTTCCTACGGTAAAGATCGCAAGACGTTCTACGTTGTTACAAGATAACAAACGGAGAGGTAAAATCATTCAAAGACACAGTGCATGCATTAGCTAATAAACTTTAAATCCTACACAATAATTTTACCTCGAAGTTTTCATTAAATTTCGCTACGAATTTTCCGAACAACCTAATAGATATTGCTAATAAATTTATTTTATAACACTGTTGAGAGTTACTCTTACCAGACACTGCAATTGTTATCAATGCATTGTATTATCTTTGACAAAATGTAAAGTATCAGAGCTACGTTGAAACTATGAAATAAGTAGATAAAAGTGACTTATATTTTAGCACATTGGTATTTATTTAATTGTTACAGTTATGGAAAGTATAGATTGAAGTAGTGTGTAGCTGTTGGATGTTCCTGCGGGTAAATAGGGTTATCTTGAAATTTAAAAAATTAGTAATTTAATAACTCTGAAAGGCTTTATAAACATCCACATTAACCTGGGCTACTGTCAATGTTCAGTGACCCGATAATATAAAAATGCAACAAAGGGAAACGGGACGGAATATACTCGACATATGTTCAAGTAGAAAAAGTCATGCACTGGTCAGCCAGCGCACAAAGAGGCGAATTAATCTACTTGCAACACATCCTTCAATATTCATGTGTTTTTCTGCGCTCCCTTTTCCGCACAGTTTTTGTTCGAAACTCCTGAAACAGAGATTTCCATTGTTAATTAGCGTATTTATTACAAAGGTTCCCTCTGCGTAGGCAGCTACTCCGAGCCTGCCGTAATAAAAGCTGAATTTTTAAATGAGAAATATCTGAAACAACGAAATGGTAATATATTTCGCTTTTTCTGGAAACGCTCGTGTCCTGTCTGATATATAGGCAATGATACATTTTCTGACATGGGCGTTCGCAGAACTTTGGACAGGTATTGATGGGTTAAGCGAATTTCGCGCTGGACCCATCGGTTCTCCTGTAGTTGATAAAACTTTTATATTTCGTGAAATGGACAGTTAACTTGCATTATTATCTGGCATTCTCACGTATTCGTGCATGATTTATTTCACATCGAATTTATTTATTTACACCGAACCTGTTTCTGCAGCTTTCCCATAATTTCTTTCGGTCATTCTCGTGTTATTAATTGACATTCTGGTGAATATTATTAATTACGTATACTTCGTATTAATTACGTGCTCGTCGAAAATTATAATAATTTTCATGTTGCAGAATGCATGTAATTTTAATCGATGCGCCGATATTGCGACTGCGTACGCGGAATAACGCGATAACTATTGAAAAGCGCGCATCACTCGGTCGGTTAATGAAATTTTCTCTCTGGAACATTGACGCTATTCACTTTGTGGTAAATTGGAATTAAAACATCGTCGTCTCGCATTCAGGAAAATACTCTGCAATTGCGTTGATAACGAGGCTGTACAGCTTTCACCGTATCAGCTCAATACCTCGTATAATTAGATGGTTCTTCATTAAGGACTGCATTACAGATGAAATATGGCTTCAATTGTTCGCAACAGCTGCGTTCTTTTAACTGAATCTATTTTAATTCATTGCTAATTAATCGCTTTCCAGATGATTTGCCGTATTGCTACACGATTTCCAGGCATCAAATTGCCGTTCATTCATTATCGATCATGATTCAATCTTCCACTTGACTGCTGTACAAAATGGTGATTCCGATAAATAAAATGGAGGTAGTCTTCAAATCTTTACTATGTCTCCAAAACAAAAAAAGAATTGCCATCTATGGAAATATAAATAATTATCACTTTATGTATCAATTGAGGCTACACATCTTCGTTAATAAGATTTGTTTTTAATTACAATAGCAATGGTCTTTAAGGCGGATAAAATTATCGTAACACCCTGCATATTAAAAGTTGCTTGTAATATAAGAACAAAATGAAAAATTTTCTACTTGAATCCTCGAGTGCATTGATGAATGAACAGCTTCTACCAGCACACATAATTCGCTTTCAACAACCCTCTGGAAGTCAAGAGTGCTGTAGGGGAAAGTTTGAAAGAATTGGTGTGTAAGTAGGACAAGTATTTGTAATATATGGATCATATTCTATGTCACGAGTATGACTCGTTATTGCAAGGCAAGGGGTCAAATCCTTGTTGGCAGCACAATGTTTGTCATCCTTTGACTTCAATATTGACAGTCAACGTGTTAACACAGTGGAAACTTCCATACCTGGTCAGACACGATATAACATGTCAATAAAATGTAAAAACTCTCATTAGCACGTTCGCTACCATGGTCGATTCGACGAAAACGTGCACCGCAGACCACGTTTTATTTTTATCAATTATTTCTGTCACACATGTGCGACGTCGAGCTCTCAAAACGGGATCGATGCGTCACGCGTATGTGACGCTGGTAGCGAACGTGTTAAAGAATCAAAGATATCAATTGCGAAAGTCCGTCCCAGGCACGCATTTGGCTGTGCTTCGAAAAAGATGTCCTACGGAGTCGAATGCTCGATCTCCATGTCGAGGGGGAAACGCTGATAATACGGAAACGGACGACATGTTTTGCATTTTATGTCGGTGCCGGTACCGTGACGCACTTATCTACCTACGGCGCATCATTGCGAGCACTCGCGCGGCATATGGCACAAGGCATCCTGCTAGCAATATTTCTAAAAGCGTACTCCACTGGGTTGTGGCTAACGCATTTACATTTTCATAAACCGGTCTTGTTTTGCTCGTATCCAGTTGACGTACCGTCGAAAGCTCCTCCTAACGCGTTGCCGGTGATTGGTGTGACCCGTCATGCTTGCTCCTTAACCCTTAAGCGCCTTACGATTTGACTTCAGGCATGTGTTTCCGTTCAGACTGTTCTTCGAGGCGACTCTGTGTGCGTAATTTTTAGGAGAATGTACAGGGTGTTACAGTAATCGTGGTACGATCGTAAAGGAGGTAATTTCTCATGGAAATATGTGTCAAAAATATAGAATAAGATTTATTATGAGGCGTCGTTTATTTGGAAATTAGGTTCAGATAATCTTTCCATAGGCGTATATTTGACTAAAAATAATATGATGTTTGTAATAATTCAGAATAATGTATCTAGTTTTAATATGGAATTTTTTTTTGTTCAATTATAGTCTTGTCTGCATCGTTCTCGTTGTGCATACATTTTTTCTTAACGAAATAAAGAAGCGTAGACGGAGAATAAAGTGTTCTTAACATCTTTTTCTGTCTAAATGTATTGCCAATTTTATTTCACTTCATTTAATTAATGGTGTCATATTGAAGCGATAATTTATACTAAACGCAACAAAAATTGTTTCTCTTTACGCGTAAATACCATAAGTATATTTAATATAATATAAAGAAACCAGTTTATTATTAATTGAATGGTTAAGTGTCCGATTGATATTCGAAGTCTGTTTCCTCGCCAATGAAGCATCGTGTGCAAAAATTGTATTCCGTAATTTCGATTTGTTTTTGTACGAGAAATCGCTTCTTTCTCGATTGTGTCACGATTATTGGGACACCTTGTATCTATTACTGGGTAACGAATTAACACTTTCACTACCATGTGATCCATATATAGATGACACTTAAACTCATTTGTTATTTATCTGACCACGAATACTATTAGGAAAATGTTTCAGAAGATCTAACAGACCAGCAGCAACTACAAATAATTACCAACATTATCAATTACAAAGAGTACAATCTCAGATTAATTTCATGTTGCATCAAAGTCTAGAAATTCGTGTCGTTTTCAACCTATACAGTACGGATGTCAACGCGTTAAACAATGCCACCGATGAACTCGTTGTTTTGCCAAACAATTAATTGCCGGCTTCTTGCATCCGTGCGATAGCCGTTTGCGTCAACGTGCTTACGTGTCTCTACTTTTTTTTTCTGAAATCTTGCACGTTCCGAACGACGCTCTTTCATAGAGGCGTTAACGTTTTCCCTATGTGGGCGCTCGTCGAATTTGCGGCCGCTTAAGACAATTCAACAAAGGCACTCCGTGGAATGTTTGGGCTTAAAGCCCAGGAAAAACCAACGGAACAATAAACTCGCCGGTTCTTCCTGTTTCTCTCGAAAAGCTTACGGTTTGACTTTCGCGCTGCCAACTGTATAAAGCTCCGTGCCAGGCTGAGTGTTTTACTCTGTTATCCTCTTACGTTTCACACAAACGCTTCCACGCTGCTGGCGATCGCGGGACGTCATTTTATCCGTGATATTTTCCCGGTGTATTTTTCAAACGAAAATTGCCGCTCGTCGTACGGCGCGGGCTTTCGAAATAAATTACACCGGCCGACGTCGAGTGAAATCCACCGATAGCCCAATTAACGCGCGACCGCTTTATTTCCAACCTCCGCCCCCCAGCCCCCCACCCGGTGGCTTTAACCGAATTCATCGCGTACCAGTTATCCGCAGATTTCATAAACCCGGTCGGATAATTTCGTTACCTTCGATCGTAAAGCCAGCCGTTCGCGATCGTCAAATTCGTACGTACGAAATGTTCGTGAATGTGCAAGGAAACTTTAAAGCCGGGAGCAGGATACGTTGATGGGACGGAGTATAAAAAGCTGGCGTATCGTTTTACGATACTCCTCGAATGAAAAGTTAAGTAGCGGGTAATAGTGTAATTTAGAACATCGCCGGAAACGCGGTGTACACTCGGACGACGTTTAATGCTCGCCGTATGTACGGGGTGTCTCTAAGAAAATGACCTCGATGCTGATTGCTGAGAAGGTGAGCTGAAGTTCGTGCCCTGTGAAGGTGATAGTAGTAAGACTAGTAAAGTGACATGTTAGGAATTGTTACAGACACTGACAAGTGTTGTGAGTTTATCGTGTGGGCACGGCATTACAGTTTGTGAGAAAAGACAAATTCTCCAATATAAGTGCTTCGTTAACCCTTTTAGTACCCCACAGCCGATATATCGGCTCCGCGGTTTTCCCGAAAAATACCTTGAGCCGATATTTCGGCATTTCATTTTTGTTTTTAAATTTTTTTTTTCTCCATTGATTACAAGCTTTGATTCATGGAAAATAATTTCTTTCTTTTCCTTATGTAAAACTAAATACATTTTACAATAAAATATAAAAAAGCGTCAAACTATCTTTATTTATAAGAAAAATATGTTAAATATAATAAATGTCTTCAAAAATGCATATTTTCCAAGGTATTTTCGGGTTTGGGAGGGCTCCGAGTCATGTCCTTATGGGGTTCCCGGAGCCCTCCCTTACACGCCAGAGGATAGGTCACCGTGGCGGTTTTAGTGGGTAAAAATCCCGCACTACCCAGGACCCCCCTCCAGGATCCGCGGTGCGTTTTGAAGGTTTTCTCCACGTAAAAAGAAAAGGTATTTTCGGGTGGTACATGAAAACTTGTAAGGTACTAAAAGGGTTAGGCAAGCAATCAGGCTGTGAAGGTATGTATATTGAATATTATCTGAGCTCGTACTGTACCACCACCTTACTATTTTGAATTCAATGCCGACTGATATACCACAGAGTCAGAGGCCACCCTGTCACTCCAGGTGACATAAAAATGTTCAAAAACTCAGAGTCACATCAAAATATAACACATACGAAGTCCTACTATAAAGGTTTAATATCTACAGTCATTAGAAACCAAAGTGAAAGGTAATTTAGATAGTAATAAAGGCAATGTACATAGTACACTGTGATGCAAAGTGAATAGCATTTGATAGAATCAAGAAAGAGAAATGGCCTTGATATACCTGATCTCTGTACCTCCGCAACAACCAGACACGCGAAAGCTGCTTTTTGCAAATACACTGTTCAAGGCAATCAGGACATCGCGTTTATGAAGAATCCTTAACAATCTACCAGATATCAGAAAGGAAACATTGTGCATGTAGTATAATATGTACCTTCATGGAATATCTTTTGTCTACATTATGCAGAGCTTTTCAAATTTTTTATTTATTTTTAATTACGTGATCTTCTGACTATTGCAATCAGTCCATATACTCAATTATCGGACGATGCGTATAAACGTTAACGTTACAGAAAATGTAATAACAGTGAATAGCTATTTAATTAAATTCCATACAAGACTTGGGTCGTCGGTGATCCACGCTGCAGCGAGCGTGCCAAACAGCATTAAAGCTCCATTTTATGGCCAAAAGACCGTGTAAAACATGTCCGTATGGAATTAATAAGGATCAAAGAAGGGCGTAGCAGAGTTCGAGGGGGCATGCCTTTTCAGAGGCATCCCGTGTATTCACGTATACTGAAGTGGTCAAAAGCGTTTCTATAAGCTCGGTAATTAACGTCGACACGGCACGTAAAGCGACTAATAAAAAAAAGTTAGCCAGTGGATGTAGCGTCGCGAGAATGACATATCCGGCTGGCATTTCTCTTTTGCGTCTCCCTCCGCGTTTCCTCCTTCCATCCGTGTCTCTTACGTACGGTGCACGCTTTCACGTTGCGCCGAGTGTGTCGTGCTTCACTTTTAAAGGGGAAATGCCAGTGTACAGGTGTGTGTTCGACGAGGGATGGAAGCTGGCCGGATGTCCTACGGAGCGGGGACGGATGCGACGGGTTAGAGGACACGCATGGAAATAGGCGAACCTGTCTGCATTTGCATCTTCAAATCCGTTGTGATCCCGCCTCCGTGGATGCGCGTTGACACGATGTAGACTGAATTTACTCGGGATAAGTAGACAAATACCGGGATGTATCCGCCTTTCCTGTAGCTGCGTGCACCGCCGCGGAAGATCCAGACTACGTCCGTATCGATTGCCATGCTTCAGAACCTCGTAATGCTGCACCGACGAATTAGTACGCTGACGCTCGTCTAGCCTCGCAAATACCTTAGACACTGATTAGAGAAACGCAGCTGCGCGCCGGATAGCTGCATCCGAGTGCGTTTTATGGGGAATAATTGCGACGGTCTAATTCGGGAGATGTTCAATTACGCTCCATCGATGATACTGGGTTCCTGGTACAACGGAAACGCATGAAAATAAATGGAAGATGTAGGATAGAGTTAGATTGTCGAGATGCAGTGGTAGAGACTGAGGAATCCTTTGGCCCAGCGTGCTCGATTCCTGGTTACTCAGGTTGTCGTGTCCTGGTTGGAGAAGGATTTAAGCGTGCAGGGTTTTAACAAGTAGGTCTGATCGCTGATTGATTCAATTCACTTGCGCTTAGCATCTGAAAGATGTATAAGGGTCGAGTAGTTTTGTATGTTAGGGAGTCTGAAGCAAGCAGTGCATATACGCACCTCTTCGCTGTGTTAAAATAAACGCGGAAGACAATAAACAACTGTTGTCTCTAACGTGTCGTAGAACTTCTCACATGATTTTAATTCTGAGTGTGAAGTACCTGTGGGTTCTTGCAATACTTTTGTAAGAAATCGAAGATAAACCCTTTTATGTGTACACATTTTAACGTTCATTTCAACTTATTATTGTCAGTACTTAAATAATAAGTACATAAAAGTCATAAGTCAGTACATAAAAGTAGCTCTCACTTACGAAGAGTTGCCTCAATAGGCCTTCAAGAAGTATCGTGTAACTATGATGGTTCTAAAGCCTCCGAAAACTATAGATCCCATGGCTGAATGATCGCAGCAGTCGATGCTGGGTTATGTGCAAAAGAAGAAGAAGAAGAAGTAGAAATATCTGGCGGTGCACAGAATGTACTGTTTTGTTATTTCTTGAATAACATATAAGAATCACACGTATGTCTCCTAAATAACAAAAATTTTATAAGGACTCTTTGCTTTTAGGTAAGTGAAATAAGCTGTATGTACATGGATCAACACTTTAGCTAGCACGTGTACCTCCGGCGGTACATGAAGAGTTGTATCACGCCATAAAATATATATTGCTGTACTATGAATGGCAATTTTCACTGTGGCAGCTGAAGAATAATTGAATATTTAAGTATTTCTTTTCCTTTACAATTAAAAACAATAAATTATAGTGTGTTTGAGCAGGCATAGTTGTTCCCACTATGGCACTATACGTTAAACAGAGTCCTGGAGATATTGTTATTATTATTTACTCTTATGGACGTTGACCTACTAGATCATTGGCCCAAGTTCTGGAGGTAATTTACGGCTTGTAGAGAACTAATAAGCCCATTATTGAAAGTTATAAACGAATGTTCAGATTTTTCAGCAAGAAAATTTCCAGATAATACGTTTACAGAGTTACAAGAGCATATAATGAAAGGGTTGCCAAGGAGACTGGAAGACGACGTAATAAATGTTTATTGTTCCAAGTGAAAGATTGACAGAGTGTTATGTTCTCGAGACTTGTCGGAAGGTTTTCGTCTTTTCGCTGCATGATCGCGGGTATTTATACTAATTTTTGTTGCCACTCTCGAGACATCGAGCTTGAGTTTCCAGTTTTCTTGAATCCTATTGCTTCAGAGAAACTCCAATTCGGTATTCTTGTCTGTTAAAAAGATGCAATTGTTTCATGGAGCTTTCTGGTGACCGTGTCAATGTCACTGATCCAATACCCCTAACAGTCCAGTAGCAAGCTTTAGTGTATGATAGTATACTGCACGACCATGTGCCTATCCAGCGGGCGTCATGACTACCTTAAATTTTCCAACCAGTAACAACCGAGGTAAATATTTTCTAAGCACCTCGAAGTCTTCAAGTCCTCCAAGGATTTAAAAATAATAAACACAGTGGTCGGCACGAGCTGTACTTAGTCTCCTTATGCGCGAGAGAGAACTCACTGTGGTGACATTTCGTCCCAAACAATTGCTCAGAGGTCACCATAGTGGTCCGTAGTAACTGAAGGGTAAACGGCTGTAAATTCGGCTATCGACGCTCGTTTGAAATGGTCGCGAGACGCGCGTCACCGAACCATCCACCAGAAAATCCGTAGAAATCGATTGCCGGTTGTTTCGTGCCCCGAACACCCGTCTACTAATGCACATTGTATGGCACCGGCCTGTACTCCTTCCTGCACGTGACTGTATACAATCGGTTCGGCTACACATGCACGTACTCATGCGGACGTACCCTGGAGACTTGACGAAATTTCACTGTTCCACGATACGGTCCAGAGTTTTAAGGGAATTTAAAATTCCGCTGACGATGCTGCCCGATTCACGTGTACGTTATGTGTAGCTACACGTATAGGGAGAAGGAGAAAGGGAGATACGGGGAGGAAAACGTCACACACGACATACACACGCTCATAGGAATTGTATTTTTGCACAGAGAAGAGTTTGATGTCGGCCACTGCCGAAGGTTATTTCTCCGCTGCCGCCAGCTCTAACTCTTATCTGCTCAATCAATGAGGGTTGGCAGACTGTTATGGGGTTATGAAATACTGTTCGGGGACGTGGTAGTTTTATAGAATTGCCGAAAAGTGAAGGGAAGACGAGAAAGTCAGAGGAGCCTTGTACTTTTCAAAGGGATGCTGTGATTCGTGATTTTGGCTGAACACACCGATCCTCTGCAATGTTCGACAGCAATTCCAAACTGTTTCTTTACAGCACAAATTATGTAACGAATGAACGGATTTCTGAATAACTCGCAGGTTGATCTTTCATAATTACAAATGTAATAAATATTTAGAACGATGGATTTATTACATAAAGTGTCCCAAAAAGACTGTGCAGTCCAAAAACAGCAGATTCTCTATACCAAAATAAATAAACAATTTCATAAGCGATTGAAAATTGGGTATTATTGTGTGCGTGCACATTAATATGCTATCGGCTAATCGCTCAGCTGCACATGTAGACACGCTCGCACACACAACGAATACTCAATATTCTATCGCTTATATCCCGAAAGCGAAGGCGCAGATTTTAAAATTTTCGAATTGTTTTGGCATGGAGAATTTACAGTTTTTAGATTGTACAACCTTCTGGAACACTCTGTACAAGCTTATTTCACTATTCCTTTGAAATATTCGACAGCAATTTGACCCTTAATACGTTGACTGTCACAGTGAAAACAGTCGTCGCTAATCAGACACCATATGAATTTTCTGTATAAATCATGAAGGAAAAAAATGTCGAAGTGTTTAGAATTGCATATGAGTGCCTATATTTGCGTTGCAATGTTACATTTGTTCAGAATATAGTAAAAATCAGTAGTTATTTAATTAAATAGAATTTAAGGGGCCGGTCACTGACCACCGTGGCAGTCAACATGTTAAAGACACCTTTAACCGTGAAAGACACGCCTGACTATTGGAGTAGCTGGACGGTGACCTGGTTCCTTCGGTTTACTATGCGATGATACTGGAATATGACCTGATGTTCCGTTACAGGAACTTTCCTTTTCTTACCTGGCCGTTCGACTATTGGAGTAGCAAGGTGTTGACTTTGTTTCTCTGGGGAAACTTCTGTAGCTTTCCTGACCGTTCAACAACCAGACGTACCGGGTCAGACTCTTCATAGTTGTACCAACAGCTTCACCGTACGGACAGAAGGCCAAGCAAGGGATTTTATTGCGAAAATTGTGATACGAGCTTCTCAGACCGTTGCTTTTTAATTTCGATCCACGAAATTTATTCAGTCGAGCGGTGGACCAGAAATAAAAGTTAGAAGCCACATTGTACGTGGGACGATAGGTCAAATCGGCGGTGCTGAGTTCTCAAGACTAGAAATAAAACCGGGTTGTGATATTGAAGAAGCGGACGACATTTTCGTCCCCGTAACCTGGAATAGCCCGAGAGCTAAGGCAATAAAAAGAAACTGGTTAAAACATTAATCGATACAGCTCTTCAGTTTCTATAGACAAGAACATCAGAGTGTTTCTGTCCAAGCCAGTGTTTGTATTAGTGCAGAAGGTATTTCAATTTCAATGTTTTAAAGTATTTTTAACAAATGGCTATTTATTAAAAGCACTCTAACAGTTTTTTATAAAGAATGAAGAAATGCATTAATGAATGTATTCACGAATATATAGTTTCATTTAACCCTTAACTGCTACAGACGGTGAAACTTACGCAACTGCTATAGGAAGTCTCAGACCGCTAATGTTTATTGCGTTATTACGTACATACAAGTGCCGAATAAAGATCAAACCCAATTGTTCTTGCTTTGTGCAATAATAATAAAGAGACCCAAGTGTGATTGCACAATAAACTGTAATTAAAAACTACATGGCGTGAGAAGATGATAAGTCATGCAGGAAGGGAAATAGGGATGAATGAAAATTTGGAGCTGTCTCACAGACGTTCTATAGTAGTTAAGGGTTAACAAACCGAAGTTGATCTTCATCTATCGCTCCACTTATATAAATAAATTGAGAACACATTGTGTCCATTCCTAAAATATCTAACTCTGATATAGAACAAATTTTCATACAACTTTTAATTTACAGGTTAATTAAAGCTACCACGTTGGATGTACTATCCCTGCACAAAATAATTCAAACTAACATGAATGTTGATCTTTTATGCGTCTTCAAGAACATTGATTAGACTGGAATGCGGAGAAAGTATCAGAAGTGTTCGCCTTTCCTCGCTTCGCTAAATTCATCATTCAGTTGAAAAAGAAACAAGGATTTCTTTTGGAACGATACTCGTTTCCTATGCGTCCCTGTGCTTGTATTTCAGCAGATGGTGAAATCTTTCTTGCACTGTTTTCTCTCGCTCAACGCGCAGATTCTCGTCGGCGAGAACACCTTGTAGGGAATTCTTCTTCGCGATATGACTGAATATTACTCCGGCACGAGGAAAAAGGGAGGAGCGGCAAAGAACGATGGAAGTAGAGATTTTACCCGGGACCAAGTCAACCGGATTACATTTTCTCGCCGCTCCCGACGTTACTTTGCCGCCTCGAAATTACGAATAGCCCCTAAGCTCTAGAACTTTTCGTGTCCCGTGGCTGGCCGTAAATTCGCGCGTTTTATTTTCGAGTTCGCGGGAAACTTCTGATGAGAAGCCGGAACATCGATCGCGGGCAAAACGCTCGAAGATTCTCTCGTTCGTTGCGCGAGAACGAGAAAACACCGTGTTTTCGTATTGCACGCGGAGCTCGGCCAGCGACGGGACGCGAATATCGACGTTGCAACGGCGGTTAATTTATGAAACTCGTATCGATCGGAACGTTCGCATTCAACGAGGTACAAAGAAACAGACGAGGGAATCGTGGCTCGAAAAAAAAAAACAAGAAAGAGAACAGGAGACGAGAGACAGAGCAGCGGGTTACACGGTGTGCCGGGCTACGTCGATGTCGCACCTGTACAAAAGGGAGCGGACGATTTTTCAGGCAGATAAAAGTCGCGAGTAAAAAATCAACATCGCTCCGGTTCCCTCGGACGAATGGCCACGGGCGATATCTGTGTGCATAGCCGGTGCAGGATTTGTCCATTTCCTCCTTTCTCGAGCTACGCGGAAAAAAGCATCGGCCGAAAGCGTCGGATGAATATTGTTTTGTTAGGGATGCGCTGTGTTACGATGCCGATACAATTTCACCGGTTCACCTATTCCCCATACAAGCGGATGCTGATTCTCCTTCTGTTTTTTAAAGCTCCATCGATCTTTATATTAAGAACCGCAGTATAACCCTGTTGCCTTGAATCGAATTAAATTGAATATACTAGGTGACTATAAAGTTCTGCAGCTGCTTAAAATTTTAATAATTGAGAATACATTGTTGAGTTTGTAAGGAATCGAGGAAAAGAAGCGCAAAGGTATATATGAAATTGGTACGATCGCTGGACACACTCGTTGTATATTTATTGTGACTCACAGGTACACGCGTTGAGATGTGTTTTACCTGGAGGTCGGTCGTGCTTCCCCTCTCTAGCCTCAAGTTCGGTAAAGAACGTATTGTGTGGACACAGGTCACAAACACACTCAATTCTATCTAACGCATACGATCCTACCATACATAAATAATGTAATTATGTAGAAAAGCAACAGGGAAGCCAGAAAGTGAGGAATTTTGAAGAGGTTCACCGTCCAGTAAAAATTCTCAACTCGCGACTTGGCTGATAATTCTTCGATTTCTGCTTCGAGAAGTGTCGATACGCGGGTACCAATGCACCTGTCTTACGCAGAATTTTACGCGCTTTAAGATAGTGTATGTAAAAATTTGCCACAGTCAACAGGAAAGCCAAAAAATGGAGAATTTTGAGGAGGTCCGTGATTCTGTCTGAGTACCTGGCTCGCGACTGGTCTGACAATACTTTGAATTTTGTTTCGAGAAGGGTCGATACGCGGGTACCAATGCACCTATCTTACGCAGAATTTCACGCGCTCCAAGTCCGTATATGTAAAAATTTGCCAGATTCAACAGGGAAGCCAGAAAATGAAGAATTTTGTAGAGGTCCACTTCCCCGGCAAAATTCTCAACTCCCGACTGACCCGATAATTCTTCGATTTCTGCTTCGAGGAGTGCTGATACGTGGGTACCAGTGTAACTATCTTACGGCAATTGTTTCATTCTTCCTTTGAAGTATTACCCCTTTTCCGATACCGGTGTAGCATGTCCTGGAATAATATTCGGGATTTGAAGTCGCTGTCCATGTATGTATGGGTGTCAGTGTGAGTGACGGCTGTGTCGGAAACTTTCATGCACCAATGCTAATATGAATCGAAAGTGTAAAATGGGTATTGCTGTATCATTGATGGAGGGTTTATATTATATTTCCGTTTGATTTCAGGGATTCGATTCCCTCGTTTCGGTCGTTCAGGGCGAAACTCGCGAACAGGGCGTCAAACCGTGGCGACGTGATACAATAGTGTTAATTATGGGGACGTTATTTAATTGTAATTACACCGATGCCTGTGCCGTTCATATTAATTACCCCCCGTCCAGCATGCGTACGTTCCATTGTATTAATGACGCGGCCTTCCCGTATCCGATGACGGGTTCCTGGCCTACATATCCATTTGTCGCGCGGCCCTGGCAATATTTATGCGCCAAATTCACGCCGGATTACCTGTCGCGACAGACAGTTTCACGGATATTAACGTCGAGAATGTATTGTGCAGGTGTACACACGCGTCCGTCCGTCCGTCCGCCTGTCTGCATTTGTCCAAGAAATTGACAGACGCGAGTCACGCGGAGAGACGTTAAGAGACCGTGGTCCGTGATGTCCGATCGCCGAGTGCTCGATAATTTTCGCCATTACTGGACCGGGTGTTTGTTAAGAAATTAAATTGAAGGTGACGTCGGTATTTTTCATTTATAGAGAAATAAATCGACCACGATCAACCGGTTGCACCCGTGTAGACGACATTGTATGGTAAACTCAACATAAGCAGAATTTTTAAGTATTCGTTTCTGCTATTACAAACTAATTGTAACATTATTAGCTTGAGCAAAATATTGGAAAAAATATACATTAGTGCGTGGACTATTTAGTGAAGAGAAATACTCAAGAGAATTCTACATTTTTTTGTGTTTTAACACGTTGACTGCCATCCTACACAGGCTGAAAACGACACACCTTTCTAGACCTTGATACAACATGAGAGTAATCTCCAATTATGCTCTTTTTGACCAATGATGTTGGTAATTCTTTATAGTTGTTTTACAGGTTCTGTTGCACCTTTTTAAATATTTTTATTAGTCCTATTCGTAGCCAGATAAACAACAACTGAATTTAAGTGTCACATACATATGGGTGACATGGCAGTCAAAGTGTTAAACTATTTGTAACATACGAATGAAACGTACGCCCGTACGAATGAAAAGTTATGACTCTTAAACGATATATTGTCCCATCATGGTACATACGACATCTGAAAAAGCATTAAACATAGTATATTTGAAATAGTTCACAAAACGGGTGATACTGGTTTTTGCTATAAATACACACCTTCTTAGGTCCAAAAAGTAGCAAAAATGGCTACAAGTCGTGCAAACTAATGGTAATCTATAGCAGCCGTGAATCACATGAAAGCACCTGACATCTGACTATTTTTCAATGCAAGTTTCATCAAATTATCTTAAAATGCTTGACAGTTGCGAATTTATTATCATTTTCGCGAAACAGCATCTTCACCCGCCTTCCTGCCCCCTGTGGACCCAGGCGAAGATGTATGACAGAAAAGAATGATGCCTACACAGATTTATAAATACGCAACGTTTGATAAAACTCTTATTGTCGTAGATTCTGAATAAACGCCTCTACGATACCCAGAACATAATGCCTCGATTCAATTCCGCCGTTCGAGCGAAAGCGCGTGAAGATGTAATTGCACGGAGCAAACAATACATCTCTCGCCTTCCGACCGGGTGATAACGTTAAACAAACGTTATCGTACGATCGGGCTTCGCGCCCACGGTGATCGCGGAACAATTAAAATTCGACGAGGAAGAACACGCATAAATCCTCCGTTAAAAACGAACCGCGAATAAATCTCTGTGTGCAGCGTGCCGTTAATACGCGCGCGGGCCGATATTTTCCGGAGTTATTATGAATTCCGAAGCAGAAAGTAAAGTAAACTCGAGATGAATGCAACGCAATGAAAATAGATGCATCCTATTACAACTTCGCGTTGCGTACACCGCTGCCTCGCGCATCGCATTACGGGAGTTATAAATTTCGAATGCGATTCGAGGATACACCGCTCGCTGAGGGGTTACACGGTTCTGTTAAAAAAAGGTCCACCCCCGCCCTTACGTTCCGTCCAATCGTCTGGCTTGTCCTTCGTCTATTCACCTCGCCGCACAGTGGCCAATATAAGGCTTACATCGTTATTATCTTGCTCCTTTCTGACTTCATTCTTCTTGTTTTTATTATTTTATTCCTGTACGGAATTTTATTTCGCAACGTTGGCCATGCCATGAATATAGGCGGTTCGCGAGCTGCGCGTGAGCGCGCAACTGTGGTTTACGCACCTGAAATTTGTACACGCATTAGTAAAAAAAAAATAGAACTTTATTAACCCATTTTTGCACACTGTACTCAGTTGAGTACACCCACATTTTCGCCTGTTAACTCTATCTGTTGGTCGATAGAAAATTGTCTTGTATGTAGTCATTACGTTGAATGTTTATTGAATGTTCCCATGAGCAGCTTTTCAATAACAAATGCTTCTGAAGCAACAGGGCTAGTTTCTTGGGCAAAAATGGGTTAAAGTAAGACTTCTTGACGAAGGTGCCTGTAGACAAATGAGAAAAGGCGTCCGTCTATAACGGCACATTGACTGCGGCTGGGGAGAACTATGACGCAGCGCGTTCTCTTCGTCGTTGATAAAATGTTTTCGCGAATGGTAGCGGTGCTCCTCCGCGTCAGTGGTGCGTAAGAAAACAAAATAATTGTTTGTCGTAACATCTAACAGCGCGCGATTTTCGCGAATATCTTTTGTCTTTGCGTCGCTGGCGTGCGTTGCGTCTCCGGGTCCTTCTCGTTCCGAGCGCCGACCAGGACGGACATGCTAAAGCGTTTTCATTTTTTGTCAATCACCACTGTATAAACCCTTTGTTAAAAGTTTGGAATATACGTTTTCAAAGTATCGCAAACATTATTCATTAAAATACGAGGACGCGAGAAATAACACGACTGGCTACTGTACGGAAAAAGGGGCGACACCGTTCCTCCATACACGCGGGCAACACGTCTCTTGCATTACGAACCAATTCCATTACCGTGTGTTTACATTACTTGTTGAAATTGTAAAAATGTAGAAAAAAATGTTAGAGGCTTCTGTCATTATTATCTCACTCGTTTCTTATTTCATTCCTTTTATTTCTATTATTTGAATTCGTCGCTATGTGTTTCTAGTACTCAGTAAATCTGTGGATATGCGTGGATAATAAAATAGTAGCAAAAAATCCACGAACACGTTTCTTAATAAATTGTCCACCTGGATCGTTCAAATTGGCCACTGCGCGCCGAGCACACGAAGCAAGTTGAAAAATAACGTAAACATGCCTCTGTTAGGGATCGTCGATTTCTACAGGATTCGAGCCGGAGGGTTCAAATGTTCATCGAAATCCGAATCGCCGGGGCAATTGCAGCTGATGCATCTACTTGACCAACCGGCCAGCCGCTCGACGTCGAGTATCATCGATCATCCTAATGCACGTGAACATGCACACATACTCCGAGGAACGCGTGTGTCCGTTACGCCGGGTGTATCGGCTCTTCCACCTGACGCAACACCCACAATGACCTCCCTGTTCCACGCTGTTTGATGCCAGTTTTTCGCAAGGTATCGCGCCACACTTTTAGGAATTTCAATTTGTTAGTAAAATTCCCCGAGGTATGTCGCCGGTATGCTGATCATACCGTTCTCCATCACCGAAACGTCGCGTGATCGACCAGCTTGTGCACTGCATGGCCAACATCGAGGAACTGTTGTCTGCTGGGTTCGTTAAGGAAGTTTGATACCAGGGTGAATTAACAGTAGGACGGCTGTTGGTGTGCTCTTCGAGACAAATTGACGAAGGTTCTGCGTGTACCTTGCGCGTTTAATTGCCACAGTGTGAGTAGGTGATGATTGGAATTGAAAAAGTTGAGAGTGGTTTTTTTAACCATTTGAACTCCTTCGTCGAGTGTGACTCTACATCGAATTTATTCACGGGTACTCCTATGTAGAATCACATTCGACATTTTTAAATTGCCAGTTTAAATATCTCTTATATTTCGCAGTATTTCTGTTTTGCCTAGATAAGCAATATTACATGTATATGACCCCTTTTAGTAACAAAAAAAGTCCTTGAAGTGTTCAGGTACATGATTGTTTGTACCTAATTGGTTCCTATCAACCAACTGTCTTTTAAAGTACATTTCGAATAAAACATTTACAATAATAGGGAGTTATTGAAAAGGGAATTAAACAAAAATTACGAGTTCAAAGGGTTTAGTTTTTTAAGAATTCTGAATAATAAATATTGATCGTGATGGCGACATTTATAGCAATGCCTCTCATTTTGATTTAAAAATACGTATTAGATCATCCT
Source organism: Macropis europaea (assembly GCA_916610135.2). Lineage (NCBI taxonomy): Eukaryota > Metazoa > Arthropoda > Insecta > Hymenoptera > Melittidae > Macropis > Macropis europaea. The sequence continues at coordinate 10,998,144 of OU744343.1, read as the reverse complement.
ATAAGTAACTCGGCTTTTCTGAAGACAGTGCAATGAACCATATTTAAATTGCAAACGATGGTCGACTGTCGTTTTGGTATAAATGCTAGTGTAAAGATAGATCTTTCTCCATTATTTTACTGAAATCTGACGAAAGTAGATTGATAATTTCTCGTTTTTTGTGGTCACGTTTATAAAATATCCCCAACGTCTAGACAACTTTGCAGTTAGCTTCAGCAGGGGTCTGAGAACGCACTGATACTGATGTGCTTTAGAATGTTCGCTCCTTTAACGTACCAAAGCCAATCAGTGTTTAATTGATCACGTGACCAATTGAAGATATATCCACGACTTTGCAATTTCAGAAAGTATTGCCTCGAAAGAAATTTCATTGCGAGAAACTCTTCCTTTAACACTTTCCCCATTGCGTCCAAATTAGCAGAAATATTTCAGAATCTATTCTTAGGTGATTCACCCAGTACGCTTTTGACCTCTTCAAGGACAAATTTGTTGGAGTTAGTAAAAGTAAAATTTACTCAACATAAATTCATATTTACAAAATAAGGAATAAAGAATTAACAAAATTTTAAGATCCTGAAGAAAAATAATATACACATACATGGCCGTTAGATGTCATATTTTTGTCAATAATAATTGACTTAAACAAACAAATTAAACGTATACATACGTGGCAGTACCCTTGAAGAGACTAAAATGTAATCACCTGTTTCCGTTATATCTTCTTCAGGGAATATTCAGAATATTGACACAGTAGATGATCAACACAGAATAAAGCCATTGACTGGTATTCAGAGATCTGGACACGATTATGAACATATTACCGTGGAAGAAGAAATATTTCCGTGAATTCCGACGAAGCTACGCAAATTCGTGGTTTACGCGATCGCAAACAAATAGCGTTTGAAACTTGGGAAGCGGCTCGAGAGATTTCAATTTCGGAAAGTGTTACATACTTTGGCGGGCAGAGAACGGTGGCAATCCTTCAGTACGGAGAGTAATGGAATTGGTCTGTTCAATTGTGGCGTGCTGCGAATATCTTCGGCGCGAGGGATTCAATATTTGCCGAAGTCAAGGAATTCCAAAGGAAGAAGCAGATTTTGCCAACGGGCCCGCAAAATTTCTTCGAAATTCGTTGGGGCACCGCCTCGCCGCGCCGTCCAATTTATTATCAAATGGTAAAAGGTTTGTCCGACGCAAATAACCATACGTTTCGGTTTGCTTTGCGATTACCCGCTTTTCCAGCAGTCCTCGAGGATTTCGCGAACCCTTTGACGCGCGTTCACCGTTCGATCGAACGTTCTGATTGAACAGACGCGGCCCGCGTGCACATGACAGATGCACCGATGCAGTCTTCGCGATGGAAACGCATTATTCTTTCCCGAACATCTACGAAAACCATCTTCGACCGCGCAAAACCCTGTTTCTCCGCCCCTTTCCTTGCTGCACTGTCACACACATTTCTCGTCTCCTCTCTGCACAAAGCTATTCAGGGACGATAAGAAAACTTCTGTACGGTAGAACGGAGATTATACTTCAATTTCTTGAGTGTAACGCATTTGTTATAGCCAATGGAAATTTTTAAGAGCAGAGGAAGGTGGAGGCTTTAACGTACAAGGTGATTTATTTGAACAATCAATTTTTGACAATGACAGTGCTCCGTGCACGTGTTACTGTATTCAAAGAATAAGGCATATCTTTGAAGAATTTTTGAGAAATTATATCTCACAATTCCTCATCTAGATGTGGTTGGAGATGACTCCAGTTGGATTCTCATTCTATACAGAGTTTTAACTGGGTCAAGTTATGGCTTTACAGCGGTAAAAGATAGAACAAATTAAATATTAGGTTGAGTCATAAATAACTTCCGACACGTAACAAACTATTTCGTTGTAAAAATTCAAATAGTTTATCTGGGCTACTGATTTTTGCTACACATTTGAAGGCAAGAATCCCTAAAACGTAGACATATTGCAGGAGCAACAATAATCGCCCTACAATAAATTATCAATAAATTCATAACGGCAAACCGGAAACTATTTATGACTGAACCTAATAGTTTCGAATGGTGCATCGCGTGGTGTATGTGTCTGCTCCGGAAGTGGAGCCGCTTCAGAGACTTCAAGGTCACCCATATTTTTCTAACCAAAGCTATACATTTTCTCATCTGCCAATTGATCCCTTTCTTTCATTGTCCGTAAAAAATGTATAATGATACTCGTGTCGAAAATTAATTAGTCTAAAAGATATTTCTACTTCACTTTTTCAACATTGTATTTGGACTTACACGTACACGAGATAAAAACCTATTACAACTTCAACAAAACCTCATGTAAAATACTGCAAAAAATGTTATCCTAAAGATCATCGACAGTTTCCTTCAGTCAATGGCGGCAGCTTCCGTAAAAGGGAGGGCAGCGTGCTATCGCGTGGTAGCCAAAGGGTTAAGGTTCTCATCTTACCCCGTCTTGCTCCATTATCCCGTACAACCTGTTCACGAAGATTAAAAATAGCACTCCCGACGGTTTGCATAAGATAGTACGAAAATTCAAGTATCATCCACAAAGACCAGGATAACAACAGCAGGAGAGTGCTGGGATACCTCCGAAGGAGTTTCCTTATTCCCGCAGACGTTCCATTGCCGGAATAGATCATTTCTGGGGTTCATGAAGCTCCGGCACGAAGAGCATCGCGAACGCACCGTGGTAGTATCAAGTATGTGTCAGACACGGACCATTTGTTACACGTACGGTGGTGCGGCTTAAAAAATTAAGAAGCCCTGCGAGTACACCGTCGTTAGAGTCGGCGAAATTGATAACACACGGAAACACGCGAATGATAAATAGTTTCGTAGGTCGTGGCGGAGCAACGGCGAGGAAGGAATGGGGTGGTGTGGAAGGAAGATAGGAAGAATGGGCTGGTTCCAGGAAAGAGAAAGACGGTTCTCCGGGCTCCGCTATTAATCAAGGGGCTGTTTTCTTGTTTTCCCACGAAGACGCCCTGTTGCAACTACCCCTATCATCGCCCTGACTCGTAAGGGATACTCGCAAGTATTCAAGCGACTTGTCCTTGGAGTCGAACGAATCTTTAATTAGTTCTGACAGACACGTTTCATCCCTCTTGACGGTGCTACGTGACGAGACACCTGAATAGGGCGAAGATTACTCGTTCGGGGTACTGTCGTTGGCATAAACAGCGTAATTGTCTTTTTTTTGGCCTTTTTCAGACATTGGATTGTCCAAATGACAAACGGATGCTCGGAAGTTTTACATCGGTCGGTTCGAAGGAAATTGGTCTGGTCCCCTGTTTCAGATTTAAGAGATACGTAAATACACGTGCACGTTCCGGCATAACTTTTCAACGAAATTTATGTTTACACGCTGTTTGCTGCGCTTCCGTGCTTCAGAGCACAATGATCATTTTTTTTTTTTTGGCCGGGGCTCGTTGCGGTACAAAGGGATTAAAAACGCGGAAAAAGTTGCGGCTTCGCTTTGCGTGAAATAGTGCGTGTTTTACCGTGGCGAAGGTTCGGATTGCCACGGTTGTTTAATTTATTGTTCCGCGCAAATAATGGCTGTTCGATTTTGAACGGACTCGATTTCAGTTAGGCTTTTTTTTTATCGAACTACGAATTGGTTTCGCGGACAAGAAAAACAATTTGTTTTAATAAACGTTTGCAGTGGCTCGAGCCGTTTTTGGTGAAAAGCTACAGCAAAAATTTGTCGAACGATCAAATTTGTCAGCCATTCTTCGGTCAGAAAAGGTCAGCCAGCATGCTGTCGCTGTACGGGACACTGGAGTCGCGAGTCAGCAGAATGCAACATGTGCCACTTTGTCGTACTATGCAAACTACTGTTTTCTTTATTCATATCAGTGATGGCCACGGGAGCTCCGGCCTTCCCCCACTATAGATCCATTCCCCTCATGTAGACTGTGACTTGGGATGACGATGGTCTGAGGGGGACGAGGAGCGAACTGGAGGGAATTGAAACGAGGGGAATGGACCCTAGAGTGGGGGAGGGCCGAGGCACCCACGGCCATCACTGATTTATATTATTGTAAATTAATATATAACGAACAATAAACAAATACATATCAGAATAATCCAATTTAATAAATTGTTTAATAGGACAGTTTTATGTGGAAAATTTCGAAAGAAGCATGTATGCACAGACCTACATTACAAATTTGTAATAAAGTCGTTGTATGTACATATTTTTTGAACAAACATACGTTCAACCAGAGTTGTTTACTTTGTCTTTTTTTATTAATATACATGCAAGTGTACAATTTGTCACAAGGGCATTTGGTACATAGTTTAATTATTTTTTTCAACTTTTAACGTTAGACATTATTGTAGCTTATGTATTAGCGATACTGGTAATTCTCCAGTAAGAGTACTCCGTACTTTGGTATTTGTTTACTGTTAGTTGGGCGTACGTATAAGATCCATAGGATGTTTCGTTCTTAATTCGCCTTGGTATTTCAGTAATATAAGTCTGTCGTTTTCATTCTGCATTTTCTCGTGGATAATACAACTTCTTCTGCTATGTACATTTGGAATTTTTAAATCCGCTCTGAGTTGTTCATTTCTTACGTACCATGATGCGTTGAGTATAGTCCTTAAGATGGTGTGTGATAGTACATTTGGCTTGGAAATATGTGATTTAGCATGTGTTCTCATAACTGTATTCCGTACGTCCAGATGAGTTTGATTGAAATTTGCGTGCAACGCAGTCTTAACTAATGCCAAATTTTGGCGGGTGACTGTAGTCACCTGCAGTATACAGCTGGCGCTCGTTGGGCGACTATAGTCAACTTCGGTAACGAAATGGTTAAATGTTGACTCGATATAAACAATCGACGTAAGCGTGGACATTCGTACAAAGGTTCGTCGTCGCAGTTACCAGTGATTCGATGAAATCGCTTTTACAAACGATCAGAACAAGCGAATACAATTTCTACGGCGCCAAAACGCTCTGCGGAGAGCTCGGGACGATGCAGCCCGTGGACAGAGGATTTCGCGTGAAAAGGGACGAGGCAAAACACGCGGAACAATGGAAACAATCCGGCAATTTCAAGGCGTAGTTAGTTGCTTAACAAAATACTGACATTTAAACTAGTAGCACGGGGGTAAAAAACGCGGGCGACCGTTGGCTCTATGCTGGACACTCTGCTTTTATCATTTCAACGGAGTTTTGTTTCTGTACATCGTGCGTGAATCCTTTCATGAACCCGCAGCACGCGGATAAAGAGCAAGAGAAAGAGAGAATGCATACACACATGCATAAAGAGTGGGAGTTTGAAGAGAAAGAGTCGGTGGGGCGCGGGTGTGGCGAAGGATGAATTTTCTGGCGCGTTTAAAGCTCAAAGAACTCTCGCCCTCATAGTCCGGCCAAAATGTTTTAATTACTCATAGCACAAAGCATGGGGAACGTGAAAAGTGTGGGTGCGGGAGAAAGGTGAAAAAGCGACAAAGGCCCCGCCTGCGCCGGGAATAAAGAATTAAATTGGAAAAAGGAATAAAGAGGGAGATAGGGAGGAATGTTACAAGACAATGACGTACGCAGCCTTCCATTTCGCTTAGCCGGGCCTTCGTAGTTTCCTTTGCCCGTAACACAGGATTTTCTTGCATGCTACGGAAATTTGCCGGCCAGACGTGTAGGTACATCACCGGATTCCGCCATTATCTCTGTATTTCGCGAGAGAACGCCTCTGACATCGATTCCTTCGTATCTACGAACGCGTTCCCGCCAAAAAGAATTCCATCGCTTCGCGCCTTTTAGCCCTGAACGACAGCGTTCTACTTGAGAGTGCAGATTGTTTTTCTTGAGGTGAACAGAGGAGGACTGGGAGACGAAAGGAACAGAGACAGAAGGAGCGTATAATTGCGCGGGCTACGGTTATTGTCAGCGCGAATGCTAATGCAACCTTTGTTCGCCCGGACAAAAAAGCTTTATTAAAGTTACAAGGCTCACGGTTGTAACGAATGTCGGATTTGTTTCAGTATTATAAGAAAGCTTACCGCTACAGGATTATTACGAGGTGCAAAGATATAATATGAGAGCGAATGGATAGAGTTAGTTGGTTAAGAGTTGATTAATGAGTTAGAGTTTAGAGTCAGAGTCGAATTCAGAATGCAGCTACTCAGTGCAAACACTGTTATAGTTAAATATACATACAATCAAAAGTAAAGTGTCACAAATCAATCACAATGATACACATCCCTCTACTTTTAAGGTTGTGTCAACTAAACCCTACAATACAAGCTCCATTGAATCGTGAATCCTTTTTGTCGAATATTTTATTGAATAATCTCCATCCACAGAGACATTCATCATGACGAAGTGAAATGGGACACCCTGTGTTTCCTCGGCGAGTTTATTTATTTTTCAAGCGTAACCGTATTGTAGCATTTCTCGTCTTGTTTCAAAAAAAAAAAAAAATGAACGAAACAGGAAACATAAAAATGCTCTTTCGCAAGAAGGAGGAAACGAGGCAGACGTCGCAGAATAGCTAATCTTCTTCGAGACTGGCATCGCGCATTTTTAAACTCGCGTTCGTCACGGAGGCTAAATGTATTCGAAAACCCCGGGAACCTTCCATCTCCTTTCTGCGACACGGTGACCTCGGTTTATTCCATTTTCGTGCCTTCATGCTCACGCGAACTCCCTTCAAGGGCCCCTAATTCCGTCCCTTATTTCTCGGGCAATAAACACGCGGAAGAAGTCTTCCGCGCTCGTAAACCGGAAACTCGGCTAAGACTCGCCGAACTAGCGGCGAACGATGCTACGTGACCTTACGTAAACATGAAGAAACACCGAACGAGAAAGGATTCGTCCTGCCGAGCACGTCACCTACGATCCTTCAGCGGATCCTGAATCTACTTCAGAATTAATTAAGTATGAACAGGAAAAAAGACTGATGCCTGAAAATGCATGTTAGTTACGGCGAGTTTCTAAGGGTTTCTTATTACGAAAAGCTTCCAAGTGATACACTGACATTTTAATAAATTTTTGCGGTCTGACACAGATTGATCCACTGACGCATTTAAAACAGGCCACCCAAATCACGTTTATAATTTTTGTGGTTAGAAAAAAAAATTGCAAACAAAAGTTGCCTGGCATGGAGGGGAAATTATGCAGTGCAATTGAATTCGTTCTATGTCTAAAGGTCAAGGTCATTTCAGGACCATCGATATTTTTTTAAACGTAATGTATATTTTTCTGTATTATAATAGAGTGCCCAGTTAAAGACAACAGTCTATGATGAAGGTCTCTTTACAAAAGTGTACTTTATTAAATCCACGACCTAAAGACGTTTCCCAACGACCAGTAGACCCTACAATATCACTAATATCAACATTGACACTCTTCTCAGCGATATCAATGTTAGTCCTGAATTTTATAACCGCAAAACTCATTTGAGAACTGCATATCTGCTGAGCACGCCGCTATTATTCGAGAATCTTATTTCCGACAATAGTTTGGACAGTTCTGCGACGAACAGAGAACCCCTTTGCCCAAGAAGCAACCTCTCCTCGAATATTGACACATGCCTCCATTCAATGAACAGTGTATAGATTGTAAATTCTATACGAAGACGCCACCTACTAAAGTGAAAATTATTTCGTCTGTATCGAAAAGACGGGTTACGTCCCATCCATCAACAACCACATATTTAAAACATCATTAGACCCCTTCTCTATAGCTTAACAGTTAAATAAATTCAGTCTACCATAGTTCAAGAGATATATTGCCTACGTAACTCACAATTTCAAAGTGACTCTAGCACACTAATCTCTGTTAGGGATAGTACAATCGAGGTCGTAGAATCGTCCATAATGCGATCGGTGCCCAACAATCAGAAAACCATTACATACTCAATTGCAATTAGCTGTAACAATAAAACACTTTAAAAAAATGATCCAATCAACGCATCAATGTCTCCCGTAAACTGTTACTGCCGCACGATAATAATCCACTACCATTTGAAGACTTTGGAGAACGCTTCGGTAAGCGTCGCCTAAATTCGAAACAGCCTGGCCTTCAGGGGCCGAACCGCAATATCTCGTAAACGAACGAATTGTTTGCCGCGCAGTAATCGAGCAGCGAGGGAAACTTTTAAAACGTTTTCTCGTCAACGACAATGCGACTCGTTGGAAGTTTCCCAGCCCGACGATAGTTGTCACGTCCGAACAGCAACTTCCGCGAGTTCCCGTCACTTTTCGTCGAGTCAGCGTTCAAGTGCATGAATGTTCTTTCGGCCAAAGGGGGACATCGCGTTCCTGGCACGCGGACCGTTCGATGGGAAGTTTATAATTTGAACCGAAGCACGGCGTTCGAATGACTCGAACCAGCAAGGACTTCGAGCGAGAGGACCCTCACGACGTTTGGTCCTGCGGTTTCGCCTAACTTCTGACTATCGGACGATCGATACCGAATCGCCGGCTAACGTCAAATTTTCCTTCCGTTTTGGCTCGGCGACCCTCTGTGGTTTGGGAGGGTCGTCCACTTCGTTCCCTCCGCCAACTCGTTCAAGATTCCACGAATTTAGGCCAATGCTTTCTTCAACTTCCCACGAGCGGCGTTTACCGATTGACCCTCTCGAACTTAACGCGTTGACCAGCTCCCGTTAAGTTTTATTTGATGCTAAAACACGCTCGAAACTTCGTGTTCCACTTTCGACAACTTTCTGTCCTACCGATTCCCTTAATTGACGTGCCTGATGTTGGGGTAGAACAGGGTTGTTGGTTTGAATCGACTGGACTGCGGGTGTTTATGTAGTCGGTCAGTAGCTTCGGTATATTTACAGCAGCGATTTCCAAACTGGGGAGGCTCGGAATAGTTCAAAAGGAGGATTGGTTCGAAAATTTTAACTCAAACGTAATTTTCATAACATAACATATATAAATAAAAAAATGCATACTTATAAATAAACTCTGCTTCTGGCAATGGAACTGAAGATAATATATCAGGCAGATGTCGAAGTAATACCGGTAGTACTGACTTGGGATGGCTATACCACAGTCTATGGAGAATCTTATGGAGAAGTGCCAAGATTAGATTTTTTGTCAAGGGGGGCGTAATAACATAAAGTTTTGAAACCACTGCTTTACAGGGTGCGATGAAAGTTTGGCAACTTTTGTGTAATAAAATATTTCTCATATAAATGAATGCTTTCTAAAAGTATTCGTTATCGTTGGATTCGCTATTCACTTGTCTATTTAATGGTGCATAGATGTTGTGCATTTGTTTCATTTGAAGATGTCGAACAAACGTGAAGAAATTCGTGCCTCCATAATTTCCTTGTATATGCGAGGGAAACGTATGGTTGACATAGTTCGTTCGCTCAATGTTGAAAAATCTGTGGTTTCAACAGCTATTAAACGTTTCAAGGAGCAAGGTCTGTGCTAAACCTCACAAGTCTGTGGAGTCGTTAAAGCAAGATTTGGTGGAAGCGTGGAACGAAGTAGATGAAAATACGTTGCGCGCATCGGTCAACCAATTCTAAAATTGTCTCACAGCTTGTACCAAAGCAAATGGTGGTTTCTTCGAAAACGACCATGTATAAATAAAATTTTACGCTTTTTCCTATGTTATTATTGTTTTTTTAGTTTTTGTTAATAAAAATTTTTGTAGGAGATAGTTGCCTAAAAAGTTGCCAAACTTTCATCGCACCCTGTATAGTTTTATTTGAGTACAGAAGTTGGTCTTTGCAAACCTACAATGTGAGGAAGGAAAGTAGTATTGATACATGGATATAGGATAATTAGTTGTTAAAATTCAGTCGAAATTTTGGAATAAATTTATTCTGCACTAGGCTCTGCTTTTGGGAAAGACGACTTTGAAGTTCTGTCAGGTAAGCATGTATTTGTGTCTCTGGCGCCATTTTGCGAAGATCGCTCGCTATTGTTTGTCTTTCTAAAACTATGCATTGAGTTAAAATATCAGGAAACCAGAAAAATTCATGGAGTTTATCATAATTTTCTAGAAAAACCTCATGAATTTTGTTTCATAAACATCTCCTACTGAAAGAACACGATTCATGCGCATGAACCTAATAATTATTAAAACCCGAGTGTTACAGTTCGTTCGACTGTTACAAACGTTTCACGAGCAAATGATTCGCGTTAGCTGATATTTTTAATCCGCCATAGCATTCGAAAGCTTAAATAATCGGAGCTGGTGCAGTCAACTGTTAAACAAATCTATAAGGCAAGGGGTTGAAGCGCGTTTGGCAAATTGTCGATGTTTATCCGGCATTCAATTAGCTTCGAAATCGCAGGGTGTTTTAGAAGCAACCCTTCGAATTTGCTCACCCCTGAGATTCTTACTCAGCATCATTCTTCTTTCGCGAGACCAGAACGATATGGCGGAAGATAAAATGGGAACGTGCCACCCTTCGCAATCGTTGTTTCCTCAAACAGGGTGTACATACGCGTTCAACTAACCGGAAGGGGGTGGAGAAACGAGAGGAGCACAGAAGTTTCTGCGATGGAACACCAACGGGATCTGATTCATCCGCAATTTTTAGTTTCTCGATCGACGATAAGTTAAGAGATTCGAGGCAGGGGAAACAGATTTATTATATCAAGCGAAAAGACAAATATGGCCGCCATGCGTATGAAATTACCACGGAATATTAATGTAAATTCATTACAAGGGACAATGAAACAATCGAAGGATTACATTTTAATCATCCGAGTTATTAATTTCCACAATTCAGCATTTATCGATAAAATTGTTTTATTGCTCATAACGAAGCGTTCGCATTAAACTGAGTTATTAATGAGTCGAGTATATTAAGATTGTTTGAAAATGATTTTATTTTAGACTGCAGATGTTTGTGCACGGAAAATGTGCAAAATGTACGAGCAATATACGCAATATTTATTTATTTTGTGGAGCACTATACTTACCCTAAATTAATTTAGCTTCGAGTATAATTACAAATTTTGTAATAGATACGAAATTTATCGAATATTTCGATAATTACTTCTCGTCTTCGACTTTAATGTATTGGACTGAATACAAAGTTTGAAGGAGTATTTGAAACATAATTTGTTAAACATATTGTGATCTTGCTTCAATTGACAATGTCTTGGAAACGTGTTAAATGAAGGAATTTTTAAATAACATATTGGTTTGATCAATTTTATAAATCGCTGTGATTCTTGCATGAGTTCCATCATTGATCAAATTCGGTTTGTTTGCGAATAAGCTCTGAATTAATGTCACCTTACCTTTTTTAGCCTCTAATATTTTTATGAAACTGTATACAATATAATATATGTACATTAAATATACGTACTATATGGAAATGAATATTTAAAATATATAGATGCTTCACAAACACAGTCAAATAATAGAAGCGTATTTTTTTTAGAAATAATTAATTAATCGATTGGTACACATTAACAGTCACCACAACTTTGCATATGTTTACCAACGAAGCATATGCATCTTTTTAAAGCGAATATGCAAAATGTGAAGAACATGTATTTGCATAAACATTTGCAGTTTATTTGAGTCCCTTCGAGTCAGTTTCACTTACCCTGAACGTTCAAGAAATATATAATTCATTGTAGAAATATATTTAAATAAATTCAACATATCCCATTCCAAACAATTTAACTTATGTCAGTGGTCTAAGAAATTCTACAATCACTTCAGCTAAAATGAGAAATTGACTCGTATTTCCTTCTATTAACAGAAGAATGATTACACGCGTTACGTTAGGGAACTGAGGAATCCTTCTTCATACTTCCTATATTTATAATAAACCGATTTCTATTTTCTTCGAACTTCCGCCACTTTTTAAGGAAGGGCCTCATTCATCAGCGATCATAGCTCGCCAGGCAAAATTAATATCGTCCGGCGAGCGCGCAGTTCCATCATTCCACCAAACCAGATGGTTTTTCGTCGTTCAAATAAGATCGATAGTTCAAACAAAAGCCGACTTCCTTCTGATTAATATGGGGCGCAGAAGTCGAACGTTTGCCCGTTTCTCCGCCCGTATTTACGCAACATTCACCACTTTTTTGTTCGTTCGGTTTACTCCGGGGCAGTACAATGGACGTTAATACGTTCGATGTTCGCGTACCCTTCAACGGCGGGGTTGCCTTTTATTTGGCCGGCAGTGAAGCTAATCGAAACGTTTACCGTGCACTCTTCAAGCACGAGCAAGAACTTTTAATTGAATATGAATAATTAATGAGGAAGCCCGGTGGTGGGGCGGATTGAAAAGAGCGAGTTTGCAAGGTGCAAAACACGGAGAGTTGCCGAAAGTACGAAACTGTCATTGTTCCCCGGTCCCGCGTGTTTCCGTTTCATCTACCGGCGACGGCAGAAACAAAAACCCGTCGCGAACTAAATAGAGCACGTTAATTAAACCCGTGCTCGAATCGTAGTAGATTTTCTTCGAACGACATACCCGATTTCCCGGAAATCGAGGTCATTGCAGAGCAATATTCGGATTTTGAGGATTCTTCTTGATGATTTTCACGCTGTACTCGCGAAACATTCATATCTTGAGAACCAATTTATGGAGGGCGAGTCAGGAGACGAGGGACACCTGCACCCCCGCTCAAAAGTCGTAGGGCAGTTGTCATATTTGCTGTTGAGTCTGGGAAAAATAAATTAATCGCTGAAGGATATAAAGGAATGTTGTCTAATTCGAAACTTTAGATATACGTTAACCCTTTGAACTACTTTGTCAGGTGCTACTCGATATCGATTTTATTCACAGGTACTCCTATGTCGAGTCACACTCGACATTTTTAAATATGTATTATATTTTGCAATATTTTTTTTATCATAAATATCAGATCTTAACAAAGTTTCAATGCTATTTTCAATATAATTAGTAAAAAAAATTATTTAAATTGGTTCCTATCAAGCAACTGTCTTTTGAAGTGCATTTCAAATAAAACACAGAATAATAGAGAGTTATTGAAAAGAAAATTAAAAAAGTTAGGAGTTCAAAGGGTTAAAGAAAGTATTCTGTGGTAATATATTAAAAATCTTACCAATAGAGAAGGAGCTTACTACCACTCGCCTGATTCGCTCTTATTCACACGGCAGCAGAAGGCTACCTTGTGTTCTCGCACGGAAGAAATAAGGGAGAGTCAGACGAGTTCCCCTACACGCTTCTTAGCTCGAGCATGTCATGTTACTCTATGTTGCATGGGTTAAGAGTGAACATTGTGTTTTACTCTATAGTAAAAAGCTTATTTTGTTTTCGTTCATTTTGTTTACCTGATAAAGTAAGGTATATCATGGACAATGGAGTAGAATGAACGTAAAAGTCATTACAAAAAGTACGCGTACTCGACTTGCGGTAAAACGAACCATAATGTAAGGGAAGGTAAAGGCTGGCACGTGTACTTACCCCACCTACATCGTTTATGCTGTTATTTTCCGTGTACAGGTGGACATAACAATACGCAAGACAGAATGTCCGCTTAGCATTTATTCCACGAAAAGCAACTGTAATTGGTCTTCAGAGTCCGCCACTCCGCGGCAGAAATCATAAGCTCTTCCATAAATAGACCACCGCGTAATGTTCAGAATCAGTCTTCCGTTTCCAGGACTTTTTGAAAAGTTTTCCTGAGCTACTTCATGCTGCATGATGCGTTTTTTCATTTCATGTTCTGTAAAGTGTGTTATTTCAGCAAAGCGAGCAGAAGGCAACATATGCCTCTCAGCCGCTGCCAGCCTCTGAATCAACGTCATTTAAAGAAAAAAGTAGAGAATCAGTCTTCCGCCGACTGCCTGCACAACTCCTCCTCCTTCTCGAACTAAACTTGCACCTGAACCTTCTTGTCCTCATCCCCATCCTCCTCATCATGGTCCTCACCCCCATCCTCCCCATCATCGTCCGAATCCTCCTAATCCTCCTCATCCTCCTCCTTCTCCTCATCATCAATCTCGTCTCCATCATCGTCCTCATCCTATCCTCCTCTCCATCGTCCTCACCATCCACCCTCCTTGCCACCTCTTGATGATAGTGGATTAAGTATAATGGCCCAAGAAACCAACAATCAAACGGTAATGTTTCCATTGCTCGAACCTATATTATTGAGGCGAAAGTCATTTCAAGGAGGCATCATTTTCAAATTTGACCATTTCTCTCCACATTTTCATGCCATCCGCCTCGAGCTACCGAATGAAAATCCGTCAACACCTTAAACGGTCGACATAAATCATATTTACCGAATGCCAGGCGTGTCGACGTTTCAATTTCACGAAAAACACATGCAAGGTAAATAAAAATACACTCGACCAATGTTTGCAATGAAATTTCTCTTGTCGAAATGAATTTTCAGAATTACTGGAGAATTATATGTCAGTTAAAAACTTTCAAAATGGTCACGATGTAACAGTCGCCATCATACAGTGTTTCGAATCAAATGGTACGAATTTTCATGAAAATAGAATTTACAAGCTTCCATCACGTTGGAAAAATCTTATTGAATCCGATGGTGCGCATTTATCTAAGTAAAAATTCGGAACAGTGTGCAAGAGACGTATCCGCTTTTAATCTTCTAAAATCGTACGAACTTTCTAAGCCACCTAATACTTTAGGTGCGCTATTTTAGTTAATTCAATTCATCCGCATTTATTTGTTAACAGTTTCGAACACCTTGTATTTTTCAGAATATACACCCGAAAATGTTTTTTGAAATTCAAAAAATTGACGTCGCTGTGATCGTTGAACCGAAAACAGAAATCCTACACACAGAAAACCCCCTTTTTCGTGCAGGGGTTACACGCGTTACGTTTGATACAAAAGAACATACTGTATTTTTCCACGAAAGAGTATCGTACACATAGGTCAAAGTACGAATAACAGTCGTTGCAAGTTTCATTTCAATATCTCCGATAGTGTTTCTGCAAAAAATTTGAAAAAAGAAGCTATCATTCGGCCGAGTACAAGTGGAAAGTTCCTCACATATCGCTTATTTGCTGCAACAACGACACAGCTAAAAATTCGCCATTTTTGAGTTATTGCTATAGAAGTACGAAGTGAACGATGTTTTAGAACGCATATATGCGTCCATCGCACTCAAAGGGTTAATATCAGTGTCCTTATTCAGCTGGTTCAAGAGTTCTTAGTCAATTGCAAATTACTCATCCTTGCAAAATATATCCTAAAAGCAGCTATTTTTCGGTTATCAAAAAGTAGAAGACTCCTTAACCCCTTGCGCTTGGATTTAATTATGAAAAATTTTGCAATAAAGCACCATTGTTAATTGCATGACGAGTATAGTTCGTCACTGCGCAGTTGGCCATTAAAACCTCATGACGAGTCTAGCTCGTCATTGTAGCGCAAGGGGTTAAGGGTACTTGGCAGACGAAAAATCGATTTTTTTTAATTGAATTTTTCCAAACTGTTATATTTCCTGAGTAAAATGCCGTTTGGTTTATGTCGAAATTCGCAAAATTACGAATTTGGCAGCCGTAAAGGTCAAGCGGCGCACGAGCTCGTGTTCGCCCGAACGCACGAAGTCGAAGGGAACTTCCTAGAGGTTTCATACTTGAAACAGAGTGTACTAAATTCAACTGATTATTAAATATTGTGTTATAAACACAGTTAAGGTTTCTTACAAGCGTACTAAACGTAATGTGTTGCTGGAAATCATTAAGCGAGGTAGGTATCGATTATCATACTTTAAAATCTTCTAAAACTTTAAATGCATTTTTCTCCGTTTTCCATTTTCGCTTCGTTTTGCAGTGGTAACTCAAAAACGAAGGTTCCAATCGACTCAATTCAAATTCCAGCATGTTCACAAAATGTGTAGTTTCGATCTGAACCTAAATTGAAGTCATTAAAAACCCTCTGATTTTTTATAAAAAAGAAACTAAGCTTCATTTTTTAAACGAAAAACGCACTTTTCTGAAAAATCGTCATTTTTAATCGTGATTTTCATAATTTTACTTCTTTTATAGGTTCAGTGCAAAGTAAAAGGTATTGTAAGGAAAAGTTTCATCAATATCAATGTAAAATAAGAGAATTTTTTTTAAAAAGGCTTTTCGATGATCCATTTGTAGCGTCATCTATAATGCATTTTTTTTATTAAACAAAAATATTTTTTTAAAGTTTACGATGTTAATAAACATTGTTTTAAAGAACAAGTCTCAAATTTAATTGGTTTCTTTGTAATTAATTAAAGAGTGCTTCATTTTCGATAAAAACGACTGCCTAGTACCTTTAAGTGTCTCGGCCTGTATAAACTCTATAACAGAGTAAAAGTGCGAGAAATATCGGCAGCAGCACGCAATCTATGAGAAATGTGAAAAGCAAAGGGAAGGCGCATACGTTTTCGGCAGCGAATGCTCGAAACCCTCGTGATCGCGATGTCATTTTTACGCGGCGGCGTCGGAGTCGGCGTCGGCGTCGTGAAGCTTCGCCTCGGCCCTCGAGCGTAGCCAGGGAAAATGGATCGGCCGCTCGATCGACAGACGTATTTCAATTTCATACGCGAGTGCCCCCGTCATTTTCCCGTACGTACGAAAGTGTCAGGGCGTAATGAAAAATTTACCATGCGACGACCAAGCCCTCGCCCGCTCTCTTTCTCCATCGGTCGGAGGTTATAACACGCCGGATGTACCGACAGTCGTGTTTATGCCACGGCCGTGTTGCACAATAATGTTGCCCGCCATTTTAACCGTGCCGCGTCTTTTATTTTTCACGTGCTTCCATCGCCGTACGCCTGAACCCTCGAACGGCTCTGAAATTCCTGTCACGCCGCGTCACATCATTATTCATGGCCGGTGTCACTCTTGATGATCGAAGACGAGTTCAAAGAGAAATTAATAAGGACGTCACCGGCTTTCATTAGGGTATTTTTTTATCGAGTTGCTTCTGTTAGGTATGAGCCTGGATAATGTAGGGATTGTTTTAATGAAAATCCTCCGTGTTGACAGTAAGGGTTGGTAAACTGTTTATTTGGCAACAGTCTGACTGTAAATCTCGTAGGAAATGAAACTCTCTCAGAGACTGACGTCTCACACCCAAAACACTCGTTTCATCTACCGACGTACCTACACCCTCTCTTTTTCAGCCGAAGAGACACATGCACTCTCAGAAACGCAATCGTAACTGTTCCATGCAATTTGGATCAGTCACTCGATCCCTTTTGCTCTGTTCCAAACGCATCTCTCACGCTTGTACCTTTCATACTTCCAGACATTCACCCGCAATGCTTTAACAATCACCACCCACTTGGACTTGCAACAAGCGCGTTCACGGGTATATAATTCTTACAAAATAATCCCACAAAAATTCTTTGGACGTTTATGGATTTTTACAAGACAATATTTTCTGAACATTTATGGATTATTGCAAAACAATATTCTCTGGACGTTTATGGATTTTTACAAGACAATACTCTCTGGGCGTTTATACATTTTTTACAACTCCCTGGAGATGTCTCCTTTTCGGAAATGTTTTATGGTTGCACACGGATTTACTCTCAAACACTTCTGACCTTGGTGTCATCGTTCTCGTAAAGTCAGGCTTTATATCACTCCATCACTCGGGTTTGAGAGAGATACTCTTCTGCAAACTGCTTTTGTAGTCTTTCAAAATTTTTAACGATTTAAACATCCCCCTTTATCTACGTTAAAGAGGGATAGTAAAAACGATCGTTTTTGGTAGCGTCTTGGAGAACGGTCTGAGGCATAGGTGTCGAATCTTTTGACTTGCTTGGGCCGCATTGAGTGAAGAGAAATTGTCTTGGGTCGTATATAAAATATATAATATAGTTAATGTATATAAATAACAAAATTTCCTTTTCTTTATTATTTTTTTTATAATGTTAAAAGTTTACGATCTTGCAGGCCCGTATTATTAACTGTCCAGGGCCGCGGGTTGGACACGCCTGGTCTAGGGTATGATGGAAATATAATTATTGCCGCGCAATGAACTTACCTAGACATTACATTTGTGTCTCATTTTCTTCAGATAATGATTCGTTTTCCATATAGTCACAGAGAAAATCTGCAGATGAATCAATCGAATATTGGTATCGAAGGAAGCCGAAATACCTTAAAATTGTTGCTACATGGGAGCAACAAACAACAACGCGTTGTCCGAATCCAGTAGAAGCACGTTACAACCTCTTTCCAGCGGGTGACGCTACAGTGGTTAATTATGTGGTAAATTATGAGAATCGGGGAGAAACGAACCCTGTTACAGGTCAGGCCGAGTTTTTGTAACGCGTCGAATTCATCGGGAACAATGAGGGATAAAGTAATTAGCGACGTTTTACGGGCAATGATAATTAACGAATTTCTACGATCCTACCGAAGTTGCAGCCTCACAATGAAAGTATCCAGTTCGCTTTCTTCGGTGATTCCAAAGCTTGTTCGAGTTCAACGATCCGTTTTCATTTCATTCCCCCTTCAATGTTCGTCCCCCAATGAGATCGAAACAATTGTTTCAAAGCAGAAAGCGGATCATTGTTACCACTTACCAATGTATTATTGAATTTTCCGCCCGACTTTCGCGACCGCCGAGGGATTCGAGCTTGCCGTAACATAGACTTCAAGAAAGGGATGCGTTTATTTCCGGATTAAGTTCGATTCATAATGTACGTAACGTCGCTGTCGCGTTCCATCCTGGCGACGTTGCATCGAAATATTTTTATGTAGTTAGTACGTATCAGTTCATGCGATAAGACACGATTACGGACCATCGACGGATAATCAAAATGGTACCTGAATGCGAAATTCGATTTTCCCCGGAAGTACCTGATCACAAATAGTCGGTTTCCGGGTACCTGAATCCAGAAATCCGTGTTTCCTGGATGCCTGAATGACGATGACTTGTATTTTGAAGTGCTTGAATAGTACATTCTTTTTCCCGAAGTACCTACTCCCGTCAGGTACCAATACAATAGATACTGATAGAGACCTTAAAATGAGCAACACTTTTCGATAGAGACAGATAGGCGGACTATAGAGATCGATGCAGATCGAAATATGAGCGTAAGAGTCCGATAGAGACTGATGGAGTCCAAAAATTTAGCGACAGATACCGACTGAGAACGACTGAGAACGATTGAGAACGGTAGAGAACGATAGAGAACCATAGAAGACGATAGAGGACGATAGAAGACGATAGAGGACGATAGAGGACGATAGAGGACGATAGGGGACTATAGAGGACGATCGAAGCCAATAGAGGACGATAGAGGACGATAAAGGACGGAAGAGGACGATAGAGGACGATAGAGGACGATAGGGAACGATAGAGACCGACAAAGAACGAAAAATGAGCGATAGAGGCCGACACAGAACGAAAAATGAGCAATAGAGACCGACAGAGGCAGATAGAGAATGACACAGACAGATAGAGACCCACACAGGCAGATAGAAAACAACACAGACAGATAGAGACCAAAATATCAGCGATGGAGAACGATAGAAACCGAAGTATGAATGATACAGACCGATACAGTTTGAAATATTAACGACGGAGAGCGATACAGATTGAAATATGAACGGTATAGACCGATAGAGATCGAAATATGAGCGATAGAGACCGACAGAATTCGATAGGAACAAAAAAACACCCGAACAATAAAAAAAGCTGAACTGAACTATAACGCGACAGTCGCGTTACGTACATTGTGGAACGAGCTTTATTTCGCGAAAATTCGACGGAACTCGATAGGTGAGCGATAAACAAGGGGGAATATGCGGTGCGATAGGACGCGATGGATACAAATGCGGTTACGAAGTTCCCCCGTAGATCGAGGAGATGGCGAATTCATGAAGCAGTCGGAAAAACAGCGGCAGATGAGCACGGGAGACCTTAAACTGGTGAAAATGGGAAGTTGGATGTGGTCCAATGCGAAGGTAATCGGCAGTCTCGGATTTCGTGCAAACAGTAAAAACTGTCGAGTTGGAACCCGACCAATGGATCCGCCGGTGCACCGTAACTTTTTCCTCGCTTGGATAACAAGTAGCTTGTAAAATTGAATACTCGAAGCTTATAAGACGCGGCTCTTCGTCGTCAACGCGTAACGAGACAGCAACTTCAACGGAGAACGGACAGGAGGGCGGTAAAACGATGTCGGCTCAAAAAACACGGGTTTCTTCATGTTCGCAAGTTTCTTTGGACCTTAGACAGTTTTGTTGTTCTACGAAAGTAAAAATTGACTTAAAAAATTGGTAGACAGGAGAGAATGTTCGAGAATGTGCAAACGACATCCAGGTCATGTATACGCTTGTCAATAGCTTAGCCTTCTTTTCATGTGACCAAGTTCGTAAGACTTTCAGGTTATCGAAATCCACTCTACCAACAAAATTAGTTCTCTAATTAAATGATTGTTTCCGCAGCAATATTCTTCGTCAGGATCTGTAGTACTATAAAAGAAGCGAAGTAGATCCGATGATTTTGAAATTGTAACATTTAATACATTGATCGCCATATCACCCATATGCGGGTGATATTTATAGTTAGATTTAAACATTATTTCTTTGATCATGTATATTATGAATAAATGTATTTACCAAGAAAATTATGAAGGTTACGAAAGTTATAGATTACGAAGGGCATAATGGGAAGGTATACTCACTTTGTATAAAAATTTATAAAGTTTGTCATTTTCAGCTTATGCAGCGTGGCATCAAGATGTTAGTGTCACTTTTTATAGCAATGGTGGAGGGTTCGTATCTAATATTCTATGGTTTGTTGTACTCGTCGGTAACTATATTGTAACCACCCCTTCTAATTCGAAGTTTTCCATTTCTAAACATCGCACTGTATTGTAGTCCCAAAATCCCAGATCATAAGTAGAAAGTCTTTGTAAACCGGTTTTTGCGACTTGTCACGATGCTAATGAATATCAGAGTTTTCCTGTCTTATTCTTACAAAGAAGCAGAAGACAATGCGCAATTGTTCTTCTGCGCAGATTACGAAGTTTCGAAAATATTAATTAAAAGGTCGCCGGTGTAAAAAAAGTATAACTGTGTCTATGCGAAGAAAAGATTTCCTTGGATTTCCAGCAAGACTGTACGATGAACAAGAAGGTGACATAGTAAAAGGAGATGCAGAAGAAGTAAAACAACAACAATAACAGGGGGAAAAAGAACACGAAGAACAACGTGGCATCGTATTGAAAACTTTCGCGGAGGCGCGTCTCATTTTCAAATTACTGGCACCGCTCTGTGCCGGCCAAAGCGGAGAAAAGAGACAGAAAGGAAAATCAACTGTAAGAAAAGGGAACAGGGGTAAGGGCACATTTTAATCAAGCGCTTATTGAGTTGAAAACTCGAATATTATTGCAAGAAGCTGAAGTTTTTCACTAGAGCACTCCGCAGTTCCGTTTACGGATGAAATGAGTATGCCGTTTGCGCCTTCTGTTCAGTTTGGATAACTAAAAATCGATATTTTACACGCAAAAAATGTCGTTGGCCCTTTGACTGCTAACAGCGCCTTTAGGCGCTCTTTATTTGAGAAAAACAAATGTCACGAATTGATCAGCGTTATCGTTGTTAAATTAATTATTATTTTAACACGTTCGCTGCCGATCGCGCGCCAGCGCGTGATGCGGTGCCATCACTCAGATAATAATAACTATTTATTATTACAGAATTCTGAGCAATTTTGATACTTGAACATTAATTTAGGAACATTAAAACGCGGCTGAATACTCGAACATTTGTTTCCTTTACGATTTATATTAAAAACAGTAAATTATGTCATGTCTGACTAGGTATGGCTGTTTTCACTGCGGCAGTCAACGTGCCAAGTAGAAAATAATCAACAGACTTCTAATTTGGGTGAATTACTCTCATTAATGACACATGGAATGTCTTGCTCCCGAATGCATCGCAGTCAGAGTTAAAAACTATGACATCTATTTCGTGTAAGAAATAGAAAGTATAGAGCGACATAGAGCAGCCGAGTGTCCTGGAATTCGATGCAGACGGGTTAGTTGTCTTTGTGAAAGGTCCACTGAAGGAGAAAATGCAACACGAAGACTAGAATGTCACATGCAACACACTCGGTTCGTGGAAACAAACGCAATGGCTGTGCAGAAGCAAAAGGCGGAAGGATCGAGGATGTTTTATAAAGGAAACAACATTTAGAAAACGCATGTTTAACTTGTGCGCAGCAGCGGAAACAGCCATACCTATTGTCAGACATAGAACAGTATTCTGTATGTAACATAAATCAGGAATGAAACAAGTGGTTACCTATTTGACCATATTCTCGTATACTCGAGAACCATATACTTTTCTGCTGTTTCATTTAACTCGTAACTCTATTTTAAAAGTGTGTACCTACGTTGTGTCACAACAATGAAGAGATGACGAGTATACTCGTCGAACACAGAGTATATGCAGCTGCTGTAAAATTGAATTACATTATAACGAAATGGCACCTGCTTTTTTTGAAAAATGCATAATTTATTGCTCAAATTTATTAATATTATTGACAAACTTAAACCTTCATTATTAAAAAACAAGGAAAATCAAATACATGGAAAAATTTGTTTGTTTTTTTCTTATTTCGTTCTTGTCTCAAATTATTCTAAAATGTCTGCAATTTACGAATATGTTTCAGTTTTTACTAATATTTTAATTTAAACAGCAAATGATAATTACTTTTTTCGCATGACGAGTATACTCGTCATAACCAGCTAACGGATTAATGAATAGTTCTACCATGCATATATTGTAGCTATCATGTTCATAAAAAGTATTAGACACATTCATTCATATGTATAATTGTGAGGGTAATTGTTCATTTTAATTGATAAACAATAATAACAACAGGAAGATGTGTTTTCGCGAGCGATCGGAGTGTTTCACAAAATTCCAGTCTATTCAAGCTATCTGCAAAACTGTCTCGTTTAGGAAATTTTCAATATTCGCGACGATCCATTTGCTTTATTGCGCGCATGATCGCCATTGTAATTATTTCGCGCAGCCTCGCAAGTCACGTTGATTTCGAGCAATGTTAACTGATTGTCACGGACACGATTGCTCGATTTCGGCTGGGTTTAAATGTCACCCGCTGCAGCACTGAAATAACGCTCGTGTCTGTATTTAAACAACGATCCGTCGACGTATTAAAATCCTGTCGAGTCAGTGATATTACTCGTGAAAGGGAAATTAAACGTCTCGCCGGAATGTGATAAAAAACACAGCAATCGATAATATTGGGACATCAGGGTTGAACAATCTGTAGTAGAGGCAAGAAGTATAGGTGGGTCAACGTCACGGCTTTGATTGTAAATTATAGTGTGCAGAAACGTCAAGTATGTAATTCTGCATGTACTGGTTAATATGACACCGTTTCAATAATTTCAAATGCCAAATGATATGGCATGAACACGCCAGAAAATGATATTTTATGAACAAAACTGACGATGTAACGCATTCAACAACAAATGAAGTATGCAGACCATTAAGCATATCACGAAATAAATAAAAACAAACTATTTAAATGTTTCTTTTCTTAACATATCTCCCGGGTTACTTAATTTCCCTCAAAATTCTTCATTTTCCGGCTTCCCTGTTGGTCTAAACCAAATTCTGCATACACCATCTTAAAGATCGTGAAATTTCACGTAAGGTAGGTACATTGGTACCTATCTCCCTATGTCCTACTGTCACATGATATTAAGTATGATTTAACATTGTGACTATTATTCGTATACTATTTTATTTAATGATTTCTGCACGTTTCGAATACCACGTCAGAAATTCGTACCTCTTTTTTATTTTATTTCTAGAAATATATTTGTAGTGGCAGGCATGTTATATTCTCGAATCACGTAAAAGGGGAGCTATGAAACTTCGGGTCCCCGCGACGTAAGGACAAAAGCGTTCGAAAAAATTGTAGAAAAGTTCTTTGTCCCGTGGCGCCAGTTTTCAAGCGTAGAAAACATTCGCGAATATACATACGCAATCTGGAAATGTAAAAGTTTTCGGTGGTGTGTAACAAACTGCTAACACTTCGCTATTCCGTGAAAATGTAAAAGTGCGAGAATTTTTCGTGTTAATTATTTGTTAGTAACATGCTTGCCTTAACAGTTTTTGCGATTTTTAATATTACTCTAGTTAGCAGCGTATTATGTTTAAGCTCATGTACTGAGATGACAATTTTATTTCAATCATTAAGTTGTTCCCGTGAACAAATTCACAGTTCTTTGCTGTTTTAAAGGGACTGTATATTTATCGGTTCTGTTACGCTGTATGCATATTCGAGACATTAGAATCTCGTCGCACTATTTTTTTATAGATTCATAATGGTTTGTAGTTTTCAATCATTTTCATATTTATATACACGTTTGTATCGCTGCGATCATCCGCATACGTTTTGTTTACTTTAATTGTACGTTTTAATAATAATTCGTACGTAGGAACAGTGTCGAATGTTACAATCAATATTTAAAAAAATGAAGCGTACTCGACAGTTTGTTTATACGACAATAAATGCTGCATACTGGCTCAAACGGTGAATATTTATTCACACGTAGTCTACGCTCTTTAAAAAATATATATTAAAAATTATGTATACGATTCATATATTAATCAAATCCACGTGTTGGAAGCGCAAAGAAATTCTTTATAATGACAAACGGTCAACATTAAAATGATTCGAAATTATATATTTTCAGTAATTATGAAGAGTACGTTTGTTAATCCGGCGCACTGCCATCAAATAAATATC
Organism: Macropis europaea; assembly: GCA_916610135.2. Classification (NCBI taxonomy): domain Eukaryota; kingdom Metazoa; phylum Arthropoda; class Insecta; order Hymenoptera; family Melittidae; genus Macropis; species Macropis europaea. The sequence continues at coordinate 10,973,448 of OU744343.1, read as the reverse complement.
TCTTTAGAAGATTAAAATTTCTCACAAGTTACAGTTCTTTATGAATAATAAATACATTCGAAAATTCGTAATAATTAGAGTGAATACGCGTGCTCTAATTAATAATCATGAGTTAAAAATTTACATAAATTCCACATTATCTTGAAGAGTTGTAGTAGAAAAATATTACTGTCGTTACTTTATTTTTAACCAACAAATTTGTGTTCGTTGAAAAATAATGCTGTGAATTCGGACTCTGTTAATAAAATTGGAGTAGAGTTCGAATTTAGAACGGTTCGAATAATGACGAACGGTAACGCATCTAAACGTTCCGAAAAATGGCGAATGTAGCATTTAACATCGGAACGAAAGGAAAGCCGCGAAATCTGGGGCGACAGTTGAATTCGTCGTCGCTTGTCCTACGACTTAAATTACCTTTTCAGAACGATCGTTAATTCAGGTGTAATTTATCTTTGCCGCGCTTGTTCTCCCTAAAGATTCCCCAAAGCCTCGACCTATATCAGTCTAGCAGAGAAAACGTTTCAAAGGCGCGAAAGACTCTCAGTGAATCTAAAAGAAAGGAGTAAAGTTCAAACTTTTGGGTCGTTTGATTTCAGACTGTGGAAAGGAAAGAAGCACTGTCAATAATTTCACGGAATACGCTCGAAAGCGAATTGAAAAAGAAATGTAATTGTATTTGAAGATATACACATGTAGAATCAATTGATATGATATAATGATTGTTTATTGAACCTTAACGATATACATACTCAGATTTACAATAATATGATTATAGATGTTCCGGGGGCTTTCATAGCTTCGCTGACAATTCACGCTTAACACTAACATATACTTCTTTAAGGTATTGTGACTATAATTTTTATAATAATCTTAACCCTCGTCCGTCCCTCGTGTCAATTTGACACATTGTTCTCACAAAAATGCGATAAATGTGAGAAATGTCTTGCACATCTCATAATTATTTCTAAATGATGAGAACAATCTTATGCTTGATTGTATTGAATGTACAGAAATTTCATTTTTTTATTTTTAATACAAGAATTTGAAAATTTAACTATTTATCTTTTGATTCAAGTGATTTTTTACTATTGCGTCAATTTGACACTAAGGGACAAATTAAGTTGGGGAAATAATGGACGGATGAGGATTAACATTTAAAATACTGGAAAAAATATAATAATACAAAAAACCAGTACCCTAAAAAAAACAATAATATGAGAATCAATTGAAAAATATATTCTTTCAGCAACAAAAGTATGATTAACCCTTTGCACTCCAAGTATGCCTCTCAGGCACTCCGATGATTTGTCAATTTTATCTACTAATTTTTTTATACCATGTCAAAAATGAAATATTTCTTAATACGTAAAAGTAACAATAAGTAAAGCGTAAATATCTTATCTCGATGAAGTTTTCTCGGAATACGAATCATTGAAAATTAACATTTGCTTGCAGTACTTAGCAACCATATTGGTTGCATCAACACATTAGTTATGCTGGAGTTGCTATCTATCGTAGAAAAAGATGCTTGGAGTGCAAATGGTTAATTACCATGACTTTACGATGCCAAGAGAAAAGATTCTTTAAAACCGTATTTCGTCGAGTACTAGGAGAAATTAGAACACGAACGCGATTTAATAAAATTATAAGTTGACTGCAATAAACTTCAAGCACCCCATGAAACGTTATTAAAAAATGCAAGTTTCTCTTACGTTTCTATGTTCCGTCTTCTTTTGTGTAACAAACCAGTCTCGAGTGAATCGTTTCGAACGGAACTCATTTCAGAATACTTGCTGGCAGTTTCGCAATTATCTAATTTACGGAACGATTCACGCCTAATTACTCGAGTGGATGTCATAATCCTCCGTTATCGCTCATCAAGGTAAGTCGAAGTGTTAGCACCGCTGACCATTTCCTGGCCATAGTTTCGCGTGTTAATATATTACTTACCATCTTCTCGGAGCAATTTCAGCCGAGTGAACGAGCATCTCTCACGGAGAATAACGTGGCACGCTCGCATAAATATCCCGCTGCTAGCTTTATTACGTCAATAATGCATATCAAAGGCGGGGTGAAGACCACTGTAACCGTATACCAGTAAGAAAAAGGGAAGTATCGTTACGAACCAACCGTTGCATATGCAGAGTATTTTTAAAACATACTCTGAAACTTTTGTAACACTGATGGAACTGAATAAATAATGCTTGGGCAACATAGATCCGTGAAGTAAAGCTTTCGAGGTAAACAGAGATTTTTTGTTACAAGGATGTAATTCAGTGATCTGCAACCATCTCGCTATAAAGGGCACCTCGAACGGTTAGCTTATGACAAAGGGCACGTGGGCCATATTACGAAAAAACCCTTAATGATATGAAATTGAATAAATTCATATTGAAGTTTGAATAACTGTAAGCTTGAAACGGAGCTATGGCTTGGTAATTTTAATGATTTTAATGTAAGAGTTGTTCTATAGGCTAGAAATTTTTTGTAAAATAAAGATATTTAGCATAGTGGTGGTCGGCGGGCACCTTAAAAATGCTTGGCGTACACTTAGGTGCCCGCGAGCCCCGTGTTGTCGATCCTTGATGTAATTCATTGGAGATTACATTAACACATCGAACACCACAATGAAAACGGTCACACCTAATCAGACACGATATAATTTACTATTTTTTATATAAATCGTCAAGAAAAAATAGATTTGAGTACTCGATCGTGTTCTTCTGTCCCTACATTATTGTTTCAGTATGAAATTTGTTCAGAATTTTGTGTCAATCAATAATTATTTAATTGAATTAAATATGAGATCCCCGGTGGACCCCATGGTATTGAACGTGTTAGTAGAAATATTTTGTCATTTTGTTATTTTAATCCCTTGCCTTACGATTTTTTTAATAATTCTGTGCGATAATGTTTTCTATTTGAATCCTCGAGTGCATGGATGAATGAAAATCTTCTGTCAGCATACCTAATTCGCTTTTAACAACCCTCTGAAAGTTAAGGGTGCTGTAGAGGAAAGTTTGACAGAATTGATACGCAAGTAGGCCAAGTATTTGTAATATATGGATCATATTCTGTGTCACGAGTGTGACTCGTTACTGTAAAGCAATTAATTCCTTGTTAGCAGTACTATGTCTGGCATCCTTTCGCTTCAATATAGAGGGTGTCCCACCTAAAATAGGTCACTGGATTATCTTCTCTAGTATTGATACAAAAAATGTTTCGTGTGTAATTTGAATGGTTTCAAAGAGCACTGCAAAGAACACCTTTTTTTCAATATCATTTTTTTTAATTTTTTATAGGGGAGAACATATTTCTTTCTTCTGTATTTATAGTACAGACAACAATTTTGCAAAATATCGTGTAACTTCAGTTGAAAAACAAATACATGTGAAGAGCATGATCAGCTCACATGCTTCGAATCTTGCAAAATCTACTAAATCACAATTTTTTCATAAAATTCAAGAATTGTATCGTTCACAGTATCAATCTATGAGACTGATCATTTAAGATCAGCTGAAGATGAATTATACACGGATCAAAGAACTGTCTAAATGATGTCAGAAGGTTATTAAAAATAATGGTCAATATCTTGATAGCCAAAAGTAACTATATATCATTACTTTATTTATGCTTGGAGATATATTTGAAAACGACATTACTTATAGGATGACCCAGTACTTGATATTTTCGTATTATCGAATTTCATGCTCATCCAAAAATGCCCCGTTAATTGTGAATTACTTTACTGGCTTCTACCAGCCGCTGCAGTAAGGCTTCTCTTTTATTTATTAAAAACGAGTACAGTACTATTTCTGTGCCAAAACGTAGATAGGTCACTTAGAACACTGAAACCGAACATCGCTGTTTTTTCTGAAAGAATTCATCCACTTACCTAGGTGTCTAAACATTTTGTATTCAGTCTTTGCACTATCTCTAAGAAAATACTCTGTGTTTCCTTATCCTTGTTGTTTAAGCATTTTTCCAGCTGGAGGGAGAACGAGGACGCGTCGTTAGAAAGATGATTTCGAGAGAGGTTCGCAGGCACAGTCCGTTCGTCTTATAGAAAACACCATTATCGCGAGACGGGCATAGTTAAGATAGCTATTGTGCCGATAACGATGTCGCTCCAGATGACGAGTGCCATTGAATCAGACCCTCGGTGGAGGTCCTAATATAGTCACGGCTTCCCTATTATTGCTTCATATGGCGGATCGTTCAGGTGTATATAAAATGTCCATATGACGAACCGAACGATGCAGCCGCGTAAATAACTTAAATTCGATCCGTTATATTCTTCTGAAAAGAACGCTTCAGCCGCGTCACGTGGCGACAATCGTGACTGGAATCCTTTATCTCTCTCCTTTCTGAATACACTCGAGTTGTAAATAAAATACGTCTCGGGGAAAGCATTAATAATTTATATACACGATTCTATCGATTTCAGTTGTCGCCTGCATATAAAATTCAACACCTCGTTTTACGTTTTTTCTAACAACGGAGTAACGTGGGTTATTTAAGCCCTCGAAAGGGCTGAGGGTCTATTGAGTCATGGAATTTGCTTTTGTTAATCTTCCGCCACACCAACAAGCGGGCGTAGGAAACTGGTCAAACTTTATAGCGATGTAGGATTCCAGTTTGTAATTTATGGATTATGATCCGCGAGTGTTACTCGTTATTACATGGCACAAGGTACAACAAAATTTTCTGAATTATCCTGTTACGGTTCAAAAGTTCAAACTTTTTACACATGGTCCACGTGTACCACCCAGACACAGTAATATTTAAATAAATGTTGTCGACAGACCACGCTAGCTTTTTCGAGTGAAACAATTGCTGCTTCATGAACAAATGAAAGGTTCTATATAGCAGAGTTGAATTCACCAAAAGGAAGCTAAAAATAATTTAGATGTTCTTGCAATAAGTAAGAAGGGTTTTAATTGCTCATTGAATATTTATTGTCAGATATGTGGAAAAAATAAGAAACTAAAAAATGAATGATAAACGGTATGAAGTTTGTAACGTTTGCATGCCGGCGAGCGTAAATAAGTTGGCGAAGTTGCTTCCCAACGACAATGTTTAAAATAAAAGAAGAGATCAATAGAAGCCAGCGACGAAAGTAGACGAACATTTAAAACGCCAGACACGTGCCACATGAATTCGTAAATTATTACTGCTTCTTGTTAAAATTCTATAACCATCTTAATCAATGAATCGTAAAAAGTAATTTAACTTGTCACTTGAAGATGCCTCAGTAATGGACAGCTAAAATTAACTATACAGTTTTTACTCGTTTTCAACGATAAACAATAACCGTTTCGAGGCAAAAGTGGTCCACTCAAGTCAGAATTTGTTACACCAGTTTCTATGAATCGTAACTGAGAGTACATTTCCTCGTTTTCAAATTTCAGTGATTTATTCGTCGACAGGGTAGAGCAGAGGATCTCCGGGGGACCGGAAGTGATTCTTTCCGTTCCTCGTTTTTATCGATTTGCCGACGAAATTATTCTTACACGCTATCTCGCGATAGTTGGTTCTCGCCGATGTGGGAGAGTTATGCGTTCGCGTTCTATGAAAGGCCGGCTACCAGTTCCAGGAGCCCCTTTCGGTTCTTGTCATTTGTCTTCCTCCGAGATAGAACCAAAGTTTCAAAGACCTTTCCAAGTTGCGTCCCAAGCGGTTAGGCGAGAGGGAGGCGGCTCCCTAAATTTTCTCGCAGTAGAAATTAATGGTGAAGGCAGTTTGTAAAATCTTCGTTAACCTACCGCGAAGTCCGCCGAGGATCTATGTTTCGATGGTTCGCCGCAGGCAAGTAGGACGATCGAGTGAAACGCTTAAACATATCCAAGATTTCCGCCTGCATACATCAATGGATTAATTAATTGTTTTTTTCATCAATAGATTTTTTTGTAGACAGATTCATTAACACGTTGACTACCACAGTGGAAACTCCCATGCCTGGTCAGACACGCTATAATATGTTAATAAAATGTCAAAACTCTCATTAATACGTTAGCTACCATGGTCAAATCGAGAAGAATGCCCACCACAGACCATGCTTTATTTTTATCAATTATTTCTGTCACACAGGTGTGACGTCGAGCTCTCAAAACAGAATCGACGCGTCACACATATGCGAACGTGTTAAACTCGTTTTCCTGGAATCGGTATACGAATCTTTTTACAGGGCACATGTTAAATAAATATAAATATATTATTTTATTTTATGTTGTAAAAATAATTCAGTGTACGCGGTGGAATGCGAGGACTCTACTGTGTTTAATATTTTTCGATGGACATTTGGACTACCGATTGGCTAGATCATCATTTGCATCACCAACCAGCGTGGTCTAAAATCCACCAAACGGTAACATTCATCTTTTCAAAATGATTTGTCCCAAAAAGTAGGGACAGTAGATCTGCAGCTTCCGTTCCGCGTTGCTGTCTCCATTTAAACGGCTCTGCATTCGAATGGGCAAAATCATGGTAACGATTTCTAAAGAATTCGCCGTGGCGACTCAGTGAATCGCAGCGACGTCTTCAAGTTCGAATATCAGAATTAATCTTCATTATTTTCGTTCGGGTGTGAAAAACGACGAGGAGGCAAATCTCCGGGACGCCATCGGTGGATTTATTCGGCACTGGAGTGGACTGATTTGATTCGAAGGCGAAAGGAGACAGAACGATAGGGGATGGTTTTACTTAAGAAGCTTCCGGCCCACCTTACTTCACTTAGCTCCTCCGTGGATGCGGTTGGAGTTTCAAGTAAACATCCGGTCGGGCCACTTCCTCCCAGGAGCGAAACTCTCCGGCATATCTGATTTTCTAACCGATCGTGGTCCAATAACTTTCACCCCTCCGACGTGTTCTGTCTCGCTCTCTCCCGGATCGTCTTGAATTATTGCTCGAATACGCGCTCCCAATAATCTGCAACGAAACTTCGGAAGTCTATTTATTATTCTCGATGGTTTTACCACGATCAGACAGCCGCGAATCGGGACCATCGACTTGCCTTTGCGGTACCGTGATTTATACCGCGGCTTCTTTCTTCGGAAAAATATTTTCTTAGTTAGCGGTGGTCTTGACTCATTCCGGGGGTGTACACGAGGTCGTTTCCTGCAACAGGGTGGAAACTGATTCATGATCCTTTTAAGTTTTGACAGTCTGAATTAAATAGAATGATTTTTAAAATTCTAGACAGCTGATAGAATTATTGAGTGGTGACAGGCAGTGAATTTTTTTAACTCACTCCGGGGGTTTTCACGAGGTCGTTTGGTAGATCACAGTGGAAACTGATTCATGATCCTCTTAAGTTTTGACTGTCTGAATTTAATATAATGATTTTTAAAATTCTTGACTGCTGTTAGAATTATTGAGTTACAACCATATAAGTTACTGAATTCTTTAGCTTCAGTAATTTTGTATACCGAGCGAAATATTAATCCTTTTACTATAGGTGAAATTAAAGCATATCTCTACCACTGCGGGTAATAAATATGTAACAGCATATATCGAACTTGTCGAAATAAATGAAGATGAAGCAGACTTTTCTGTATTAACGGAAACATACATAATTTATTGTGGTGGCATATGAATGTAAATATATTATTATGTTAAAATATAGTAACACCAGGTACATAAACTCTTGAAAACTGAAATTACATTACAGTTAAAGTCCCTGTTCATTTTTAAGATACAATAAAATAATATATAATAATCTATACATAGCATACATGGTACAGTCTCGAAAATCTTCGATTTCACTTATTTCTTTTACACCTTAAAAATAGTTTAACAGACAGAGTCCAACACCTTTTTCACCTCGATCACCAATTTCCGTCCCGTTGATATGTTCCTATGAGTTTACTGGCAACAAAATGTATATACTCGCAGAGATTAATTTTTATAGCTGATCTTCAGGAAAGAATTATAACAAATTGTTTTAATATAAAAAGAGAATGTTTTGCTTTTATAAAAGTCATCATGAAACTATCTGAAAAATCTTTATAACATGAACCATTTTCGGGTACCTACAAAAATGCAGGATCCGTTAACGAAAAATTCCAAACATCGTGTGAACTATACATTGTTCGACCATCCAACCGTAATAACATTTTTACGTATACTACCTATGATCTGAAGAATTAAAAAGATTTAGAAATTGTTAGCAATTTCACTATTTTAGTGCATCGTTGCACTTTAGAAAAGTCGCAGTCGCAGATTTTTTTTTCAACCACAAGGCTACAACCTGTGCAAATTGCACGTCTGAACCTGCAGCACCATAATAAAACAAACAAACAAATCCATTGAGTCGCTTAAACGTCCTCCATTCCCGGAATGTTAATCCACATCATACAGTTATCAGTGTAAGAGCAAGAACCAAGATCATCAATTTCCTCCACTTCCCTGAATCCTCGCTTCAGTGTCCGTTTACACGATACAGGCATTTCTTCTGCGGCCTCTCTCAATGAAACGACCGCTTCCATGCGAGTCTAGCATCGGACCGCGTTCCGTCGGGCAGCGCGGTTGAAATAATAGTAAGTGTTATTATCTATTTAACGACGGGCCCGGTGGACAATTTAGTGGCGAACGCGTCATCCGGGTCGCGGCGATGCACACCGAACCGTGCGCTTTAGAGGACGAGCGCTTGCGCCTACTCGCGCTCGCACTCGCCAATGACAATTTTAATGCGAGCATTCATCACGAGAGCCGGCACACGGCATCGTGAAAGTCACGTGAACGCAGCCACGAGCAATGGAATAAATTTGGCGAACTCTGATGCGGCATAAACGGGGTCCCTCCTCCCGATGACCGGACGGCCACCGTTTAAACCGGCAGCATTATTCACGCGTTTCACCCTCTACCCCCGTCCCGCCAAGTCCGTCCTGACCACCCTCCACGTTCCAACCACCATTTTTGCCGCCCCCAACAAATTTACGCGAATTCACACCGGTTGCTGCCCGACACCCCGAAAATGTAGGCTGGAACGTCTATTACGCAGCCGGGCCGAATGTCCGCTCCAAGTGCGCCCCAGCGACGAGTCTTTAAACAGAAAAAAAATCTATAGCCCGCGATCCATTCTGGCGATCGGAAATTTTCTGCCCCGTTCAATTTGCCGACGGTTTTACGAGCTTGTCGAGAATGCGGGAGAGCAGCGAATGGGAGAGGCGGAGCAGCGAGATTCGCGCGATGGTCGTCTGATTGAAATTGCTTCTACGATTTTTATATGATTGATTCGATTACGGCAATTCGGTGCATATTTCTAATTTTTTTCTGCGAGAGAAGAATGACCCCGCTTATTGGATATTCCGGCGAGTCATTGTAATCAGCTACGAATTGACTGTCAAAGACGGCGGATCGAGGGATTTTTCGCAGATTCAAACGAGGGTGCGCCGATGGCGGGAGGAATATCGTTCGGGGGATGCAATCGACCGAGGAAACGTACAATCTCGGTGCAACGAGGTAGGAACAATGGGCGAAACGTTGCTTAAATTCATCAACATTTACGTGCACCAGTCTCTGCCCTGAGGTGGAACGGATTGTAGCCGAGATTCGATTAGCACTTCCGTGCTGATGCGTTTGTAATTAACGCGATGTCGCTGTGTACACCGTTGTGACAACGAATGTGTTTAAAGTCGCTGAAAGTCGCGTCACATTGTACTCGGTGGAACATCGGTACGACTAAATTAACTGAGTCAAAATGATTAATTTAATGGATGTGAGAAGACTATGCAGTTATTTATTGTTCGCAATGAAAAGCGGGGAAATAAAATTTTTCTGAAAGTTCTGTTCCAATTTAAAATACAAATTTTTAGAAGGGAGCCTTAACCCTTTGAACTCCCAACTTTTTTTAATTTTCTTTCCAATAACTACCTGCCATTTTAATTTTTTATTTGAAATGTACTTTAAAAGGCAGTTGGTTGATGAGAATAAATTTAAAAAATTTTTTTTACTAATTACATTGAAAATAGCATTGGAACTTTACTAAGACCTGATATTTGTGGTAAAAAAGATATTGCGAAATATAATACATATTTAATCTGGCAATTTAAAAATGTCGAGTGTGACTCGACCTAGGAGTACCCGTGAATAAACTCGATGTCGAGTCACACTTAACAAAGGAGTTCAAAGGGTTAATACACTTGTCTACCGAATTAGAGAAGTAACCCTTTGACTGCGGGCTACTTGGAAACGAGGTGAACCCTGCGTGCGGCTGAGCACAGTGAGTCATTGCCCTGAACGCTTATGGGCGTCGACAGTACTCGGTGAATGGCTGTGTCAAGCGCCTATAGCACTCAAAGTATTAACCCTTTGCACTCGAAGCCTTTTCCATCTGATACACACAAGCTACAAATATAAGTTTAAGGAATCTTAACAGGAAGATTTCTTTTATTTTCAGTATAGTTGTTTCTGCAGTAGAATACTTTATATAAAATGTGCATTGTAGAATACATGAAATTGAACATAATTTTTAGGTGTTTTGTTAAAATAAGAAATTCGAAACGTGTATATTATGGCGACTGAGAGACGCCATACGAGTGCAATGGGTTAAAGACCTTCAAGGCTCTACGTAGTATGTAGAATAGATATTTACTGAAAATATTGTAATATTATATAGAAAATATTTTCTACGTCTCTGATCTTTGATAGCTTATTAAAAATTATCCAATAACCCAACGTTCTGTTTTCACTAGTGTATCCTGATTTTATTTAATGAGGATTTAATTTTTAACTCCAGAATGTTTTCACGTTTGGAGTATTTTATGAATTTCTTAAGCATGTCATAAATGATTGCGCGGATAAAGGATGAAAAATGTTCTTTAAATATTGTTGTTTTATGTGCGTATGCTGCACGCTTGGTACGGATTTAAGATACAATATTACAGCCCGGTATTCCAATCTGGAAGGAACCATAAATTTTTCAAAGCGTTCCGGCGGGATCCGGTCGATTTAAATATCAGTAACAGGAAACCAATCTACTCCATTCGGCTGCCGGAAATTACCTTCGCCCGTTGCCAGTTCGCATTAGGTCTAACGTGGCTGACTAGAAAAATAAATGCTTCTGCCCGATTCGTGAAACTCGCGAATAAACAAACCGAAACTCCCATCCGTGTATATCTCACTTTGATTCATTCATTCGCGAATTCTGCACGGAGAGAGAAAACATTCTGCGTGTTCTTTTAATTGTCTTCGATCGCAACCCTCGTGCGAAATAGATATTATTCCAAATAATAATACAATATCTCGGATTCTATTCAAGCGCCACTCTGGGAAGAGAAAAGGACTTAGAGAGGGAAATAGAGAAGATGATGAACGGGAGTATTAATTTAAAGGCGTGCGAATTCTCGAGAAGATACGAAGAAGAAGCGCATAAACTAAAGTAAAGTAGAGTAATATAGGAGTGCAATTGATTATAGAGATAAGAGTCACTGCTGTGGCACCACAAGCCCAAAGATATAAAAGTCATCTTATGCTAATTTTGCTCTATTGCGCTAATTCTATTTAAGTAATTGCTATTATGTTCTTGAAGGTTACAAGTTTAAATCTTAAATTTTAAGTACTGAATAGAGGCTAGCAATAGGAATAAAGTTTAACACTTTGAGTGCCACTTTGCATTAACTGAAAATATAACTACAAATTGTACCTTTTATAATCAATAATATCAGTAACTTTCATAATTTTTTTACTGCTACTATTAAAGCTTATTAAATATATTCATTAATACTACACATGATCAAACAAATAACGATTGCATTTTCGTGTCACACAAATATGGGTGACGTGGCACTCAAAGTGTTAAAGACTAGGCGAAAAAATAGGTTAAATTAACTACAACGCGACAGCTAATGCATGTAGAGGTTAAAATAAGTTTGTAATTAATAACACTGTTTCCGAAGACATATTCTATGCATGGACTGAGAAATAAATATTATTATTATTATTATTATTATTATATTCCAGTGCCACTTTTTCAAAATGTTTACGTCGGTGACAAGTTTTGCGCATGGAGCGAGGCGCAATGTAAATGAAAAAGATTTCGCTGATACCATCACGGATAATCTGTTTCGATGTGCAGCGATCGATCGTCGATTTTTATCATCCGTTCACACCGTAGTAATCTCGAAACTACGAGTTTGCCTTTCTGCAGCATGTGCGCGTATATCATTCGTTCAGCCTTTACAAACTATCGAATGTCGTTCCGACACTTTTGTAAAAGTCCATGTAAAATGAAGACAAACCGATTCCATGTATAAAATAAAGTTTTTCAGATTGGTCGTTTGTTTGGCCCGTTATTTACACGGGGCTGAATAAACTCGACAGTCGAATCGGCTGACGCCGGATCGTAAAGATTTAAAACCGTAAGAAATGTTTAGAACGCTTTATGGGGAAAAGTATAACTGCCGGTGAATCCTCGCGATCGGGATATTCGATTCCGTATATGCATATATACGCACGCAAACACAGCACATGTGCATGCATATACGCTCATATTCCATCGTGCACGAGATTTCATCAGATCTGCTGATCCTCGGGCAGTAATGCATCGCGGTTCGCGAAACCTCTTCCTTCTATTATGCGAAATTGAAACGTGTTTATGGAAAATAGCTATCGTAAATGCTGAATAACGCGGTGCACCTGGTCGATCGGCATTTTCTAGAAATTAATGATCTCCTCCGTGCGAGATCCATTCACGCGCGTGAAACAATAGAGTAGGATTATAAAAATTCTGAGGGGCTGCCAAATTCTGTTTAATTAAACTGTATGAAAATTTCGTTATCATGCAATCCGTTATTCGGAGAAAATATTAAAAATATGTTTCGAGTGGTTTTTAACAGAATAATGTAGACTATGAATTCCATTTCAATACTGCTGTGCGTTTCAGTAGAAAATCCAGTCACTGGCCAGACGCCTGAAAATATGTACGTATTACTGAGAACGTAAATAATTACATATTTAGTGCTACTACAAATTTTTCAAGCATCAAGGCTTTGAAGCTTATGAACCCGTCTGTGCGTTTCGAAAAATTGTTTAAAGCTATGGATAACCGTATTCGTCCAGACAAAGCTGTTTATTCTACGCTATGAATTTGTGTATTATACAGAAGTACGAATTATTACATCTGCGTGGCTTATTCAAATATATATATCGTTAAATACTTTGCATTTCTGCAGCACTGAAATAATCCTATGATTCAACCCTGGAAAATTTTTATACATGTTACACGTTTTGTTCCGAAAGTTTCAAGACTCAAACTGTTAATAGCTGTTTAATAAAATTAAAATCGATGTACAGGACACGGAATACGTTAAGATTACAAAAACTGAAACAAGTATCTCCTACATTTCAATGCTTAATCCTTCGAGTCCAGAATATTCCTGACGTTTCACAGCAGAATACATGTTGGCATACTGCCCATAATACCGTCTCCTGACATTTTTAATGCATTTCCGTGAAACGAAAACTTGATTATTGTCACTGCAAGGAGAATCACGGTATCATAAGTACACGTGCGGGATATAAAAACTGACCATTTGGTAATCATCGACGATGCAAACCTAAGAAAGTTATCAAACGCATATATGTATGCAGGAATGATCATGATCGGGGGATAATGAAAATGAACTCACAAATCTAACGATGACGTGTAATAATTCAAAATATAATAAATCGGCTGTACAAGACGCTGGACGCTAACTAATTCATGCTGCGTTCTTTTCGTTTGCATTCGTCACACATGCATTCATTTGTTTTAGGCAGGGCCGCAGCTGCTATTTTATGCTTCACATGTACACTCCCGTCCATAAGTCACCGGACATTTAATAAAGGAGGTGGACGATTTTAGAATACGAAATGACCTACATTATGAAATATAGTTAGCACTTATTAATTGTTCATAATGTAGAGAACATGTACTTCAAATCATATGTTGAAGATTTTATAAAAAATAAGCAATGAATCTTGTATTTTCTTCTGAGCAATGTATCTGCCTCGTGCGAATATGACTGCTTTGACTGATAGCGGTATTCTTTCGATAAAATTCTTTCCAACCTTCCTCCAATTTCTCCCATAAATCTTTCTTTGAATTTGGACGAAACTTCCAAAGCAAACGAAAAGTGTGTACAGACTATCGTCTGACCGAGTTGAAGATCTATTAGAAACATATCAGGTAACCAAGAAAGTTCGTGCCGTTTATCGGTCTTGAAATGTTTTTTTTTATGTGGAAGGACAACTTTTGTAAAAACTCAATAGAGAAGTTATTAGATCGTTGGAAAAAGGTAATGGAAGACGACTTTCCTGAAGAAAATATTGTTAAATCCACTTTGTGTATCATTTATCTCTACTGATGAAAACGGCAAGAGCTTCCTTGGTTATCTAATACTTCTGCGTGCAGTGGTGTTTCTTAAATATTTATATAAATTATAAGTGCTTATTATTGATACTACTTTCAGGAATTATATTAACGTAAAACAGTTAAATATCACAACATAAAATAATAAAATCAATCCAGACAGTTATATCCACGTTCTAATAATCATTTTGTTCAAAATCAGCAAGTGTCCGGTGACATATGGACGGGGGTGTATATCTTCACACACGATGCCAATAATTTTCATGAAACGCTCGCGTACGTCCATAGCGTTTAAAGGGTTAATAACATATTTCAAGTAGAACAACATCGGTTCCGCACAACGTCCCCTGTGAATAAAGTTCAGAGTTCATTTCCGCGTTTGAACGAGCCGACGTGTCGAGAAAACGTTGGCCATGCCGGACAAATTGTCGTCGGAACGGTGACGAAGGGTCGACGGGAGAGGGCCGCCGATTTCCATTCTCCGCAATAACCCAAACGCGTAACAGCGTAAATCACTTAATGCGAGGATCAAGCCAGGTATTTCTGGCGTCGCGACCCGTAGAATTAAGCGATCCGTGGGGTAGCGGTTCGAAGGGTGGTCAAGCCTGATACGAAGTCTGGTATTATCGTCACAATGAGATTCCGTAGCGGCGCCGGAAACGAGCGGGAGCTCGCGACACGCAACCTCGCGGAAACAAAGCGCGACGATCTTGGTTATTTCGTGCCTAAATGCGGCCCTCGTGGAGATGTTTCAATGTGACCGACATAATGGGTCGCCTAGCATGCGCCACTATCGCAAGGCCAGAAGGTAATAACTCATTGTCCATAGCCCCGCGACTCGGCAAGTCAGGTACTGATGATTTCCTTCCGCTACCGTTGCCGTTGCTTCGTCCTGTGCGTCCGGCGAACGCGATGGACACTGCACGGACCCATCCCGACTGATGTACCAATTCGAATGATTTACCGAATCTGTCATCGCTGGAACTTGCACAGGGTGTCCATGAAAAATATTACCTCAGCCCCTGCGCCGATACCTGTGTTCAGTATGAACGACTGATTTGAATATTCGCGTCAGGGAGTGGATTCGTAATGGGGTCAGGCTGAATCTGTTATTATTCAGATTTGTTTGATGGCAACTTGTATTTTATTGTTGGAACACCGCGTGTCGAGTGTCTATCCTAAGGTTTGCATTTTCTTCGATGCTCGTTGTTAGAAACGAGACAAATCTTTAATTACAAAAGAATATAACGTAACGAACATACACAGTCATCGGATAAAGAAGCAGTGTTGGCACATACGTACACTTCGAAGCATTTATACATTCGACGCTTGTGCACACTGGCACACATCATAAACAACGCGGTTCATTAAACAAATAAAAAGACATACATGCATCAGATTCAAATTAGCTTATGCTTCAACAGTAATTCTGATAATATTGTAATTGTTTAGACTAGATAGGGTTCGCCGTTACCTGTCGCGCCTGTACGATGATAGATTTTAGATTGGCCTTTCTGTAGATTAACTATGTCGAAGTCTCATCACAGTTGGACGAAGGGTATGCTGGTCTAAGAGAACAGAGGGATTGGTTACAAATATTCAAAATGTCGACTAGAGTAGGTAACGGTCACTGAATTTTCATTGGTTAAAAATTCATCCATATTGAACACTTTAGTAACCGCCCCAAAGTTCACGGTTCACCCTTAGGTACGTACCCATCCGTCGGGTGACCTTCACGGATTCTCCGCGTGTCCTCTTGACAGGGCTGCAAGTCATAAACTCGTTAAGCCCGTGGATCTAAAGGACACGCAGACGGTCTCCAAAAATTGCTAATTACTACGGTGCCCTAATGTCACCGGTGCAATAAAATACCCTAATTTCAGAACGAAACCACATCCGCTGGCTTTTATGAGTTTATTTCTACGACACAACAAGAGCTCCCATTTACACGACTTAAAAATCCCTTGCTAAGTCACAACAATGCATATTATGACGAAATCGCAAGGAAGCAAATCTGTGAAATTTCTGCTGGATTCCTTCCAAGGAAATCCTATATTTTCTCCGATAAGGAGGCCAAAATGTGCTGCAGTATTTCAAATGAACAGGAACAATGGATGTATACAGGATTTTTCAGGTGGCAGCATTACACGTAACGACACGATATACGTACGTAAAGGAGCAACGTGACGAAGATTCGAGGGGTCGTCGCGAACGCAACCGTTCACCGGCGTTGTTCCCGCGATAAATTCGCATCGACCGACTTTCCTGCCGGCGGATAATCCATCAAAACCCGTCCCAACAATTCACGTCGGGCCGGGTCGAACCACCGTGCAACTCCACGGGAATCATCGTGGAACTTCGACGCACCGTAACGTTCTCCTCGTTGTCGTCGCCGTCTTCGCCGCGGCGAACGCCATCCGCCGACGTGAAGTGTCGGATGATTGAACGCCCGGCTTAAAACCTGGAATCACTCGAACGGTGAAGCTAAAAGGATTTCGATAGAGGCGTTGAGCGCCGCGGAAAATGCAAGTGAAAAGAAAAAAAATGAGAGGGCGGAGGGTGGAAGGTAGAGAAGAGGCAGAGCCACGACGAACTAGCGAGCAAGGAAAAGAAAAGGGAGAAAAGTGGAAGAAAGAGATAGGTTCCGGGGGTTGGTGCTGGAACCGCAGGGTCTCTCCCTTTCACCAGGGCAACGTCTCTGAAAATGCAGATGTTCCTTCGTCGGCTTCCATCGAGCCTTCCCTCACCTTCCACGCTACCACCGACGGCGCATTTGACAGGAATATGCAATAATCTCTGCTAGCAGTATATGGTGGCGCCTGTTGAGCATTCATCATACCTGTCGATTTCTACGGCGCATCTATCTAGACACCTTCGCTTCCCGCTCTAAATTATCGCGTCTGTTCGCACAGACACACGTGCGCGGGCCGAAATATACAGATCGGTTCAAAAACCTGCCTGCACAGCCGGTGTGCATGCAATGAAGATGCAATTGAACCCTCTCACATCTGATAATGAAAAAAATAGTGATACGTAGTAATTGCAATATTCTAGAATCGATACAGAGCTGGATACGAAGCATAGATAAAAATGAACGTGAACGAAAATGTCTGATGAGTCTAAAACGCTCTTAACACGTTGACTGCCATGGAGTTAAATTAAATAAATAATAATTTTTATGAAATTCTAAAAAGTTGTCATATTGCTATAGTAATACAGAGATTTATACGACTGAATAATTAAATGCGTATTTCTTTGACGACTAAATTTAGTACGTTATACCCCACAGTGAAAACTGCCATATGTAGTCAGACGTTATATCCTGCTTTCGACCTAAATTGGTTAAAAAAAGATATTTTACTGCTTGAAGGTAGCAAAATTTGAAGAGAGTTGTACGTTGTTTAACTAAATAAAATATACCGTTGACCGGTCCCCCACTCTAAAAAATCGAAAATTATAATGTGTCTGACTAAATATTACAGTTTCTACTGTGATAACCAACGTGCCTCATATTACGTTCCAAGCTACAGTAGAAAATCCTGCAACAAATCAGACACACAAGATATGTCTATCTTACGTCTGAATATGTAACGTTGCAGATAGAAATATTTACCCAATTGACCATACATTTATTTTACACTCTCCTTTTACCTACAATGTTACTCAAAATTTTATAGAGATTAGTAGGTATTCATAAAATTAACAGCAGTGACCTACAGGTACGGAATCTGTTAGCATACTGTCCAAAAGAAATCACGAAGTTCTGAAAGAATCTAAAACGGTAGTATGCGTATTTGCACTGTCTATAGTTAACAGACAAACGAGAAAAGATAACAATTGACATAGTTTCTCTGTTTAAAGAGGATGTATGGTCGAAGGTAATAAGCTGGGTTCAAGTTACCCTGCTATTTTCGCGTGCATTATTTAACCGCAACTGTATGACCCTCTTTGAGTCGACCTATACACCGATACGTGCACGTTGTGTCTACCAGGGGGTGGTGATGCAACGTGGATGCAACCACCGGTGAAAATATAGTGTACATCGTGCGTTTCCCTGGCGCACAATGTATCGGCCGAGCGAGAAACACAAGCATCGATGCCCTTCTTCTTTTGTTTTCCTTTTTCAGTATATTTCATCGGCTCCCTGCATAGACGACGTGCTTCCAATCGCTCTTCGGATTTAAGTGTGCGCGTTTTAGTCTTCAAAATAGAAATACACTGCAAGCACGTTCGTGCAGGTCTGGAAAACATTAACTTCGAACGTTCGAAGACAACATACTATTTTCTTTTTATCGAAGGATCTGTTACTATTGCTTATTTACTGTCTGTCCTTTCCATGTTAATTTTGCAATTGGCGTATCTTTCTTGATGAAGACGTCTTCTAATTCTAATATATGTGGCGGTGCACAATTTTTTTATATTTTACTGTATGCTTACAGTATTTTTGAAGATTTTTGCTACTTCATACATAATTTTGTCGCATTAAACACTCACAAGAAATTCGATTCATGCCAACGTTTTATTATTTTTCCATGTTCAATAGTTGTATAGTATTGCGTTTTAGAGTCAGAAAAGATATTCTTGATCCGGACTATTGTGTGCACTTTAATTATTCATTGCACGACGCCATTGTTGTAAGTACTTTCGTCGACACTTCATCCACAATATTCCACAGAAAATATTCAAGCGAAGTTATCGAAGGAACAAGGTCGATGTTAAAATTTTTAACGAATAAAAAAGACAGTGTGAGGAGAAAAAAGTTTTCCACTTTAATATGACGTGTGAAAAATGGAATGGTTGTCCATGTCTGTATGGTAGAGGGCTCGTCGACGTGGAAAAAAATCGGACATTTTATCCGCGATGATTTAGTACATCCTTTTCGGGGCCGTGATCGGTGAACATATTTTAAAACTAAAATGTACACGGATCCGACGATTTCCGTTATCGTGAATTTACGGCGATACGATCATTTTAATCGCAATGTTTCTCAACGGTGGACGCTTTTGAAAGTTTCAGCCGCGTTTCAAAAAGATCGTACACGACGAACGGCGATAATTTAAAATTCGAAGAACGATCGCGGGAAAATTAGTCGCGGGTCGTTACGTTTTATTATGCTCTCCAGTCCCCCGGGTTTTACATTCTGCAAGTATAAAAGAATAATTGAATTCAAAGATGGAAGGAAAGCGTTGCTCTTATCTGCTGTATCCATATTATCCTTGCGCTTAGGTTAATACGAAATTAGCCCCTCCGGTGGCTTTCTAAAACTCAGATCCGCTCATTCTCCGCGAAAATGGTCGTCTATCCCTCTGGAATACCTTCATTGCCGGATTATTTCAAAGAAGTTTATACCAATTTAATTTAAACAAATGGTACTCTGTTATTGTACGTGGTGTATTTAATAAGGGAGGAGAGTTTTATTCTACAGTTGATCTTCCTACAACTGTGCGTTTATTCTATCCATAAAGACATTATCTGTTTCCATTCTCAAAAAACTGGGCAGGAGTTTCTTGAATCCAACTTTACAGACCTTCCTTCACTTATCTAGCAATTGAAAGTGTTGTCGTTGTAGAAGATTCTTCAGTTTGAAAAATATACACATAATTTCCATAGAATAAAATACCAAAAAGGCAAAGAATAAGTGCTATGCACCATTCAGAGCTTCAGAAACAACCATTGAGGCTGGGTCTTCATTATAAATGCCAACAGATGTTGCAGTGGAAACTGCTTTTGTAGCAGGACAAAAATAAATTAAATTCGACATTATGTAGCTCGTTCATCTCCAAAATAAGTATACACAGGTATAAAGAGAGTAGCGGTACAGATGTGGAGCTAACATTTTATAATATAATTCTCATTACTTTGAATCCGCGTTTGCAACTTCAAAGAGTTTAAAGAGTTGTAATTAAAAACTGCTGGGCAATTTTCAGCCGCGCTTCCAATATCGACAAAAGGTTCGAGAATAAATGTTTCGCGTAACCTACATACATTATCACACGGAGGCACGTTAAAATTGCACATTAAGCTTTCAGCGTGTCAGAAACTCCGCCATGATAGCAATTGATTAAAATTGAAGCGTACAGCATAAATTCCGATATCGATTACGCCAATTTACCGAACGTCCATGTAATTGTTGCCTGCCATTTAATACGTGTATTTTATTACTCAATTACACTCTTTACAACGTGCCTTCCAGTTCGCGTGGCAAAGCGATGACTTGCACGCACTAGTTGCATGTTGTACAATGCTGATAAAGTAAAAACACGGGACCGACTCTCGGTCAATTTGTCATTGTTTTTTTTTCCGTTTGTTGCAGTTATTCGATTGGCCCGTGCGATTGCGCAAAAGTAACTCGCGACACGATGGATTTTGACACATGTAGCCGTATGTAGGCCACTCGTGGCTGTTATTTTCCGAGTTTACAGTGTTTTATTCAGAATAGTCATACATGACAGAATATAAGAATTTTTTATCAATAAAAACTTGCGAATTGTTTTTAGAAGTACGGTCTACTGGTCCCGCAGTGTTTCTTTAGAATATATTTGTTTCTTTCTGTTAGTTTTATTCATAGTTAGCATTACTTTTAGCATTGTTAGGAACAACGGTAATTAACCCTATTACGTACTATGGGTAATATTGTTTGGTTGTAATTAACTCGTTGAACGCCGTGTGGGTCACCGGTGACCGACACCTCAAATTTAACTTAATTAAATAATTATTGATTGTCGCAAAATTCTGAGCAAATTTCATACTGAAACAATAATGTAGGAACAGAAGAACACGACTGAGTACTCAAATCTATTTTTTCTTCACGATTTATATAAAAAGTAGTAAATTATATCGTGTCTGATTAGGTGTGACCGTTTTCACTGTGGCGTTCGATGTGTTAAATGACTATAAATTCTGAGAGCCATTAAGACTGCAATATATCATAAAATACTAGTTATACGGTAAAAGAGTTACGAAGTCTTTTATTTTATGACTTATATTGAAAGTAGTAAATTATAATGTGTTTGACGAAGTAGGGCAGTTTTCATTGGTTCGTGATGCGAGTAATTAAGGGTTAAGGATTTGCAAATAGATCATATCTTGTCTCTTGAAACCTGGCCACCACAAAGCAAGATATCAAGAATATTGACCACGTTTGGGATTATTTATAGAAATCCAAGGAAAGGAAATAAGTTAATAATGGTTATCAGTTTGAAATACATCTTGAAGAATGGAAAAAAAATCCTTAAAATTTCATTAAGAACCGGTACCAAATTTGAGTGAAACAATGAAACAGATCTACTAGCTTGCTGTAAAAAAGCTGAAGTTTGAAGTTCTCGTATGAAGGCAGAGAGAATTCCATCAGATATATCCTTAATGTCAATACATATTTTTAAACGAAATTTTTTTTATTTGAAATTTGACTCTAAATAGAAACTTTTTCCTCGTAACCTTCAAGTTTCACTCCGTATTAGGGGTTGAAAATTGATGTAAAGCTAACATTAATTTTGTTTAACTTTCTAGAATTAGTTCTCAACGCTCTAAACAATGGCACCACTTCTTTCTTACAAAATTCATTAGTTACGAAGACACACCTATTTCAATGTTCAGCCTTTCAAGTGGTGCAAGCCTTTTGCACAGCACTGTATATTCGAAAGTTTCCGAAAGAGACCGGACTAAGACGCGGCATGTATCACTTCGGATCTACCCGAATGTTCATGAATTTTCCACGACGTTTCGAAATCTCCTGGAGCGTTCTGAAAATTTCCCCCGGCTCGGTTTATGTGGGGCCACGAGAAACGTTGATCATATCAGGATGTCCCACGAAAACTCGGACGTTTCCGTGGATATCAGCGGGGATAAAGTTCACGTTCAAAAGTTGTACGGCCGATGAACGATAGTTGCGTTAAATCGCATATTTATCGTTGCTCGTTTAACCCGTCTTGCAACAGCTGGCATTGATTTATTTATAAGATACGACGTTGTAAATGGTTTATGCGCGACGCATAAATCGTCGAGTGGTCGAACGAGAGGAAAGTCGAGGACGAAGAACGGGGAAAAGGAAGTCTGCTTTTCGCGGTTATAAGATGCGCTGGAAGCTCTGCACGCTCTGCCAAGCAAATCGTGTGTATATTTCTTCCAAGTTCGATTGCTTTGAAGTTTTATCTCTGAAACGTTATTTTCGACGCGCTACGGCTCCGCGATCTTTGCCGTGTCGAGCCAAACGAAATCGCTGCAAGAAGAATACGCGATGCAGGATGCATTTAAAATTCACGATAAACGACCATCGAACTTCTTAAGAATCTTTTTAGTTTTATTCGTCGGAGGAGTTGTTGCAGAAATGAAAACTGAATTGCTGCGAATGACAGGTAATTATAATCAGGCATACCCTGTTGATTGAGCAATTGAAATGCAGATCACAGAAACTAATTAAAATGGGTCATATCTGGATATATTATTAATATATTATATCTTTAAAGAAATTACGAAAGTAATTTATGCACCATGCAAGTGAGGTCATTTCGAGCATCATTTGCATGGAAAATTGTTTTAAGAATATGTTGATAATTATTGACTTTTCACCCCATACATCCTAATATTTTTTATAAACTGTCTAAATTTATATACAGAAAGGCCTTGATTACCCGAACTGTAATATTAATAACAGAATGATTCACCCTGTAACTAGGTTTCATTTTCATATTGCTATCAGTGTTAATTTTTCCTCGTTACTGACGTAGCTCCAGCAATTTTTGGATGACACGAGTTTGAATGATCAGGATTCTACTGTACATCAAAATGAGCCACGCTGTATGTTATGGAATGGCAGATTCATGTATTTCAAAGGAAAAATGAACCGCCCGTATAATCCGTTCTGAATGGACGATTCATTGATGATCACGCGTTTGATGATAATGCGTGCTTCATACGGTCTATGGACTTGTTTCACGGCTCGTATGAAATATTCTACGGGCGGAGGTAATCAAAATATGTAAAACGGCCGAATGGCTGACAACAATGTAAGCCAGTTTCCGTGGTGGCAGCGTGAAATTATACGAAATTCTCGGTGGTCTTTTCACCGAACTATTCGATGCTTTAATAACAGTGCTCTCCGCTCGAGTGACTGACGCGCACCACGAATTCTCTGTCATAATTTACGATGGCTTTGACAAACTGATCAACCACGTTGCAAATTGCTTTTAATGTGCGGCGATATTAAAGCGGCGCGTCGTAAACATTCTACTGCCATTTGTTGCGTTTGTATTTCTACGTACCAACGAGTATTTATTCGATAAAAGATGACGTACTGCGTTCAGACTGACTTTTCAAGTCAAATTCCCAAGCAAAACTTTATCAGTTCTGTAGCATCAAAATTTTGCAGTGGCTACAACAAAATTTGACTCGATTTTAAAACAACAGTCTTCGTTTTCCTTTTTAAAAATTCTTCTAGGGCTTCTGACAAGGAAAGCTACCAAAGTGGTCGTCTCAGATTTTAATAAGCTTCTGCATATTGATAGATCATATTAATACGAATTTATAAAGATACTTAATGCAAAAGGAAACTGTACCGCGCTAGCCATCTAGCGTCTAACGAACTTCTCTAAACTCTTCCACTTGAAAGCTCCACTTACAGTAGAGTATATAAACCCTATTGGAACTTTAATATTTAATATCGTTTAAACTATTGACCGTCAACGACCAAAACCATGTACAGGGAGATTCCTAATAACATAATCTATCAACATGCGAAAGCTCATTAAAATCTGAGAAGACCGCTTCGGTAGCTTTCCTTGTAAGTTGCACCTAACGACAGATGAATAATTATAAACAACGGACTAAGACTACAGTCCGAATTCATCACAACAGCAAACGATAAAATAATCTCTAATCGCAGAAACAGCAATCTAAGCAACATAACACTAAATATTCTCCCATCACGTCCCATCTCTTCGCGTTTCACTTAAAACGACATCCAACGATACAGAGCATCGGCATAATAAATTCTGAATAAAAAAGCATCGAGTCGTTTTAGAAACGCGATTACCCTCCCTGGACGAGTTTACAAATTGCCTTCGTGCATCTCGAGAGATAAAAATCAGGGAAGGAAGGACGCGGTGGGTGTAATGGCCGGAAACACGGGGTTATTAAAATCCTAAGTCTGCGGAGGGCAAGTCCAGGGCAGGGATATTGAAATCCCACCGGATTCCTTGGCAAGCTCGTGCGAAGAAATGGGTAAAAAAAGAAACGCACATAAGATTTACGTTGTATATGTAGGATCGTAGCTGGACATATGTGGAGCAAGAGAAATGATTCAAATAGAAATGAAAGAAAAATTATGGTAATACCGGTGATAGCAGGGTACACGTCGTATTAAGTCTGGTTGCACAGTTTTCTTATTATTGCAGGTGATATATGGCTTTATGAGCCGAGGTTGCTTGCATTGGGGTGTATTACTTGGAACAAGCTTGATAAAAGAGCTGGAAAACAAACTTGACAGCTCACGGTCCACTCGACTATTCCAAAAATTATTGTAAACTCCCTAAAGACCTTCAAGGTGTCTCATCGGTTGCAGTTACACATATTATAATGACTTACAAAATTATATATTATTCAGAACGCCTTCAAAGAATTGAAAAATTGTATGCTACTGGAATAAATAAACTTGTTTCTCGTTAACAAAAATCTGGAGATTCTAATAGTTCTATTTCGATTAATAAAATGTACGCTGAAGTGAGACAGGTGCTGTTAAAGTTAAGCGCTTAAGAGTTGCATTATTCTTCAGACAACCTAATAGTTTCACTACGGTGAATGGGCATTGGACATATCGGATGATGGGATGATTTTATCCTTCGAAATAAGTCAAAAATATGCACTACACTTTTTTACCGGAGCTTTGTTTATTATAAAAAACGAGCATAAATATTAAAACGGATAGAAAATCCATTCTGATTGATGATAGGACTAATTGTTAGATCTGTTTTAATGTCACTGATATTTTTACACTTTACTTCGATACGAAGTTAATTCAAATATGTAATTTTGGTATCAGTACATATCAACTTACTTCAATCTTGATACGTGCTTCAAACATTTTATGAATAGTCGTGAAAAATTATTTCAGTTAACAAAGAAATAGAAACGATTGTTTGTAAATAGCATAAAGAAAAACCTTTGTTATTATGTCATTTGGTTATTGTAAATTACTTTCTGTATCTACAATACTGTTCAGAAAAATCATTTCTCTTATAGTATTATCATTCACTCAACTTTGTCTTTTTTTCAGTCTACTGTGTCGAAATATGCGCTAATATCAAAAAGGGGATGATTCTGCACTCTGAAATAGTAGAAAGTAATATAATACGTTTCTTTATCGAATTGTAAATTGTTTTTTAAGAAAATGTATCTTAAAAAGCACGAATTTTCTTATAAACTCCCATCACCCTTCAGAAGGTAAAAGAATTAGTAAAACATATGCCATTAATTCCATAAACGAAGAGAAATCGATTTACAATGAATAGAATAATTTGCAATCAGTACCCGTGTAAAATAAATCTCTCCTTCAAAATTTGTTGTTTCCTGTTCAAACATTTGGACTAACATGAATCGGATCGAAAACTTTCCCGAGGAATAAAGTTTCAATTGGGATAGTGTACGTTTCGGATAAGATGTTCCCCTTTATTTAAAACTTCATCCAGAAAACTCAGGCCAGCTCTGCGGGAAAGTTCGCAGAAAAATCGACGAGCTCTGAAACATATAAACTTTAATTACAAGGTATCCTGACTTCAAGTACGATTGCGAGCCGCCGGCTCACAGAAATTCACTCAAACAAAACACCAATACTCTCTCATGCTTGCGTTCAGAATAAAGTTTATTAACTATTTTTTAATATCCGTAGTCACGAATTTTTTCCGGAGAAATAACAGCAGACCGTACACTTTGCATATAAAACAACAGTTAAAAAAAACACCTGTTTGCTTTAACCCGTAACTACTACTATACAAAATTTGTAACTAAACCCTCTATAATCGGAAATTTTTTGCGTGTCACGAACATGATACATCAGGTAAATGATAAAGTTTATATCGCTGGAGATAAAGATCATAATAAACGAACAGACTCCTTGGTGGCAATATTGCCGTAGAATATAATTATTCACCGTGATATATAAACGAAGTAAGACTTAAAAAATGTAGATATATAAGTAAGTCACTTCCAAGTTACACAGCGTTATAGAGGGTTAAGTACCACTAGCGGATCCTTGTGACCCACTCCTGAAATCTGCAATAAAGATCACATTTAGCATGAACAAAAATTTATTTCTTCTTAATGAAACCAACTGACCGGGGAATACTCAGAAGCACTATACCCCCCACCAAAATTGATATGATATTTTCTAGAATTTTTTAAGCGCTGGGTCCTTGGGACTTGATAGTAGTAGTAGCGGTTTAAATATTCGAAAAGAAATCTCGTATCTTTTTCAATGTACAGTTTAGTGTAACACGGGGGCAAAATTCACGAGATGCTGTTCGTGGTATTTTCCCTTGAAATAAACGTTCCCTATTCGGATTGAGAAGCACTAGTTGGCATAACGAGACTTGGAAGGAACAGTGCCAGCACCAGGGAGCTTCAGAGTCAGTAGAAGCACTCAAAACCCTGACAGTTGTAATTAATACAAGCTTTGACCATCAACCCTACGCCGTAGTTCGCCGCTTCTAAGACTCGCCGTTTCTCTCAAAGTTCTCCTCTTCCATGTATCCCTGCTATCCTCGAGGTAAAAAGCTCTATCAACGTGATCAGATTCTGTGAAACGGAGAAACCGTCACATGCAGATTTCCCTTTATCAAACATACACAGTAATCAGAATTCAATTATCCAATTGAATGATAAGGTGTTGCTGCAAATAACCCCGAGGCACGTGTTCCATTAGCGTATGAATTACATTCAATGGCCATTACTATTCACGAATTAATTTTCGTGACACTGTAGAGACTGAATTATTGCGTCAGCTAATGCTTGCTAATATTTATTAATCGGTATTTCATGTTTTAATCTTTGTTTCGCATTTTCGCTTCGATTGAAAATGAACGCCTGATTATCTCCATGCCGCGAGAAAATGTTTCAGATATAATTTCAACAGTTTCATAGAACAACGAATGTACAATGAAACATGTTCTTCCTTGAGATATGTTTTTTTAGTTTACAACATAATTACAGAGTGTTTTATTTGTTTTTCTTATACACAAGGCACATGCTTTTTTTTTCAGTGTATCCTGTAGTGGAAATTAATATCCATTCAACTGGATACAATATTAATACTTTCAAACATTCTCTGAAGTCTATTAAATTTCAACTGAAACATTATTTCGTATTCTCAAAAAATAAAGAAACATTACAAGGCCTGAGGTCCTACTGTGACTCCTCGCGTATACTCTACAGGGCAAAACTTTGGAACCACTACGTCAATTAACACGCTGAATGCCTTTGGGGTCACTTGATAATTGGCGCCACAAATTCATGTAAATTAAATAATTCTTAAGTCATATAAAATTGTGAGACACATCAATATTCCATTAATACTATAAGAACACAAGTATACGACGGAACAGTTAAATGCTGCTTATTTTCATGATTAATATTACAAACAGTACTTTATAATGTGTCTGACTAGGTCTGTCAGTTTTCACTGTGGCATTCAACGTGTTAAGAGAAACAGGATCTTGTTTAACAAAAAATGAATGTCTTTAAATTAAACATTCTTAAAGTAAAATATATTCTTGTTAACATCTGGTATATGAATAATGGGTCAGTACAAAACCTACCAGAACATTCGATTTTGGTTAAACTCAGCAAGTGGTTCCAAACTTTTGCCCAGTAGAGTAGGTCTTTAAAAAGTAGACAGTTGCTTACAAGTCTACTTCTAACTTCGTATCACCGGAAGATTTCTCGACGAAAAATATTATTTTCAAACGTCAAAGAAAAGGGAAGAATTTGCAAAAAGTTGATCGACCGACCGACGTGCTAGAAGAATCCTTTCCACTCAGAACATTTCGGTTCCTCCGTCTTTTTCGTTTCTGGAGTTCCTAATCTCGCGGCGGAGAGCAGAAAATCACGCGTGAAAAATGTTTCGTCTAATGGATCGTTCGTTTCACTTCCCGGCGGCGCGGAGTGCATTCTTGTTCGGTCGTTCGATTGGTCCCTTCGATTACATCGATAAAATTCAAAGGGGACGAAAATCAGGCCGCGTTCACGTGCATCCGATAGGCGAATACTTTTTACAGGCAACGGCCACTAGTGTTCGATTCGAGACCCGTACATCAAGGAGAAACCATTCGGTAGCTATCTGCTCTAGATAGCCGGTCTATTCGTCTTGTTTTTGTCGGGGAAATAGAGCCGTCAGGGCAGCGTCAGTATTACAATCGTGAATGGACCGTGAACACCGGCATTGTTACCGGACTAGCGCTGCGTCACCTGCAGATCATGGGAATTAATCGACCGCCATAAGCGCGATATTCGCCGCGGAACCATGAAAATTTTAAACCGTCCTCGTCGATCACTCTGATTGCCGTCAACAAGGAGCCTACTCGTCCGATTGATCGATCCTTTTCAAGCAGTTTATTGCTCGTCGCATTCTTTCATTCCTCTCTCCCAGGAATATCTTTTATGACTATTTATTAAGACGAACTTTCAGTACTGCGAACATGAAATAAGGTTTCTATGCTGTGTTTCAAGTATCATTATTAGGTACGATGTAATATAAATTACTTTAGGACACCTATGAGGAAAACAAGCGGACTTCTGTACTGTTGTTTAATTTATATAAGTAAATGACCACGACAATCGACGCTGTTTCCTACTAAATAGTAATAATTTATATATAGGAATGTGAATAATACTATTTTAATGTGTGTAACCGATATACACAGACGAATGTGTTCTAAGAAATGCATATAACGATAAGAGTGACAGATCAGTAACTATTCTGGGTTCTTCTAAGGCTGTTATGTTAATAGGTTTCGAGATGTATGTGTAATTGTTAAATAATATAGTGTATAGATATATAACAAATATATACGTTATAAATCTTAAAAATTTATGCTACACCCTTTTTCGATCAAATTAACTCCTCGGGGTCAACATAACGAAATCAGAGTCTCCCCGGAGCCGATAGATCCGACTCAAATAAGTTGATAGGGTCCAACTAGACCATAATTGGTTCCCTCGATTTTCAGAATCCTGGCCTTTCGTCCTTTGAGGGTTCCTGA
This sequence comes from Macropis europaea, assembly GCA_916610135.2. Classification (NCBI taxonomy): domain Eukaryota; kingdom Metazoa; phylum Arthropoda; class Insecta; order Hymenoptera; family Melittidae; genus Macropis; species Macropis europaea. The sequence continues at coordinate 10,943,850 of OU744343.1, read as the reverse complement.
CCCCCAAGCGGTCCCCCCTTGGGTTCTTCGATCCTTGACTATTTTCAAGTTGGGATCGATGAGCTTTCGCTGCTCCCAACATGAATCCCTCCACCTTCAGTAATATCGACAGGGGTCTGTTGACCATTAGATACCCTCGACTTGGATTCCTCGAACCTTAAGTGCTCCCAACTTGGATCCTTCTATTCTTGGGTGTTCTCGACTCAAATCCCTCGAGCTTCGGGTGCTCTCGACGTGAATTTCTCGAGAAGAAAAGCTCCCAATTTGAATCCTTCAATTCCTAAGTGTTCCCGACTTGAGTCCCTCCTACTGTCTGCAGTGCTCACGACTTGAATTCTTTGATCCTTGGGTGCTCACATTTGAATACTTCAATTCTTGGGTGGTCAAGACTTGGGTTCTTCGATCCTTGGATGTTCACTACTTGAATTCTTCAATCCTTAGTTGCCCAACTTGAGTCGGTCGACCCTGAGGTATTTCGACACGGACCTGTCGACCATTGGGTGGTCTCGACTTGAATTTCTCCAGCCTCCTGTGCTTTCAACTTGGATCTTTCGACTCTTGTGTGCTCTCGTTTCGAATTTCTCGAGTCTTGAACACTCCACACTTGAATCCTTAAATTTGTTGGTACCCCAAACTTGAGTCTCTCGACTCTCTTGAATGTTCCTAACTCGGATCCCTCAATTTTTGGTTGTTCCCTAATCGGGTTTCTTCATCTTGTACATCAAAACAAATAAATTAAAAACGATTCAATCGATATATATTTGTGAACAGCAAAACAATTTGATATATCAGTCAATATATCAATATGCTCTAGAACTGTTATCACTAGACTGCGGACGTTTATGCAATTATACAGTTTGAAAAGTCAATATTTTTTATTGTAGTGCATTGATGGAAATGAAACTCTGACAGAACTGTATTTTGTTCTGCGAATGTTTAAAAAATGTACCGTATAATTTTTTCACAGTTTTAAATGTTCGTTTTCCAGATATTTGGGTATGTTAAATTGCATAAACATCCGCAGTCTGGTTATGACTAAAGAAATTTCTCTCCTAACAGCTGTCTTTGATCGTTTCGTAATTTCTATACATTCTACAATGCCTACATCGATCGCGCATTTAGGCTGTGGCGCAGAAATAATAGCACTCCCGCAATGACAGTATTATCGCCTCGACTTTCACCATATTTTAGACATTACCGCGGGCATAAATCACGCGGCGCGAGACGCGGAGATTAGTTTAGCGCCGCACGCGGACCATTTGTATCTTCGCGAGATATTTACATACATTTTTCTTCGTCCCGCGGTCTCCACCGACAAAAAGACGATGACAAATAGCCGGCCAGGAGCATATAAAGCACCGCGTGCGTGTGCCACGTTTTCCTACCGCTTTCACTTTCCTCCGGGGTGGGACGGACAACTTAGCAGAAACATTTATGGCGACCTTCCTTTCGTGACGTCGGAGAAAAAAGATCAGAGCCCGCCGGTTTTTTATGGCCCTCCACCCTAAATCCTCCTCCGACTTTACGTACTGCTTCGCAAATTCGAGCAACAATCTCCTCCCAGCAAACGTCGTTCTCGTTTCAATAGCATAATTTTCCTTGATTCATCGCAATTTTGGGAAATTGCCCGGTGGAAGGAACCGCGATAAAAGCAAGCCGAACTTTCGACATGCTTTTCGCTTATCAAATTTTATTACTCCCATACGCTTCTCTTTTCTTTCGTTTAATCTCTCTATTCGATTTTTAGAATAAACAATGAAGGAGTTTGCCACTCCCGATCATTAGGTGGCGTGCCGCCCGCATCTCCGTCGATCGATCGGTTTTCCTCGATCTTCTCTGCACAATCTAGCCATGCGAGAAACATGTGTTCTAAAGATTATAGTTAATATTGTATTGGGTCACATACACTCCCGTCCATAAGTCATGGAACACTTACTAATTTCAGCTTTACGTTTAAATTAAAATGATTAAACACCCACTATATTGAATCAAACGATTATTTACAGATTATTTGCGCTGAATACAATTTCTAAACGTTAAAATATATGGAACATTATATATATAAAGTTCAAAATTTGCTCACTAATGTATGCTCCCCGTTTCGAGATAACTCGAAATAGTCTTGGCAGTCTAACGGTCATATTTTTTGTGTTTCTTCTTGGATTTCTGTTCAGACTCGCCGCAAATGTGTCCACAGATCACAAAATCGAAACAAATGTCGCCCAAATTTAACGCATTGAACAACTGGTCTTCACCCATACTATAATTATTACAGGTCTTTTTATATTAATTGTAACAGAATACTAACCATATTATTAAAAGTATGTTGTGTAAACATAAATGTTTTTAAAAGAACCGTTCATATCGAAATAAGTAACCAAGTCTACTATATCGTAATCGAGGTTTATTCAGAAAGGGCAAGGTGTCCCATGACTTATGGACGGGGGTGTACAATATATTCGTGTGTCTTATATATTATTAGTTGTATTATGGTGATCAGTATTAATAGTAATAAATCTAGCTTAATAGAATTGTGTTCTATGCGATCCTCGCAATAATTACAAAAAAACAATTACAATTAACTCGAAATCCCTTGCTCCTGTAAAATTCGAACGCGTTCCTTGCTTTTTTTGCTTCTCCTCGAGAGTAGCCGGTCTTATTCAATTTCCCACGGAATTCATAAAGGCTGAACGAATTACTTCCAAGCAATGAGCGACCCGATATAAAAACGCTTCGCTTCTCCGGCCGTATCTCGGTAAATATTCCCCGGTGTAATCGGCGATAACAACACGGCTTGTTTGCCGGCAACTTAGTGGTACTTTCCTTTCGCAAGGTCTCGTCGAGCCGGTCTATTCCATCTCATCCTCGTAGCCAACCCACCCTGTCCATTCTCTGCCCCTTTTTTAACGAGTTTTTATGAAATTCTGACCGGTCGCTGCTAACAAACTCCCTTCGGCGTACTGTCTGCCAAGAACTAGGGATAGACGAAGGGACGGCGCTGAGTTTTATTAAAAAATGTCAAACCTTGTCGCTCGATTTCTGTTGAGTGCTCTTCGGTGTGTGAAGGATGAATCTTCAATTGAGCACTCTGGTGTTTGTAGCACACGTTGTAAGCGTGTGCTATCTCCAAGTCAACTTAATGAGTTGAAGCCGCTTTGAAATATGACTCACGTTGAACCGGTTGAATGTGGTTTATTTCGATTTGATACGCTATTGACTGAGGTGTGAAGAGGTATAAGATGTTGTGTGAGAGTGTTCGTATTATACAGAGTGAGTGAATAAGTGTGAATGTAATGCGTGTTACAACGCGAGTTACAACGAGAGTGTGAATCTAGTACGTGAGTGTTACAACGAGACTGTGAATGTAATACGTGAGTGATACAACGAGACTGTGAATGTAATACGTGAGTGTTACAACGAGAGTGTTTGTTACGATCTGTGTGTCGATATATGTACATGTTTAATTGTGATAGATGGAGTTTGTACAAACATGAATTTGTTTGTGACTGGCTGATGGGGTGTATAGGTATACCAATATCCGAGGAGAGGTTACACGGTGATACGAAGAAGGGGCCATCGCGACGCTGTACCTGTGATGCCTCCTGAACGAACCTTCTCGAGGTACAAGTGGGTGTCCCTTGTTCCTCGTATGACTGTCCACGTTATTATTTTGGAAGCCATGTTCTCGAATATTAGCTACATGCTCACCAGATGTGCGTAAAGTCGCCTGCTAATGATGTTTAGGTTCAGGCTGGCTATTAAACATTGTGGCCACTGTTGATATCGCTTAGGCGAGCGTCAACGATTTCCTTTGAACAATATTTCTTCCTAATGGTAGAACTCTGTTCGTCCTGTGTCGATTGAGATAGAAATTATTCAGTGTTTAGAAAATGACGGACGTGATAAAATTCGTGGATTCGTCACGGGGATTTTAACAAGGCTACGAATCTAAAATCGTCATTCGTCATTGCACTCGAAACTCCTGCCGAAGATAGAATCGGCTAATGCGTCCGTCCATACGGCGGCTTGCAGTTTCCGCGATGCGGAATACTAATTTCCTCGTAAACCGGATGTCGAAGGCAATGCTGGCCAACGTCACTGACAATGAACGAAACTCCTAACGCGAAATCGTGGTTTATTAAACCGACCAGAACCCGTGACAGCCGTGCGCTCGCGAGGCGGTAATGCGTTTTGGATGCTGATGTGTCGACTGTGGATGTTTGTACAGTTTGAAATATCTGCATATTTAAGCGGTGTACATTTGATAATGTAAATTAAATAAATAGTACAGTTTCTAGACTTTCGAAGAACAAATCGTTGAAAATGAATTTTTGCACGGATGTCCGTAGTCGATTATAGGGACACAGAGACTGGGTGACTCAAGGTCACTTTCCTCTCTTAATTTTTTCAAGTACCATCTAATTGTAAGTGTTGTTCCAGTGTACAATATTTATTATTTTTCGCAATGACTTTATTTTCAAGTTAATAAATTAAAACGTTTATTGTATTTTAGTGTGACTAATTGTAAGTAAATGAGGAGTGACGTTGAATTGTCTGCTTCCCTGTCTTTGCTATAGTGATGTGTTTCGAATAGGATTGAATCTATTCAAATATTTTATAGGTATTAAAATAAATGTTACGAAAGAACGTCGAATATTCGAATATTATTCCTTAAATAAAAAAGTATTCGTTAGGGTTAGGAGCATTTTAATCATTTATCATTCGAATATTTTATAGGTATTTGAATAAACTGCGAATATTTTAATACTTAAGCATCATTGAAAAAATCCATCGATAACTCTACGATACTATTAATTTTGTGTTTCTAATCAAACGAGGTGCAATGAAATACTAGTAGGAGTTCCAGATAACAAGAATTTTTAATAAAGTCGAATTAAATTGTTAAATCATACGATATACTCAAGTTTTAATTTAATATAGCATGAGCAATTTGTGAAGCAGTATTTTAATATGCAGGTTACATATACATTTTTCTCTACCCTGTGAAATTCATAAATTTCTGTGTAATTAAATGGGTAACGTTAACGCTCCGATAACGTTAACAGGTCATGCAAACAATTGAAGCGTCGTATGTTATTATTATGGTATCAAAACGTAAAGCGTATAGAATTTTAAATAAATCAATGAACGTACACGTAGTAAATAACAAAGTGGTTGCAGTGCTTTCATTAAACCAGTAATTTACAATTATAAGAGATTTACAAAATAATTTAAAAACTATCGCACGCTTATCAATTTTTTCCCTCGTGCAGCGCTTCATAAAATTCTGTATTCCGTATTTTTATACCGATATAGCGTTTCCTTTTAGCACCTTCGACTTTGATACTCCAAAGAACTCTATCTCAACACTTCTGCCCGTGCTTTAAAGCTTCCTTACACCCTTTTCAGCTACGTAATCTCACGCCGCGGCAAAAATTCCATCTACGCCCCTCATTCAAAACATTCGCTATAAAACACACGTACACGTTCCCCGAATTTTGATCCTCTTCGCGTTCATCCCAGGCACCCTTCGATTCACGCTCGCTTCCCAAGATGTATCACCTTGAAAAAAGAGCCTGCCAACCCCGGCGGAATGCTAAATAACTTCGACACGAGACCTGTCACGCACGCGTGCACGCAAATCGAGCTTAAACTGTCACGTGAGATATTCAAGAAGTCGGAGGTGAGAAATGGCTGTTCAACCACCAAGGATGACTACCACTTGTAGCCTAATATGAGATAATATCTATATTGGTTTCAAAGTAGATTTCAAATAGTTAAATCGGTGCAAACGGTTCGCCATACTTTTCTATTAACCCTTTGAACTCCTAATTATTTTTAATTTTCTTTTCAATATCTCCCTATTATTTTAAATGTTTTATCTGAAATGTACTTCAAAAGACAGTTGGTTGATGGGAAGCAATTAGGTACAAACAATCATGTACTTGAACACTTCAGAGATTTTTTTGTTACAAAAATGGTCCATACACATGCAATATTGGTTATCTAGGTAAAGAAAAAATATTGGGAAATATAATACATATTTACACTGGAAATTTAAAAATGTCGAGTATGACTCGACATACAAGTACGTGTGAATGAATTTTTGATGTATATTTGATGATTTTGAATTCAAAATGAGGTAGATTATACTTCTTCTCCTTTTCTATATTTTTTGTATATAAGATAGCAACCTCTGCTACAATTATAAGTACATATTAGACATAATATCATTAATTATATTTTATCCAGAAAGAATTGCCTGTACCACCACAACGAATAAGGGTTTGTATAATGGTGACTAACCTGTTACGGCTACCTAATATTTCTGTCATTCACTATGTAGTATTATTTAATTATTTTAGAATGTTTCCTGTGTTTCTTGTGTTTGTGTCTCATTACAACTTTTCTTTTAGCAAGAACAATTAATATACAGAGTGGTCCATCCGACACTATCTACTGGGGTGCGTTAAAACTGACCTAGCTACCGGCGAGCGAGGGTGAACCATCGAAAGGATCTTCCCCTTTAATCCGTCGGGTGGTTCGATTCGAGAACCGTCTTGAAGTTGGTCGACGGCCAGCAGGTTTGTGTTTATCCGGATACATGGTTAATCACAGGTTAACCGTGAGGCCGCAGCCCCTACGTCTAATGGCACCTGAGCGGCGAGCCGTGCATTGTTACTACGTTGCACATCGGAGTGTTTGATTAATCATTGGCTCAGCCCATGTAATCCAGCTGTTAAAGCTGTGCCTGCAGGCTTCCGAGCATGTCCTGTACACGTTTCCACGTCCTTCTACACGTACACATGTGCGTACGGACGTACGTACGCGCACCTGTTTGCCTGTCCGAGCCTGTGTATCGAAGATCGCTTAAGGTCCGACCGAGACGAAATTACTGGGACGATCGGTGGAGAGCCAAGACGGAACGATTAGAAATTTAACCCGTTCCCTTACGATAACGAGTCACACTCGTGACACAGGACGTGATTCATATGTTACAAAAAAAGTATACAAGGGAAGAAGGCGCACTGTCTGTTTCAGGTACAGTGGAACTTTGATTATTTGAACACCGGTGATCTAAAGATTGCTCATCCTAAGTCAATTGTGAGCTAACATTGTCATTAGTGGCACTGTATATTTAATTTTGTACCACTAGTGGTTTAATAGGTACAAAATACCGATTTTCTAATTCGCTTAATCTAGACTAAAAACACGTATTGTCAATTCATAATGTAATTCAAAATCTTTTTCATTCTATATATCTATATGTATATATTTTTTGTGTGTTATAGTTTTTTAAAATCCTCTGTATTTGTTACCTATGTAATTTTATCGCATTTCATTTCGTCCTATTTTTTGAATCTCGCATTTTTGTTTTCAAATAAACATTGTAGTTTATTTTGCCTGATGTTAATTACTGGTTCATGAACCTGTCAACTATTAGTGCCTTTTGAAATTTGATGTGTCGACTACTCACTTTTTTTTTAATAAAACTTTCTTATAGGATTATTTGTCGATATTAATGAATTCAAGTTATTTAAAAAGAGCTGGCGAATAAAGTTATCCACCTACAAAATTGCTTACTAAAAATAAAACTCTGGGATAATAATTATAATGAAAAATGAGTCTTATAGTGTCAACTACTGGTACATTTACCCTACGTATTTTACAACCTGAACCTTTTAATTTTCATGCGAAACGTAGTTACAATCTGAGTTACTCTGTTCGAATAACCGACGTCCTACTGTAATTTTATAGAAAATATATTTTCCTACCAGACAAGTTTTATCGAGCTTCTTCGATCACTCGACACTAACTGATGTAGTTCAGCAAGTGACGCTATTCGTATGGCGGTTGTTTTGTATCCACGGAGCATAATTCTATAAGTATTCGAGATCGCGTGCAAGAATATAAATAATTGCTATCTCCCAGTTCATATAAAACATATTTAACCACTTTCCTTTACTGACCCTGCGTTTTCATGCTAGAGAGTCCTATACTCTTTGATAAATTCACTGATTCTGTAGTAGATGGTGTTTACACTTGAGTACCTATTCTTTAAAAGTTTGCATCATGGGACCTTCGACTTTCAGAATTGAAAGCGAATCGTGTGTGCTGATAGACGTTTTTCATTTACCAGAGCACTCGATGAGTTGAATCGTAAACTCCATCGCACGAAATCATTAGAAAAATCGTAAGACAAGGGGTTGAAGCGGTAGGTGCTGAGCGGGGATTTCAGAAAAGAAAGGAAGGAGGAAAGAGGATAGAGCGTTTCGTCCGGGGCCTGCTAGTGGACTCGTCAGTAAGGCTACCTAGCAGGCCCGTGCCTTAGACGCGGGATAGTGAGGGTCAGGTCGTAGGTGTATATATACAGAGCGCAGGATGGTCGTGGACTTGCGGGAAAGTCTGTGCGCCGCTGATCCCTCTGCTGGCGATGTCGGGAAGTGCCGCTACATCACCCCCCTGCCAGTGATGAACGATATTCAAAGATGATGGAGTCCGTCCCGTGCGTCTTCTGCGTGGAGCGTCGTCGTCGTTGTTCTCAGGCGTTTCGGTGTGACCGTGAAACTGCTTATATCTCGTGGCGAGCGCGTGCTCAAGCCGAGATGCAGCCGTATACTCTGCTGTCCTAGAATGGCCACGAGGCAGCTTCGTCTTTAGCTGCGTGCCGCTGTATCCCAACGTGACCGTGCTGTGCTGTAGGCATCGGTCGTTGCGATCGGAAGGGATCGTGCGGTCGTCTTGTCGTCGGATGGCCACCCTAGGAGAGGGGTTACGAAATCTAATGTCGCCGATGAAAGTCTCGTCGTTCGAGATGCTGCCTGATGACGCTTTGTTGGCTCTGGCTCTGCTTGTTGTTCCTCCTCGTTGTTCGGCTGCGTTGTTGTTCAAACTCGAGGTCACCAATTGAAGCGGTAGGTGCTGAGCGGGGATTTCAGAAAAGAAAGGAAGGAGGAAAGAGGATAGAGCGTTTCGTCCGGGGCCTGCTAGTGGACTCGTCAGTAAGGCTACCTAGCAGGCCCGTGCCTTAGACGCGGGATAGTGAGGGTCAGGTCGTAGGTGTATATATACAGAGCGCAGGATGGTCGTGGACTTGCGGGAAAGTCTGTGCGCCGCTGATCCCTCTGCTGGCGATGTCGGGAAGTGCCGCTACAGGGTTAATAAGATTCACCGAGTCGATGGGACGGTCGAGCGGTCGGGACACGGTGCGCGGAAGTCGAGGGTCTTCGTAAAAATTCTCTCCGACCGCTCTCTTACCCTCTTATTGCTTTGTTTTTCATTTCTTTCTTTTCCCGTCCCTATTTCTTGCCGCCGTTCTCCTTTCTGGCTCATAAATCCGTTTAAAAGCCAAGGATTTATGTCGTCGCGCGGCCATGCGCGCGCCCGCCAACGACACGGAGAGTTTGCGTTCGTTCGTGTACACGGGCCGACTGTTTCGGACGGTTTTCGAAGACTGTCTCGGGATTTGCCCGAGACATCACTTTCTTTTACTACTGTTTCTCCCGGCATTCGGTTCGCATCTCGGTGACGAATCTCGTTGGGTGAAAACAAAGACGATCAGATTCGGGTTGCATTGTAAATTTCGTTCAGCTAAATTCGTAGGAAATTCGATGATAGAAAATTGAGGATTTTATTGTGTTCTAAGGAACCAGGACCTATTAATTATTTATACTGAAAGTGATGAGGAAGTTCAACCCCTTGCCTTATAATAATCAGTCACACTCGTGATGCAGATTATGATCCATAGATCATAAATATCAGTTTCACAGAAATATAAATTCTTGAAAATTGTGTATTACAACACAACTAACTTTTAGAGGATCATCCAAAGCAACCTGTACATGTTGATAAATATTCTTCTTAAGTTTCACCCTTAGAACACTCCAACAATAAACTTCAGTGCAAAAAGCTACTAAAAAAGTCATAAGGCAAGGGGTTGGTATTGCGCGCCACGTAAGAGAACAGGAGACCGAATCAGATGTACTTACATGTGTAGGTATGTACATACAGGGTGGAAACACCTAAATATCTCCGTCACTTATGATGGTATGAAAAAACACCTTGAGATAAAGTTACACTATTGTAAGGGGCACATCTAACGATAGAAACAATTCTTTTTTTATGATTGGTCAAAGTGAAATTGATAACAGTCGTTGGTCAACCAACAATAATAAACACGCGTAAACATAAGAATATAGTTCTGATCATAATTCAGTTAGCCGTAATGTTTCATCATGATGAACTTCGGATGACGATTGACCTGTGAAGTAATTATTTAGAAAATTCACAGGTAAATTAGTGAAAGATTGGTGCTGTCAGATTACTTCTCGTGATTCTTCCTTGGTGTAGCAATGCTGAGTTGCTAATTTGAATATATGTGCTGACTCGATGCGAGTTGAATATGCTTTACTTCATGGTGTTCCTAGCATACGTATCTGTGTAATTTTCCCATCACTTCTCGAAATAATAATTACTGATTCATGATTTCTCCCAACATACAAAATTATGCAGTGAAAGAAATGTATTCTATGTATAATTAGCAAGCATTTCCTTTTCCGATGACTATGAGAATTTCCCATTTTCTACCATCTTCTCTTCCATCGGCGCTCTCACGAGGATGCTTTTAACTAAGGGACGTCGTTACGACACTAAATTCTACGTGGAATCACGGGCATAACCGCTCGCGAGGAAAAAACGTGTTGTTATCCTCGATGCGTGGCGCATTCTTTTATTCCTGAGGATGCGTCTCTGAAAAGACGCGGATTCTGCAGTACGTGCCTCTTCAACCGTTTACGTCATTAGCGGGACGCGACGGTCTAACAATCCTCTCTCGTACAACTTGTTATCACGGTTATTTTTATACGTCATTGTTTATAAACCGACGGGGCGGGTTGCATCGGATCGTCTGCCGTCTGTCGCGAACGTTCTAGCATGACAAACGTCGCGACGCCTATCTTGGCCGGCTGTCACCGCACGAAACTCAACGGTTTCTCGTTTTATTTCAATCGGATGAACCGTTTAACCCCCGGTCACTCGTGCGGGATGATACCGTCACCCCAGAAGTTTTAACCCTTTGCACTTCAAGCAATTAGGCTATACGTTGATAGTCAACTCCAAGGAGTTTTTTTTCTCAGATTTCCGAGTTACACAAAATGACCACGCAAAAATCTTGGCAATTTGTTAGATTATACGACTTTTCATCAAACTTTAAAGTATATATACTACGAATTAGGATAAGAGTAGAATATACATAGGAAAATATAAACACCCGATGACATTGATGAACGAACGCATATAAACAATTTTATCTATAAATGATAAAATGTGGGCAGCAACACTGGCCGTAGGGGTAGAACGTCTCTGAGTGCCTGGGCAGTACAGCTGGCCTTAGGAGTGCATAAGGTGAACACGTTGAACGCCACTGTGAAAACAGCCATACCTAATCAGATACGATATAATTTACTATTTTTTATATAAATCGTAAAGAAAAGAAAAAGATTTGAGTACTCAATCGTGTTCTTCTGTTTCTACATTATTGCTTCGACAATTACAAGACTTACATAATTTCAGATTGATCATCTGGGGAGATCCTGTCACCCCGCGAGTGGTGACGTTATAAAACCTGATGCGAGCAACCGCGGATTAATACCTAAATTTTCGATCAGCGACGATGAACGTCGACGGTTTATCTTGAAGCATGTCTCGCGTCGTTAGAAAAATCGGAACGAGCAATTAGACGCACCGCGTAATTCATAGCGAGAACACGCGCGCGTAAACGTGACTCCATTAAATCAAATTGTCCAATTAGTACGGCTTTGTTTGTAAAACGTGGGACGCGGGACGATTGATTTTCCTCCGCGCCGAACCGTTGCAATTCACGGTTCGACTGTTGCACTATATAAAATGCCGTGTGATATAATGCACTTATACGTATACGATGCACCGTTACCGTTCTTCACCGAGAAAGAATTTTATGGATTCCACTCGTCGTCGGCTTACAGTCAGAGAAGTCCAAAATTTAACCTCCCTGTGGCCCTTGGTTCTAACTTACGCCTGGGGGGTTCGGGATAAATACAGCAGGACCTCGATTATCCGAACCGTAATTACTAGACTGCGGCTGTTAATGCAATTTAATGTGTTGCCATATTTCTTGGTGTAACATTCTACCACTAGGTTTGTATCCACCCTCACATTTGACTCACGATGAGGTCACAGATTTCTAATTTGTTATTTTTCAAGGATTATAGGTATCTTGTAGTGCACATAAATTCGGAGAACATGTCAATTGTTTGTCTTTACTTTCTGTTCTGTAAGGAGTTGCCATACGATTTACAATTGTTGAGAATGTACCGAATTCGCAGTTCGTCAATACACACCGTTGCGTGAAACCATTAATTATTACGTTTAGGGGCTATAACATCTACTGACAAAATTCATTTATATTCAACGAGGTGATATGTTTGAAAGAATGTTTAAAGTTTGGAAATTTATGTATAAACGATGCACTTTTATAGATAATAGCCTGCGGTATAACGTGTAATTTAGCGTGTGACGTCGGATGGTTCAAGTGAAAGAGTTTTTTCTTATAATTAAGTGCCAGGTAGGGAGCAGCGAAGCGGGTCGCAAAAGGAGTCTTTTACTGTGAAACTTTTGAGGAACGGCGATCACAGGATGGATAGAGCTTTTAGAGTTGGTGGCCGAGAACATCCGCGGCATAAATGTAACGTCGTCTGACAATCGAGGTGATTATCTGCTTGCCGGCTTTCATAGTTATTTCGACCTGAAGACGCTCCCGCCACGCTTCAAAAAATTCTGTTTTCGCGTAATTTCATCTTAAACTTCAAACGATATTGCCCTGTGTCTGACGTTAATTAACACCTTATCGACGAAACCATTGCGCTGAGGTCTGGCATTTAATATAGGAGCAAAAAAAAAAGGTGTACGCCGGACAAGCGAAGAGAAGTCGGATATTTGTACCAGAAAATCTGAGAAAATCTTTCGGGCTAGAGAACTGATATTTTGTTACTTAAAAATTTCTTCAATATTACTGTTTATATATTTAATAGTAAAAAACGATGTGAATTGTAAAATATCTTGGTAATTATGCACTTTATGCTTGGTCTGGTTAATAATTTTTTATTCAGCATTCAACGATCTATCCTTTTTTATGCAAATATACAGGGTGTCCCATTTTAACAGTTTGACGACCGCTGTCACGCCAACGTGATTTCATTCATTAGAATAACACCGATGGAAAATAAATAAATGAGCATAACTGTGACTAATGACAAATAAATGTTCGAATACTGATAAAGTAGAAACTGTATAACATTCAATGTAAAAAAAAGTATTGTGAAACGTTTCCTTATTTAAGGATTTTTGCATAAATGACCAACAATTAGTATCTGCAACATATCCGCGGCCGTGAAAGGGTTAATGTTTTCACACGAGTATCTTCGAAACTAGAAATCTAAAAATATTATAAATTTATATAACCAAGATGCAATGTTATTACGTTATTGTCACGGTGATCGTACTTCAACAGAGCCAGACAAACACTTTCAAACGATCCAAAGCTCCAACAAATATTTTCTCACCCCTGTTCATTCCACCCACCCCACCCTAAAAACGTCCCAAAAATATACCAAAGGACTGTACGATTTTGCAAAACTTCGAATTCTGACGTTCCCAGCGTTATCGACCACCCGAAGGACGTAACGTGACGATTCTTCGGGATTCACGGCCTGCGATAAATTTGTCGCTCTCGTTCGCGAAATAACTGGCGATCTTGACTTCCCTCACGACTCGGGGAAGAAACGGGACGGCGTATTTCACGATGGAACTTTTAAAGAACGATCGCACGGCAGCGGAGCTTTCAGTGCACGGTGAATAGAAAGCTCGCTGGGAATTGACCTTTCCGGCATAAGCGCCGCATTGTCTGTTACGGCAGTCACTCGCTATTGCCTCTAGATTCTCTCCGGGAAAAAAGGGACAGAAAGAGCGACGTCACCGGTTAGTTATGGCAAAGGCGAAGAGAAAAAGCTCTCTTCCGTATGTGCGCGCGCGAGCTGGACGATTCCGTTCAGTGAAAGGGGGACGTTCCTCGCGCGCCTTTCTTTTTTTCGAGCTTCGCTCGTCGCCGTGACACTCGCCAAGAAACAGTTAAGCTTTGTTACTTATTAACGAGGCACCGCCTCGCAACGTCATTCGGATGCAAACGAACGACACAATACGGCCTCTCGAACTATTAACGCCGAGATATTCCGTGCGCCTTTTTCCACTACCCCTTTCGACCGAAAACACTTCCGTTATGCAACACAATTGCTTTTCTTCCGGACAAAAGCGTTTCCGTGTAAGGAAGCTTCGCGTTCCTCGGGATGCGCTTCCTTTCAGCGTCGACAGGCCGGATACAGCGCGCGATTCAGAAAAGAACATCTTTTTTTTCTCTCGATTTTAAACCGCAGCCGGGCTGCGAGTGCCGCGAGGATGGCGCGGCAATCTGCTGCTCGTCCGGGGTGCCAGGAAACGGCGAGGAGTGGCGAAGTCCTGAAAAACCTACGAAACGCGAGTTCTGTGAATGATTACACCCTTTGGTAATACTTTAATCCTTGAATGCATAGTGCTACCATTTGGCAACGTACCTGTGGGTTCTAATGTGGAGGAGCATGAACGCGGACGTACGGTTGCTGCATGGTGTGCTTGAGTGTGTACAAACTACCAAGGTATATAGTACCAGGGGAAAAAAATAAATATTTATTAGTAAATGTTATTTTAAAAAATATAAAATAGTGAGATAGATTTTTTTATTTACTTTTCTGTGGTTCTTTGACGCATACATTGGCAATTTCAAAATATTCCATTACCGTTTGGAAACATTGTGCATTTAAGGGTTAATTTCGATTGAAGTACCATCATTTTTTGGAACGATCGTAGAAAACGTCGAGAACGTTTGACGATGAGTGGGTAAATATTTGCACGATCAATCGGGTTGTATCAAAATGTAAATTTCGATATCCATATGACGTATGTAGCTTTCTAAATAAGAATTTATAAACGACTGTCACATCCCCACTGTCTTACATGTCCAAAAACACAAGTTTCGTTCGAACTGAATGTTTGCTTTCTTTAAAGATTCCTAAGAGATGCCTGACTTTCAAGAAATTAAATTTAATATATACAGGGTGTACCACGTAACCGTCGCCACGATTTTTCAGGCACTTCCGATAATTTGACAAAACAATGTTTGCAATAAAAGTTAACCACCTTTCAATCCGCTACAAATTGCAATAAAAGAAATTTTCAGAAAATTGTTATTTCCATAAAAGGTCAAGGTCACCTTGACTTCTTTAAACGGCAGTACGTATTTTTGACTTCATACTGTTGTAGCTGATGTTAACACGAGTTCAACAACCTACTATACT
Source organism: Macropis europaea (assembly GCA_916610135.2). Taxonomy (NCBI): domain Eukaryota; kingdom Metazoa; phylum Arthropoda; class Insecta; order Hymenoptera; family Melittidae; genus Macropis; species Macropis europaea. The sequence continues at coordinate 10,928,428 of OU744343.1, read as the reverse complement.
ATGACCCTGAAATGACCCTGAATCTTGAAATGTCGGCTTAATCAAGGGAAATATCATCGTTAGGGAACGTTCGATCGTCAAACTTAGGCCACTCTGAGCACGACCAGTGCTAAGATGGGTGACCGTCTTTCAGTTCTCTGCTATTACTGTTGACACGCAATAATTCAGAACTCACCTAAACCTGTAAACCTCCAGCTGAATGACCATAATAATCGATGCTGGATTGCCTGGAAAGCAGAAGAAACAGAAATGAAGTACTCTGTCGTGAATTCTCTCACGGCTCAGATGTCCAAGAACGCTTAATGCCGCCGCTGAAAGGCTACTATTTCAGGGATGAATATTCCTCGAGCGACTTCCGTTCTGATCGACGATCGGCCGTTCCGTCCGGAAACGCTGAACCCTCCGAAAAATTTCTGCCGCCCGATCGTAAACCTCTTCGAAAGTTCGCGGAGCGTAATAACTCGGCTCTGAAATGTTTCGCGCGCGAGGATATTTCCTTCATTGTGGAACGGCCCTTTACGGCTCGTATAAAACGCGTTCGCCACGGACCCGCTGGGTGCAGAGAGCGCAAAGTTACTGATATCAGTGTAACCCGGCACGTCGCCACTTGCACCCCTTGAGCGGAATTAATTAAAGGGTTTTTGCGTTGGGCCCGGCTCGATCGAGTGAGAGCAATTAACATCGCGCCGCTGCCCTAATTGATGTTGTTTTGCATCCGTGTCCCATTTCGCAGACGCTTCACCGATAGATCGAACGAATCGAACGAGAAATTTCCGCCACTCTTTTGGCCTGACTGCTTTTTTATTTTCGAACCGAAACGAGAACCGGATGCTCGTTCGATATTTATCGGACGGTGTTTCTAACTCGAACGCTCGCTCGCGGAGACGCAGAGGGATGAAATTCTGTTCTAATCAAGACGGATGAAAGCGTGACGGAGAGGGCAAAACCATTTAGTGGGAGATAAAATGTATACACATCGGAGGAAAGCGACTTGCTTGTAGTTTAGCCGGTGCATGCGGTATTGCGTTGGTTACATTCTGGCAGCTACCATATTTCTGGATTTATGCTGACGTCCTGGAAAATGTATCGCGTAATAAAGCAGGATGTTGCGAGCCCTTGGCCAAGTGCAAACCGAAATCCGACCGAATTGTGCTCTGATAATTGTACCGGGTGGAGCAGTAACCTAACCCACCCAGCCATTAGCGCCTTAATTATTTCGAAAATTATAACGGCTAGGAGAGTATTTTTTGAGTAAAATCTGCCACTGTACGGAGAGGGCTATGATGTAATGGTAACAGTTCTTTCTGTGGATGTAATCGCTTAGGAGATATGAAAAGAAAATTAAAGATTTATTTTTTAGGAATTTTTGTATTTTTTATTCTTGCCTTCTGTGCGTGATAACCTGCTCGTACGGTCATTCATATTGGAAGAAATGGGGGAAATGTACTTCTTGGATTCTAACGACATAAATTTCGATGATAAGTGGAACAACACCGTTGTCTCATAAATGTCTGACAAATCATAACAAACACTGTTGGTAGAGTATCTCAGCATTAGACGATAAGGTAATAGCATGATACATTATAACCTCCTCCGTACAGTGTACTTTCTACATGAAAAATATTCTTTCAGCTATTACAGTTTTTGAAATAATTAAGGTGCTGATACTGGTGCACCCTGTGCATAACATTTCCATTGTATTGTTCAGCATTAGACGGACCACGTGTACCAAATAACTCAATTTCTATTTTTTCTTACGTCTATAACTTGAAATGTTTTATGCCTTTGACTCTCGTTTTCTATGATTTTTAACATTATATGACGAGATGCAGCTGCGAGCAATTTGAATTGTACCTTCAATACTTGAAAATACAGCAAAGCAAATAGTTATCGACAACGATAAAACAGCAAAAGAAGCAGTGGAATGAAAGCACACTGTAGATATACAATAACAATCCCAAGGGTTACAAAGTAATACTTAAATTCGAAGAAGCAGAGCTAATTAACCAACAATTCTTTCTAATTTTGTAAAATGGGTGTCCTCGACATCGTAGGTACAAAATTAAATTCTCAAACATCGCATCAAGGAACGCCTTCGAGAGGTCCACGAACGTACCCTGTCGTTGGTACATAGGAGGACACAAAGGCGAACGGTTATACAGGCGAATCCACATGCACGCGTACACTTCACTTCTATACATACATCGACGTAAGAAAGGTCTGAGGAAGTCCACGGGGAGTAACGACTCGTGACTACTTTTTGCATAGCGAATGCCTGAAGACGGCGGAAAGAGTAGCAGCGACGAGGTAAGGGCTGCAGGGCCCATGAGAAGAGCTTATACAGGTATACTGCTATCCCTTTCGAAAGACGACTATTTGCTTACATTTCGAGCTCCTCTTTTTCGTTTCCCACCGTCCACCGACCTTCCGCTGCCGGATCAATGCCGGTCTTATTCTACTGCGAGCAGAGTCGACGTTTCAATTTGCAGAGCAACGGGCAGCTTCGTCGCCCATGTTGTCTCTGCTTTTCTCCGCACAATAATTAAAAAGCAATTTTATTGGAGAGGTTGCGACAAAATCCGTGGTAGAATCGTGAGAGGGTTACGTAAGTAACGACGAGGCCAAATTATGGAATAAGCTTTTCCGTACGGCGCCTTGTCTTCGAGATAAAGGAATTTGATATTTCATCGAGCACGCGTTATTTACAGTAGAATAGTTACAATTGGCCATCTTATGTTAATTACAAGTGAAGTTTTTAGTGGGTGGTGTGGTGTACTTAATTTTATACCGCCATGTACTTTACATTCTAACGTAAAATTAAAATTTGCGCAATATAGTTAGAGTTTTAGTCATTTTATTAGGAATTACTATTCGGATAATCAAGGTCCTATTGTACTTCGGTTCTCTATAGTATGTACGTTTTATCTATTCTTATAGAGTTATGTAAAATCTGACTGTTTACCTTTAGTTAGTTAGATAGCGGGATTATGTAATATTGTTGAAAAATTTCAGCAGGTCTTTCTATAAGTAACGTCTCTATATGATGAATACTCATATATTATGAGTGACAGTTTTGTTTTGCGATATTCAGCATTGCGACGTTAACTTTAAAGACTCCATCCTGATCGAGGGCTTATTTTGTAGGTAAAATTTCAAGGAATGTGGTCATATTTTTTTTTAATTTAAAAACTACTGGCCTTCAAGGAGAAATGTACAAAATAAAAATTTGTTTATAATTTTTAATATTACAAAATTAATTTTTTAGTTAAAAAAAATATTGTTACAATAAGCCAAACCTTCTCGATTAAAATAAAAAAAAGCGAACTCAATCCGAGAAATAGTTTTCGAGATAAAAATTCATAAGTACAGCCTGTTTTCGTGAAAATAGGCGAAAATTGCAAAATTCAAAGGTGCGTATTTTTTAAAGAAACTCGAAACCAGCAAAATGATAACGTAAACCCCCCTAATTTCACGGGCATTACATCATATTTCATTTTGAAGAATATCCCTGACATCGACATCAAAAAGCGATCGATTTGGCGTGGAATGATCCGAACGTCATTGGCCTCTGCCTCTGGAGTTCTCAAAAGTCAATGTAAAAAAGAAGTAATTTAAAGAAAACAAAGAGTTCTTTGAGTAATTCTAAAAGTTTGTTTCAAATGGCCCGATAGTGAGCGCGTTAAAGGAATCGATGATCACGAGATACGCAGAAGTAATTTGATATCTTTCATTGGAGGTGACTTTATTTTATGAAGAATCAGTCTCGGAGAAAATAGAGATTCCAGCGATTTTATTGCTCGAGGAGCGAAGGTCCGTTAAGCCGGCATTGCCAGATAAACGTTCCTCCCTCTGGAATCGCTGTCCCTCTCGCCTCTAATCCTTCTTTCCTCTCTCCGTTCCTCCTTTGCTCGCCTGTATCCAACCCATACCATCGGGATTCCAAGGAGTACGATGGAGCTTGCGGAATTATTAATGGCATCCTAGGACGTACCGTTAATTGACTCGGATTTTATTACTTTCGCTCTTCGGCTCCGCTGTAGGTGGAAGGAGTTGTCGCGAAGAAGAGCCCCATGATGGATCGTCCGGCTTGGCAGAAGAGTTTCCCTCGGTGCAAGTTCCGCTCCATGAAGGGCATTTTTGAAAGTCAGTCATCCGTGTGGGCCGCCATTCAGACGCGATGCCGTCAAGACAAATAAAAAGAAAAGGAGAATCGAGTCTGTCGCGGTGGCTTGCACGCGATACTTTCTATGCCTCCTCGGCCAATGATTAATTGCCTCGCAGATAATGTAATTAGACTGGGCGTATCGATCGAATCGGTTCGCAAACAATCGTTACGTTCCTTTCGATTTATTATTTCTTCGCTTCCGTTGATGCGTCGTTTTTCCCGCCACGAATGAATCATACTAAACGGACATTAAGCACGATTAATTGGCGAGATCCGTCAAATGCAAACCTGTTGCGCTGGATTTGTCAGACGCTCGTTGTCAGCGCAAACTTTATTACATTCACGTCGACCGGATCGGCTGAGGGCCTATCATTCTAGCGATACCGCGTTCGACTGGAAAAGACTCGTTGAACGCTCGCATGACTGTCGATGTGGGTCTTTTCAAATCCATACTTTTGCATTGCGATACGGTAGAACGTCCATGATTTGAGCCTTTTGCTGTCCGTATCGCGTTGATCAATTTTACTCACTTCACACGCCAAATTAATGTTACGCGACTAGAGGAATAATTGATTGAAATTGAAAGTGTGAGGTACAACTTGTACCGTGGTGGAAATAGCTCGAATTGATGTTTACTATCCGTCGAATCGATTCGGCTACGAATTCGGGACTGATTTGTAGTTTACAAAATTCAACGAAGCTATATTTTGATTATGATAGAGAGAGTATGTCGCATTTCTGATTGGAAACTGTGGACCGCCTAGGTGTCCTCCACTCTTATGCACTGGGTCAGGTAGACAGGCTGAGACCCATCTAGTAAACATTTCATCCACACGGTGACGAAATTTTCGTTACGTTTTTGGTTAAAAAATTTATATATCAATCAATAACGCGTTATAAAATATTCATGTCGTATATTAGGACGTTGAATTTCTTAACTCTCAACTGGTGTGATGAATTTGTGTCACATAAGTGGTACTGTCCGGGTCAAACTAAGCGAAATCGTTATCTTTTTCGTCTGTAATAACGAAGTAAAGGAAAAAACTCACAATATATTTTACCATATATTTGCAATCTACTGACTATGATAAAAGTATTTTTACACTAAAAAGTCGACTTCATCATTGTATGAAAAAGTTTTTAAAAATGTCTCTGACAGAGAAAATGTGGAACGCGTGCGTTGACCACCACTGAATGTACTCTGGCTGATCTGCCTCACGTGCATCGGTGAACGTCCAGTTGCCGTGTTACAGGCGCAGCAGAACCGAATTTTTAAACATCCATAACTAAAAAATGGACGAAGCCTGCTCCGCAATTTCGGCATTCTTGATTCTCGACTTATTTGGACTTGTAGAATTTTCCCTTAGAATATTTACCACCTGTAGTGAAACGCCATGTTTATGTGACAGCAATCTGACGCGCACCATAGCAGTTGAGGGTTAATTTACAAAATTCCCATCAGAGTTAACATCGTTTTCAGTGTGAAAATCAATAGTGATGCCATGAAAGTTTAGAAACGAATTATAGTTTATTAGACGAGCAATAATACAGCAACGACTGTCATCCTGTCATTTGAACGATTCTGAGTGACCGCAGGAACCCTTTCTCCTCATTTTGACAGCTCATTACAATTATGAACGGTCGATAACGGTCCATTAAGCAATTACACAACCCTTAGTAATGATATTTCAAACACCGTATATTTTACTCATCAACGCTAATTAATGTGATCGCAGTTTATTAAGTGCCATCGACACACGCAGAGTGCAATGTAACAACGCAACGAGTCTGTTGAACAATTTAAGTAATATTCGATATTTACCGAAAATCTGCGGGAAAAATCGTAGTGACCGGCAATGTCGGGAGTTTTGACACTCTAATGAAAATTTGTGGAGCACAAGTTAACCCTAAATGATGTTTGTGTATTAATTAACTGTTTGAGTCCTGAAACTTTCGAAAAAAAATGTGTACCATGACTGAAATATTCTGCGGCAGAGCATGCATTTAATTGAGTATTTCATTGCAGTAATAAATACAATGTTAATTGTTTTTTCATTGTTCTAAAATTGCAAAGGATGCAATTGAAATGGATACACAACGTCACGTAACTAGCGGTACACTGACTGTGAGAAAAAGGTGATTGTATACGAAAAAAATACATCGAAAACGAAGAATAAAATAATTTCACACGATGCTTTGTTTTCGAAGTAATTGATTTGAAAAATTCACTTGGTACACGTGCAGGAATTCACGCATCTGAGCAGGAATTGATGACTAAATCGATAAAAGCTGCTATTTCGCGGTGCTTTTATCGCAATATCAGCGATTTTGTGCGAAATGCATCAAAATTCATATCCACGCCCGAACAAGCACGTATAATCAATATAGATTTATTTAATTATAAAAAATACAGGTGTTTCGAAAATCCTCAAATGTTTGATTTAAATTTATCTGCGTGCGTCCAATGTGTTCTGAACAAAATATAAATGAAAAAGTATGTCGCAACGAAAAAATATCTCTGTAAAACGAACTATAAATCTTCATTATTATGAACGTTGAAAGGGCTAAAAAATATGATATTAACACTTTTATAATTTCTTACATTTAATTTGATAATATTTTCTTTTGAGCAACTTCGATAATCCTGAAAGCTTCTCCTGATTTATTAACATCAGAGAACGAATAATGCAATACCTACACAATTGTGCGCACTAAACGCGCACGAACACTACACACGCACTAAATACATACACTAAACACACACATACCACACACGAGGTACAAGTCCGACTGTGCATCCTCCTCGTGGTGTTTATATTTACCTTGGATTATACCAATACCGGCGGCACACTTTTCATTTAAAATGCGATAAAACGACGACAAAGAATCGTACATCAATTTTTTAGAGGTCGTTGCAAAGCGGAGACTTCCCTTTACAAAGTCATTTTAAAATGAATCTCGATAAAAATTTGTTAAACTCCGTAGAATCATTTGAATTTGTAAAATTTTAAAAAAGAAGCAACTTCAGTTTTGAATCTGTTTTATAATATAAAAGGGTCTTTGAAAAAATTCATTTCAGGGATGTGAAAGTAGAGGATCCACCTTTTAAAATGAGCTCAGGTGAACTGTTGCATGATTTTTCTTTCACGAAGTTACAACAGTTCGAAAATCGACAATTTTTCGGTCATTTAGTGATCGTTTAATTTTCTGGAGTAGTGTGTTATCTGTGACAGATAACAAATTTCTATGATGTATGTAGACTTTTCTGTCTGTCTGTACATATTATTTATCTCGACGCATAACTTACGAATGACAATAGAAGAAACAAGGAAGACGACATTTTTCCTGGACACCATGATACTTTGCTCGGGTTCGATATAAAAACGTCGGTAATTTATTAATATTCCTACGCACGAATATCAAATGTTTACCGTCGAAGCTCATTATACGGAATATTTAAGCAAATACACTGGTATGTAGATGTTACTGCTTTAATACGGCGGACGGGGCACGGAGTAAGAAAACGAAAAATCCGACGAGAAAACTTGTGATGGCACGGGCCCGCGTCGGGCCAGAAATGCATTCGGTACATAGTTATTAGCTCGTTCACGTTTTAGCGTTCGTGCAAATATGAGTGCCATTACCTTCCTTTCCAAATTACCCGGCTTCCGTTGCAACAGCACTCGAACATTCGCAGGTTTACCGGCCGGGTCAAAGGTTACAAAGACCCCTCGTAATTAAATGCTAGTTCAAAGATCGCTGCCGGCGTTCCGTATTCACCGAATTCGTTCGCAATTAATTCCTCCGCTCATATAATTTTATTATCGGCCTTCGAGTGCACCCTTAATAAATCTCCCACGAATTTCATCCCCTTCGCTTCTTTATTCTTACCCGTGCCGGGGCATTCGTGCGGAAGAATGTAATTAACACACGGGTTATGCGAAAAACGACCTCTCGAAAATATTCGTTACAGACGATTGCGTTTCTGTCGTTCCATCGGTTCATCCGCTCGGTTCTGCGATTGAAGCGAAAGCACCGCTGTCAAAGAGAACCTCTTGTTGCGTTCTAATATCAGTCACGATACTCTTGAATGCTGGTTGATGAATAGTCTGATTGATCCGCTGAATGCGAAAGTAGTCTACGTCAATTTTCTGCCTACTTTGTTTAACCATGTATCTTTTATGTATTTTAATTTTCGGGGAAAAACGGCATTATTATCTGAAGGTATAACTTTACAGTGGCTTACATAAAAGAGATGTAACATTGTTTGATATTATTCCATTTTGCAGAACTTTTACTTCATCCCTCATTAACCAGTAATCAACTCTTTGGACTTACACCACTTTTGCATTAAACGGCTCAATTCATGATGTAATGGAGTAGCATTATTCAGCATCGTGAGAAGCAGATGGATTGTTAACCCTTTGTGGGTAATTTGGAAACGAGGCAAACGCTGCGTGCGGCCCAGCTGCAGTAATACGTAGTGAGATGTTGCACCGAACGCCCATGGGCGTCGATAGTACACGGCGAACGGCTTTAGGCAACGTTAGCAGTCACGATACCAGAATGAATATTAATTGATGAATAGTGTAATTTATGATGCAACGAACATTATTAATGATCATGAGAAACAGATGGATTGTTAACCCTTCGATTGCGGGCTATTTAAAAATCAGGCGAACGCTGTGTGCGGCCCAACTAAAGTAATACGAAGTGAGCCATTGCACCGAACGCCTATAGGCGTCGGCAGTACGCGGTGAGAGGTTTTATCAAGCGTCTATAGGTACCGATAGCAGTGAAAGGGTTAACAGCAGAACAAGGCACAGTTTTACTCGAATGAATAAACAAACGAATAAGTTGTTAGTCGGATAAGAATGTGTCTGAAATTGTACGTTACTGCAAAAGTATTTTTCATTGTCCGTCGTAATGTAATATCGCTGTATTATTATATTGTTTTTTAGTAGTTCTCGTCTTTTCAGTTTGATGGTATGACTACGATTATGATGATAGGCGCATTAATCAGAATGAAACAACATACTGTGGCAAAACGTTATAGTTTCTGCCACGCATACGGCTCGTTAAGAAGCAGTTAGCATAATGAAGTGCGGCGTGTAAAAGCAGAAAATTGCATTCAAATGGCAAATTTAATTAGTACTTTAATGCTCCGGCGAATCTCCTCGAAAACAATTACAATTTATTTAACATAATCAATTACAATAAACGCAATTAATTTAAATTTTATATTGCAATTAAATTAACATAAGAACTAAACGTTTTAGAGGAGCTGTTTAGCAGCCAATATGGCGAAAAAGTGAACCCAAGTATTATAAACGCAATTGTTTATTATCGTACAATTCACAGAATTGTGACCGGCCATGGAATAAACTCCTTTTTAATTATAAGGATACTACAATGAAATGAAAGAGAAACAATTATTTCTTCTCGTGATTTTTAGAAGGTAATCATTTAACTGATTAATTGCAGGTCAAGAGTACAATTTCTCTGGCAAATAAAAAGCCTCTTTGGAAACAACAAAAGCGTTTTAGATTACAAAGCTAGCGAAACGTTAGGCATTCAAGTGCCGTGGCAGCGTATTATTGAATTCGTAGCGAAACACCTGGATCCATGGGTTCAGGTGGTCGTGAAAATTTCTACGAGTAGTATGCCATACGATGCTATTACGACAACCGAAGGACTTCGATGAGAAACTTTTTTCCATATGACGAATCGCATGTCTCCCTGGTAGGTTCTGCCCTTCCAAAAAACAAATACTGTAAGTTTTTCAATCCATTTACGCTTAACAAAGCTTTTAACACGTTTAGTTCAGTTAAACACCTATTAATTCTTATAAAATTCTGACAATAATACTATTGCAATAATAATATGAAATACATACTGTACAATCTGCTGTACTCTGTAGGATTAATTTACAATTTCGTTGTGTTTTGATTTATACTAACACGTTTACTGCCACGTCGGACATAGTGAGTCAACGCATCAAGTATTGTCGAATTAAATAATTATTAATTTTTATAAAATTCTGACTGGAGACGATACTGAAACAATAATAGAAAATACTATGTGTATGGTGGTACAATCCAATATCTTTATTCTTAAGAATCTGTGTTTAAAAATCACTGTATAATGTATGATTATGGCAGGGACCACCAGAGTAGGTCATTAAAGGTCATAAAGTCGTTCTGTAAAATGACTTCCAACTTCAAAAACGATTACTATTTTCGCTCCTGACCTGATATAGTTTATATATTTTCTTCTTTAATTCGCAGGTTCATTTTAGCTCACGCGAAATGAAGAATAGGAGAAGTTATATTATAAGTCAGAAAATGACCTTGAGCGATCTAATTTGACTATCTTTAATACAGGTACGACAGCTTTCACTGTAGCATTAATTGTGAATTGTCTAGCGATTTCTATTGTCTTACAAATATTCATATTAATAATGGAGTAAAGAATGGAGTAACCCTGTTAAAAAGGGATTTCAATGCTAAGAACCCTTAGGGTGCAGTACATAAAGTATGCTCGGTTAACTCCGCGTCTCTACAGAAAATACACCGTGGTCATTGAGAAGGAATGTCGTTAGTTTAGCTAGTTTGAGAAGTACAAATGCTAGGCATCTTCCCTTAAGATGGATGAGTGTAGAACTATGCCACAATTACACACTAAACGTTCATGGATTTATGCCTGTGTAATAGAGATTCCTCTGGATTCCGTTGTTTCTACTGCAAACACTTCATATCACTGTGGAGATAGATTATGGACCATCAGCGTCTATTTATCATTTGTCCACTCGACAGTGCATTGAAACTACGGTGTATTTCAGACATCAGTTACAGAATTCGACGTGCCACTAATTCTCGTAGCGCGCGTTCTAAATCACTGCGAATTATTTATCGATAGACACGAGCACTGTAATAGCAAAAAGTTTAACTTTTGGCTGGATGGCCAACTGTGGGTCAGCTAAGCAATTACAGGGTGTATAACGATGGATGGCCATTTGAAACAACGTTTGCCCTCTTTAATCCTAAACAAATTTTATTCAATGAAATACATATTGTTTGACTGCCCTCTTATGATTAAAAACAATTTATTTGCACCTAACGCTTTTAAACATTTTAATGTGAGCCTGAGATTTTTCAAGTGCACTACAAGAACAGATTTGGGTACAGGAAAAAAGATAGCACTACGATGCCGATTATTTATTGGTCCTGTACATCGAAATTATACAAATCAATTTAACTGTACACCTTCAAATGTAATCGAACGAATTATTTTCTAATGATGTTTGCGGTAGATGCTGGCCTGACGATAAGTCGTTTGAACATTGTATAAATTAATGGGTGATGAATGAGATGTCTTAATAACTTGAATAAACTTGATAGAAAATATATGTTCGCCTAGTAAATGCAAACGTTGAAATGAAAGATAAAGGAAGAAAACTATTTGACCGAATACATTTGAAGGGTAGTATACACTGAGATAGATTGTTTTATAAACGAAAAGAACGTATTGCGCTTCTTATTAACGCGTACTTTACATGCGGTGTCCACTTACAGTAATCATACTAAATAACACCATTCCTATTGTACAATTTAATTACAATCATGAGAAGTTAATTCACTCCGATAAAAACAATCTTGCCGGTCACCTTTACTCATAAATACGTGTAGCGACAGGTTTGCCAAACCTGTGCAATAAGTGTTACGTGTAATAGAAGTCGTCATAAACGTTAGCATAAGAACAAAATCTTAGTCTTTTATTTATACTAAATTTATAGTATGCGGCAAAGTAGGTAACAATGCAATCAAGTTGTTTATCCATTGGACGTTCCCAATTTTGTCCTTGTCTCAATTACATAAGACACTTTGTGTGTGTGTGTGTTTGTGTGTGTGTGAATGAACACATCTGATGAAAGATGAAATCAACAATGTAAAGATAGGATTTCTGAGTACATAGTACTCAAAATATCGTGCACAGTGTCACATAAGAGATTTAGTATTTGCTTATATACGTAACGTACGCTTTTCAATAATAATAGGTTTGTCCCTTTCGGCGGCGCCTATCCTCGGAACAAATTGAAAATGTAAAAATATATGATAACGTGTATCAAACTTCTCGATGAGTGGAGAGAACACGCAGCTCTGGTAGGTGTGTCCTCGCGTTCACTTGACTCGTTTCTGTTGTCTTTGGCGATATATGTCGTTCGCTGGGGGCGGCGGCAAGTCTTCTTCTTCGCTGTCGTCGCCACCTAAACGTGTTCTTCTGCGTTTCGATCCGATACTGACTCCGTCGTTGCTTTCATCAACGATCCAATGCACGGATTTCGCGAGGTCGAATAATTTCGTGTCACATCCATTATCTGCTATCGGTAATGGAGCTGCAAAACACAACACTTTGACATTGTGTAAAACTTATAGTAATTTTCACAAATAATGCTGCTATGTCTATTCGGAATAATCGTATAATAAGATGAAATATGTTACCGTGATCTGGTAACTGAATTCGATTAAAAACATCCATGAGCAAGTCGACGGCCACAAATGGTCCTCTGAAACAACCCGGTGGTGGAAGCATCGTACACAATTGTGCTGCTGCCGGTGGGAGTGGGAAAGTACCGCCTGAAACAATAAAATTGTGAGAAAACACGTCCATGGTTTATGGTAAATGTTCTCAGACGTAAAATATATGAACAGACACATACCAGGGACTGGATGTTCTCCAGGTAACGGATTTACTTTTGGTTTATAGGGAATCATTTGTGACAAGTCAGGCCTGGGTAAAGATGCCATAGCTTCTTCTGGATCTGGTATTCGTGGTAATACGCCAGCCGTACTTCTGGCCACATTAGAGACTTCCATGTATCCGATAGATCGTAACTCCATTGGAGTACATGGATATAAATCTAAAAACTTGTATCTATCTACTAGTTGTGCCGTTTCTTTGCCTTCAAATTCCTTAATCTAGAAAATAATGTTAATTGTAAAAAAACGTTCACCTAATAAAATTTACACGTTTTACAAATAGTGTGATACCTTTTCTAATACAGCGCTACGCCTCTTCTCAACTTTAACTATACTAGCTAAATCTCCGATATTTGATTCAAATTCTAAAAAGCGATTCCATATGTCGCTAAAAAAGAAGAAAGCATTAATTACTTTATGTATTCCTACCAATAATACCACGAAGAAATTGTATATATTTGTTACATACACTGATTTTTCAGGTTCCAAACTACCAGATGACAATACTCTTTCAAACAAAACTCTCGTATTATTATCCTCTGTAACATTAAATAAAATGTAACCATGAGGAGTCCAAAATTTGTTTACAAACCTATTTAATAAATCTTACCATTTAAATGTGATAAGTAGTCAATGTAACAAAGTATATAGTCAGGATTGTCTCCGAATTTCTTCAAACCTAATTCAAATATTCGGAATGCAATATTTTTGTCCTTAGTGCAGTAATATTCCATTAACGCAGCAGCGACATACACGTGGTGTTTACATCTTGGATCTTCTCTGGCTCTTTTAAAAACTGTCCTAGCCGATTTTATACCTTCTGCACGCCTGGCAAACTTCATGTACTGTACATATGCCTAAAAAAAGAAAAACCATTCAATGACAATAGCGAAGTCAACACAAACGAGTATCAAAAGAGAAATTCTTAAAATTAAATACTAACTAATGTAGGATCAATGTCAGGTATATCAAGGAATTTTTGATATATTTGATGTACTTTCTCATATTTCACCCTCCCTTCTTCAAAATCTGCATGTGCAAAGTATAATAACATATTTTTTGACAGCAGTGTACTTGTTGCTCTTTCAAACATAGTAGCAGCTTCATCACTTAAATTTTTCGCGGCGTTCACGTCTCCCTTTTCTGTTAATATTTTTGAGCTAAGTTCCAAAAAATGTGCGGCCTGATGCCACACCGCAGGATGATGACCCAAACATAACAGACATTGTTCTATAGCAAACATTACCCTACGAGCAACTAAAGAGGTATCTTCTGTTCTTAATGGATTACTGCGTTCCCATGCAATATATTTCTTCCATAATTCGACCTAATGGAAAGACATTAAATTCTATCATTAAAGAAGCACTTTTTAAATAGTAGATATAATACAGTTTAGAACATTACTTGTTTGACTTCTTCTGGATGACCAGTTGGAGGTACACTAGGAGCACTTCGATTTAATCCTCTTGTTACAGCTTCTAACTCTTTGGCAACTCTTCTTGCATTCATGTAATCCCTGGAGCGCTCAATTGCCATTTTCTCTGCAATTATTGGATTAATATTTTGCTCAAATGCCATGTAATCTTTCCATAATTGTTCCATGTTTATCATAGGATTAACAACACCACGTTGATATACCTATAATATTAATAAAATATATTAGGTTATTTAATAGAGATAATATGCACTGAAGAAAAATAAATGTATATAGTAATTACCTTACGAACAGCACTAATTTTTTGATTTTCAGCATATGAACCAACAGCTTCGACACTCTTTAGAAACATAACATAATCGTTCCAAATGCTGTAGGAATGAATGTCCATTCCAATTTTATCCAACGCAAAATCATATGCTTGTGCCATTTTTTCCCTATGAACACATTACTTTTTATTTGTCTGTGTGATTACATATAAGAATCATTGTTTTATTATTAATATCATTAGAAATATTATGTACTTACTTGTATGTAGCAAGACTGGCTTTTGTTTCTTTGACATAAGAAAGGTAAAGTTTCCACAACTCAATATTTAAGATTTTCATGAGGCACCTTTGGAAAAGCTGTCAGAGAAAAGAAATATTTTAGACGCAATATAAGGGAATAATATGGTATCCATGTGAAGTCCATTTGAATGCGGTCTCAAAGAATACATATCTACCACCTTACTTACCCATATAGGCAAGTTCTTTTTGTACACATATTTAAATGTTAGCAATAATACCAATAAGAATCACATCAAAATATCAGGAAGTAAAAATTCAATAATTTATTTATGCAAATATTTAATACAATCACTACTACAATATTGCTTGTATATAATGGGAGAAATAATAATGCACCAATGCATCAATTGAGAATGATTTATTGCATAAACATACGTGTTAATTATTAATAATTAAAAGAGCAATTTTCTAAACACAAGATTATAAAGGTGACATAAAAGAAACCCCATAAAATGAAAAATTTTATTTATTTTTTGCAATTGGGGTTGACAGTATAATAACAAGTTGACCTATGTGGGATCTAGAAATGAATGATCCCTAAACCTGATAAAAAAATTTAGACAGTGCGAAGCAACACGAGGTGATACATATAACAGAAATACCATAGTAAACATTAACTATGTGTTATTTCTTCTGCGCTTCAAAATAAATATTGATGTTTCATCACCTTATGCTACCTCTATATAGTGTTCACAATACTTGAGTAGGTCTCTCAAATATCGTATAAGGGGAGGTATGTTATTTCATTTCCAAATACTGTTAGCAAAAGTATGTCTCAAACTTTTTTATAGTGTTGAGACAAATATGTGCACCATCAAATCATCTTTGTTATTATGCAAAGCTTTAAGTATGCCTTGCAAACAATTTCAATGTTTTAAATATTTTATTTTGTATCACATTTTCTAAAGTTTCTACAGTTTTATGTACTATGAATTTTATTTTATTCCACACAGTGAAGAATGTGTTGCAGGAAGGAATATAAGGCTGTTAAATTCAGGAAGCTGTCTTCGCATGTTGATTCAAACTAATGTAGAATGATTTATATTAACAGCATATTGATTGCTTTTGTAACAAATACATAACACATATCATATGTTATTTAAAAAACGATGCATTATTCAACAAAGAAAACAACCTCCCAAATATATCAACAGATCAATCATTAATTAATGAAATAGTTGCTTATGGTGAAATATTATTTTTATTCACCTCATATAATATGCAAAGTGCATAGAATCACATTATATGATAATACTTTATCACGATGGGTGAATAATACCCTGTTATTGTTACATGTAATCCAACTACACTAAAAAGATTAAAGTAGCTGCCTTTAAACACCACTGTTTTAGCAAAGATTTTCTTATTTAATATAATGATCATTCATAATCATTCTCTATTAATTGAAGGATAAGTTTAAGAATTTAATTGAAAAGAATTCACCCAGCAATTTTACTTCAAAATAGATAATACAAAAATTATTTGTTAAACTTAAACAATATTTATCATTCTAAATATTGCAATGTATAAAATACTTTCATTAAATTTTCAAACTCAGACAATTAATGTGAACGTACCTTTTCCACCTTTTCAAAGTTGCGCATTTTCATCTGAAACAGTCACAAAGAATACAAAATAAACTTCCATCGCTCCTAATCACAAACATTTCTTTCATCGTATTAATGAATTTGAGCGAATATAATACTTCTGGTAAACATTTTTTAAAGTACAATACTGCTATATTGTTTACATTGGATAGAATTAATGGAAAATGTGTAACTATTACCTCTTGCTCTATATAAATTTTCCAATAGCGACCGGCTGAAGGGAACACACTGACTAGCTTCTCGAAAACTGGTCTTACTTCTGTGATGGGTCTGTTTTGAGCTTCTCGAATGAGGATACTCCATGCTTCCAAGTCGTACGACGAATCCTCTACACTTTTCTGAGCTCGTTGTAACTTCTCGTTTCCCCAATCCTACAATTAGCAACCAGCACATAATTATTCAGAGCGCACACCTTCATGTACACATCATCAGAAAGTAAGGTTATGTAAGTTTATCGTAAATTGTCGACATTCCAGCGGACACACTTACAAATTCTGTCTTATCATCCGTCATTTTGCACGTGTCGAAACGATCTCGATGCCCTGAAATAAAAAATACTTCCGCGTATCAAAGGAAAAAGCGATTGAAGAAAAATCTTCAACAACAGACTCGCAGCAGCCCACAATTTCGGGTAACCCGCACAGTTCGGAATTCGAGATCACATTCGATACATCGAGAACGTGCAATTCGTTCGAGTCTCGAACCACGTACGATAATCGAATTGTCGATGTTTTTCAAACGCAGGATACGTTATGGAATGAATTTCTGTGAATTTACCAACTTTTGTGTGTACAATGTTAAGTGGTGTTCAGAAAAACAATTTAATTTAAACGAAAATTCTAGAATCGTCAACACGTGTGAACAATTTTCGTACTTGAAGCGTGTGTGATATTTTCTAATAATTGCTTTATGGTAAGGAACAATAATTATTAATTAAATGTCAATCGGTTTATTATTAAATGTTTCTCACATATTACGCAAGTTCTGTAATATAATGTAAAACGCAGTAAGTAATCGATTTCCCGTTTCTAACTGTTTGTCTTTTCCAACTGATACACCACAGAAAACGATACCTGTCAACCCTACTCCTGGCGGAGTGGCGCCGTCTTCTGCCAGGATCTGGAACTAAACAACGACGCGACGTTCGGGGCGCCCCTGGCGGATTTTTCTGCAAATAATCGGGTCCCTTTCGTTAGATGGCGACACTTGGAATTTCTCTGTTTAATTCCGGGATTTTGTTAGAGATGGAGTAATTTGGAGCGCCGGTAGTTAATTCTAGCGTCCTTTCAAAGATGGCGCTGTGGTCCGCGCCACAGAACCCCGCCTCATAGATTGGAATGCCGACTTTCGTAGCGTTTCTCGGGAGGCAGGAGTGTGGTTTACAAGTATTGTATTCGGTAGTGTATATACTATTATTTCATTTTGCCATTATCGAGTAATATTATATATATCATTATACTGCCTCATGTTTTTTTTATGTTTATTTCATTTACTCAGTACAATCAAATTCAATTTTATCCGCAACTACATCATTTTTTCTTGACAAAAAGAATGGAACACAATATTTGTGTAATATAATAATTGGCAGTCTGTTTTTATTAACGTTCTTTCATACGATGTTTTTGTTTGCGTAAGTTTAATAATTTTAAATAAAAAGTAATTTCGCCCCCGGGTGGGCTCGAACCACCAACCTTTCGGTTAACAGCCGAACGCGCTAGCCGATTGCGCCACGGAGGCTGTTGGCAATTCTTTCCAAAAACACGATGACCATCTATAGAGTATATATTTTTCTTTCTTTTCTACAATATAACATAATTAGTCTTTGAACATAAAATTTCAGTCTAAGTAAATAGAGTTTTCACGAAAATATTCTATCCTTTCACCTTGTTACCCGTATGTATGTACGTACTAGCCCACATGAGTATGCAACCGGTTTTTCGTTGCTGTAGAACAGGCAACATAATTTAAGGGATTTATTTGATTTCAAAAACTTCGTGTATTGAAATTAGAGAAAAAAGTAAATGGAGGAGTGATTAGAAGCCGACAATTGAATATCTCAATTTGTAAGTTCTGTATGTATTTATTTGAATGGCATCGACTGGGTCGAATTTGATGGACCCCTTGAAGCTGTTTACCCGATACACAAGGTTGCTTGCATTGTTGCGATATCAGGTGCGCTAAGTGCGACATTGTCTTAAGCCGTCATTCAGAGAGAAAGACACACACTTTTGTCAACAATTCTATAGAGTGTTTGCATAAACGAAGTAACATTTGCTTTAGTTAATTAAACTTTATGGTTTTCTCGTTCCCATGAGATTTACTCGAATTTTGCTACCTCTAAAAGGAGGACAATTATTAAAGATAATACAGGGTGTCCCGTTATGAAATGCTATTAGCTTGATCGCATATTCTATACGTAATTATAAGCAAAATAGTTCTAATAAACATATACCCTCAGGTGGACCGTATTCGACTTGCGCGCATTTGGAAATTTTTACAAAGACACCGACTTCTAAATACGAACTGAAGATGTGTAAATTTAAAGTTTTAAAAAATGTACACACTTACTGCAGTACACAGCATGTTCTTCTTTAAAAGTTTCTGGGAGTGTCAATAACCGAACGAAGTTATTTCACGAACGAATCACTTTTCGACCACTTCACTTGGTTTGTATAAAAAAAATTTTCATTTCCATTTAAAAAAATTGTGGAACTGTAAAATGCACATGCATCGTTATACCTGTGAAAAAAATATCCTAAAAATATAGCCCTCTTGTTCTAATTGCAATCAGAAAAGAGGTATGACTTGCTTCAGCTGCGTGGACCACTCTGTAGAATAAGGGACTGTAGTTCGTTGGGCAATATAAGTGTTAGACTTTATTTAAACGAACTGTTCGATTTTATTTAAACAAACAGGTAATGCGTAGTTGGCATTACACGCGTCCAGTGGTTATAAAGATATTAAACAAGGTAATAAAATATATACTGCACTGTGAGAAGAAAGCAACTATATACACTGTACCGAAGTCTATAAATGAACTGTATAAATGTCTGTAAATAACTCGCGAGTCTTGTGGCTACGTCTGTGCGCTGTGAAGACTCTGCTCGGACCAATACCGCCCAATTTGTCCCTGAAAAGCGTCCTGAAAAACTGCAGGACAAAAGTCCGAACACTTTCCCGCTGCATCCTGTCTACGAGTGTGCTGCGTGTATGTGGCTGTGTGTGAACATCGTTGTATTTCAACATTAAGAGAAACAGTTCTACGGAGCGAGACTTCAAAGGCAGAGAGTAAACCTGAACCTTGTATAGAACCGTACAGATGTGCAATAACAGTTTCAATTTCGGTGCACCCATCAAAAGGGGTTATAATCTTGCTCGTCTTGTTCATCATTTGTCAGTCGCAATCCGCTTGAAATTCGATCCGATCAATCGAAGGAGGACGTTTCGATTTTCGAGCGTAAACAGGCACGAGAATTGAAAGCTACCACCGCTTCGGGTATCGGTCACGATCGAGTCAAATCTACTGTGACGAGTTCGCCGATCAGCCCGGGGCGAAAATTCAGCATCGATCTCGGGTGAACACCTACCTTCTGGTACGGTTATGCCGTGGAATCTTCAGTGGATGCTGTGAGGGGTTCCCATCGTTTTGCGGACAATGTAATAACCTCGATGGAGTATGAGAAAACCAGTTGAATAGCGCGATAGCTCATTCGAACCTATCGTCGTGCACTTGACCTGACACGGCCGTGAGAAGTGGCTTTGTCAGAGAAAAATTTTTCAATCGACAGAGATCCGTCGCTCGTTCCTTGCAGAGATCATGTTCGTTTCGAAGCTGTTTGGGAAACAATACTGATTTATTTCGCGGGATACAGAAAATCGACAGTGGTTTTTACAAGGTTCAGTTCTTTAACATGCGTTGATTAAGCACAAAATTAACTCGTTGATTACCACAGTGGAATCTCCCATAGCTGGTCAGACACACTATAATATGTTAATAAAATGTCAAAACTCTTATTAATACGTCGGCTACCACGGTCAACTCGAGAAGAATGCCCACCACAGACCATGCTTTATTTGTATCAATTATCTCTGTCACACATTTGTGACGTCGAGCTCTCAAAACAGAATCGATGCGTCACACATATGTGACGCTGATAGGGAACGGGTTATGTTTCGTGAATGTTCCATAGAAAGTCAAGTTCTTTAACACGCGTTGATTAATCACAAAATTAAACTTTGTGGATGTTCAATATAAAGTTTGATTTATTTGAATAATTATTAATGATCAGTAAATTTCTAACAAAATTGATGTCACGATGATGATACGCAATGAGAAGTGTTCGAAATATTCTATACAATAAAACTTCTAATATCCGACTGCTTTATTATTCAAGTATTCTACTATGAATGAAGTGAACGTTCTATTATCTAATTAATATAGGATCTTGTAAATTATAGTAATATATTATATTATGTTACCCCTCTAAAATCTTAAAAGTAAAACTTTCTTCAATAAAAATTTATAACTGCTTATCACTCACAATTTATTCTTCTATTTAGTCAATTCAGATCATGTTGACAATTATACCTTGAGCTTTAAATCTCGATGTCTTTTCCAATTTTATAGAGTGCGTAGAAACGATGTATCTCGCGATAGCGATGACGATGGAGCGCAAAGAATTAATACATCCGACTAGATATGAAATATTTTTGCAGTTACGTGAAAAATGTTAATATATTCTATAAATACGGAAAGAATAATCTGTGTGTTCTTCGCGCAGGAACAGCGACGGTGCAGTTAGTTTTTCGGCAGTCTCGATCTCGCAGGGAGATTCATTATACACAGGATTCCGAAGTCGGAGCAGATCGATTAACACGTCAATTTGCATTTAAGCGTAACTAACTAAATGCATGCTGCAGATGCATACATGCTAAGTACTTCTGCCTTACAAATGATGGCTCGAACCGACGACCATTTGTTACTTGCGCCTCGAACAAATTTCTATTTTGCATACTAGACTAGATAATGCTTCCAAAGTAACAATGCATTTTTCTATTTCTACCTCGACCTGAAAATTCCACCTACACAAAAAGCTGAGTAATTTAATCTGAAAATAACTGTATTACTACTCTCTGTGCGCACGACTTCGCCTTGAAATAATCTCGAAATTGTTCGTACAATTATAAATTCTGAATTTAACCAAGTTATGCTGGAAGTATTAGATTTGGAGCATTTCTAGAACGTAAATCACAGTTCTTCATAATTATAATTGACTTCGCAACGGTCATTAACTAATGTCGCAAATTCCATGTCTACAGCGAGAAAATGCATAAGTTAATAAGTCATTAGATTAGTAGCTTGCGGATATTTATGCAAATATACATCTTTAGATTTCCATATTTTCTATATTAACACGTTGAACGCCACAGTGAAAACGGCCGTACCCAATCAGACACGATATAATTTACTATTTTTTATATAAATCGTAAAGAAAAAAAAGATTTGGGTACTCATTCGTGTTTTTGCGTTCCTATATTATTGTTTCAGTATGATGTTTGCTCAGAACTATGCGACAATCAATAATTATTTAATTAAATTGAATTTGAGGTGTCGGTCGTCGATGACCGCCACGGCGTTCAACGTGTTAATGCAGCTGAATAAATGAAACTTGAGCAAGACTGCACTTGCTCCTTCAAATATTCAAAATATGCCATTTTTATTTTGCTTAGTTATTAAACATCCGTCATGCACCAATTCGGACATATTAAATTGCATGAACATCGACAGTCTATAGATTAAAGAAGCTAAAATTACTGAAGGAGGCCAGTAACAACAGTGTGTTGTTATAAACTTAATTTACATAAACCATTCCCTATTTTTATCATGCTATGAAATGTTTTTATTTTCTCTTCTGAACTTCTCCATCAAGCTAGCTCCAAAAGATTGCGTTCCAAGAGCAACCTCTTACTCTGCCCAACGACCTATAGCTCTATATTTTTTACAAGATTTTGCAAATTTCTGAACGTGACAGCAGGAATAGCCTTAATATTCTCGAGCTGCCTAATTCGTGGGAGGAGGTGGACGTCTCGATGAGGTATGACGACGGAAATGTTGAACGTTAAATTAAGACAGTGGCCGACGGAGCAACGAGGTGTCGATAATGGATCTCAGCGTTAATTAGCCCCCGAAGGTGAGGCGATAGGTAGCTGGTCGTGGCATACCGATATCTTCTTCTCAGTCTTGCGCACACGTCGCAAAGTATAGCCTAACTGAAACGTCACGCCACTTGTTACTCGTTAGTGTGCACGATGCCATCTTTACTGCTGGCCGGGTTACTCTTACGGCAGGGCACATCGATGATACCAGCACGGCCGTGTAATTAACAATGTTCCCCGCCTTATCCGGCCTTGACCAGGCCGGGCTACTTGGACCGATTTCGTCGAAGATGTGACCTATCGGTCTCTCCGACCGACCACGATTTTATTACGCTGGAACACAGGAAATTTCCGATTTCGAAGATCCAAATGCGTGAGGGTGCTCCGTAATGAATAGGCAGCTCATGTTTATGCATTTTAGCAAATCCAAACATGTAAAACAGACTCATTTTGACAAGTTGGGGAAGCAGAAGATATAGCCTTGGAATCTTCACAAGATAAGACCATATTTTTCGAGGTCTCCCTTTTTTATGTACATATATTGGAATACGACAATAAATATTCGCAGCTTAGAGGATTTTTATTTGAAACTTTGAATGATGTTCAATCAGTTTAGAATACAATTTTCTAATCGAAATAGAACCTTCTGGGTTAATAGACTTCCGTGTAATTAGCAATGTTCTCTGTTTTTTTCGGGCTACTTGGACCGATTTCGTCAAAGATGTCACCTATCCCGAAGCAACTACGATTTCTTTATTTTATTTTATTTTGTAGTGTCGCAACAACTACTAAAGCTCGTTACAATTATTTACATGTTTATGATATATTTAGAAAAGCAAAAAAAAGGAAAAATACGTACTGATGATTATATCAGATTTCACTTATTGCGAGGCAAGGGATTAATATTTTTCTTGAAGCTTTCATAAGTATATATTTACATAATATCTTTCACTCGTGTTTCTCATAGAATATATTAGAACATTTTGATCGTGTAAGTGGAAAGCAGCCTGTATGTTTATTGCTAAAACAGAAATGTTACAGAAGTAATTGTAAGTTCAAACAAATAATTGTCACAACCTAATGTACAACCACTGAACCTACCATACTTCTCCATTTAAATTTCCCAGTGTCTTCTCAGATGAAAATTCAATGTTCCACTTTCTTCAACATACACTCTTTCAGGTGTATAGTGAGAGATCGTGATCGTTAACAAAGGTTCCATAATATTCAGTGAGATCAGTTGGAATTAGAGAAATTCCGCTCACAGGACTAGGTTCAGACATTTGTTACAACCTGATATATAATCACTGAACGCACTATAATTAACCGTTAAAATTGAGCAGCGTCTTCCCAGATGAAACTTCAAATCTCCATTTTCTCCGACGTGTACTCTTTTAGATGTACGGTAAGAGATCGTGATCGTTAAGAAAGGTTCCATAATTTTCAGCGGGACCGGGTGGAATTAGAGAAATTGTCTGTTAGAGAAATCTCGTGGCGAGGCTAGGTTGCATCAGGTGGAGTTAGCTCGGGCAGAGGGTACGCGGACCCGTGGTCCAATCTCGAAGGTATCTTCCGAGCGTCGACAGAGAGTGCTTCCATTACGCTGGGCGGTGGTCCCTCGTTATATCCGGGACAGGCAAGTCCGTGGCTGCTCATCTGATAGTCCGAGGATTTATGGCGGCCCTGATGGTTCATTTAGCGCTGACATGACTGGACAGGGGCGGGTCGAGACGCTTTTACGTACGTGTGTGCGTGCGCTAACGCGACAATACGGAAATATCTTGTTAAAAACAGGTTGAGTAGCGCTTATAGATTGGCCGATTTAACTGCATACGCATCGTGCGTCAAGTGCATCAATTGGGAAATAAGCCTAAACTGCGACACGAAAAACCTTTATTAAATATTAGGCGCATGAAATGTCCGATTCCTATCAATCTTCAAGTTCAGCAGGAATGTTTCGGTCATATTATTATGTGGGTTGAATATCAGTACGCTATACGAAGCATTGCTATTGTCGTTACATCCTGCTTGGAGACCTTCGGTCCGAGTCCTCCTTTTAACATCCGAATCGAGTTTATGCTCAACATGCATGGGGCTGATTTTTGCGTTGTGTTCACTGTTTTGAGATTAGATGAACTGGAAGATGAAATTTGGCTCGTTCGCCTTATTCGTCAGATTTATTGTCTACTGATTATCATTTTTCTTTAAATATTCAGATTATTTGTATAAGGTCATGCATACTATTATTTTATGTACGAGTATGAATACGTGCAATTTGGTATTTGTTTATAAGAAGGTTTTTTGAAATGGATCAAATGTGTATATTGCTTCAAGTTTCTTTTAATCAGGTACGCCTTCAAAATTTGTAAGTTGTCAGTTGCTTGAACATCAAGGAAGATGAGTAGTTATAGAAATATTTGATCGATTTTGTGAATCACAGTATATCCACCCCATGAAATCTGTTTTTTTTTATACATTTCTGCTGAGCACCTGTTAAGTATTAATTAAACTTAATATTTAAGATAAACAAATGTAACATTTCAAAATGGCTTAACCTTGCAGCATTAAAAAATGAAGTAGCAAGTAGAAAAACAACAAGCAGTTAATGAAAAGATATTTAAAGATAAGTAAAAAAATCCTCTAAAGGGATCCATACCACAATCTTTCGGCTTAGCAATTCTTGATTGACTATTCTACTATCGTTATTTCGAAAATGGCCAACTTTTATTAACCGTGAAAAAATTCAGTGCCAACACGTGAGTGCGCATACGACACGCAACAACTATAAACCATTAAAACCATGCATACACTGTCATTTCTCAGATGCTCAAATATGTTTCTAACGTTTGCGCAGGTAATACTTCCAAAAAATATAGACAATTCAGGTACGTACAATTTCCTTCCGCAATAAGAACAATTCGTTTTCATTCTTCAAGCCTTGAACTTTAGCACTGAACATTGAATATTCACTTTCAACATTAATTTTTAATACCTCAATAACTTTCTCGAGCCAATCAAGATGGAAACTCTAGTTTCAATGATCGTGCACGCGAATCGCTCATGAGGAATAATAAAATCTACGCGATTTGCGTGTGATTTAGCCTCAGAGGCGTTCAAACGTAACTTTCGAAGATTCATACGCGATAAACGCGAGACCGGTTTAAAGCGGGCCTAATCCACTTAATAGCAACGCGAACGATAATTGATATCGCGTAATTGTTCGAGCTGGTAGTGACCGAGCGTGGGATACACAGAGAAATTCTGCAATTTGTCCATGGCGTACCGGTTGATTATTGAATTTGATGCGGGGCCGTATAAACCGCGTCGCGCGCAGTTGGTGGCCACAAACGACCAATAAAGTATAATCTATGCTTCGTACACAATGCGGCCAGGATTTTCATGCTTGTTTCAGTACGCGTGTGTTCGTAGATTTTACTTCTTGCATCTGGATTAAGCCGTAAGACGTGGGCATAAAATCCTCGTACAGGGTGTTTCTAAACGCGCATCATGTTGCGAGTCGAAATTATGCGGACCGTTCGAAATACGGAATGAGGATTTTATTATGAAATTTGTATGCTTCACCGATAATGCATTCTACGTCTACACACTTGTTTCACCTGTAAATGAAATTGTTATTTTTATTGTTAAAGAACCAGACAAGAGTTTCTTTAACACTTTGTGTGCCATCATCAGCTGAAAATGAGAAACTTTTTAAATTTTTATATAAAATGAATACAACCGTAAGTTCTATAATACCTTTTTTAATTAATAATATCAGTAGCTTTCATCATTTTTTGACTGATTCTATTAGACCTTATTGGGTACATTCATTAATATTATACATCATTAAATAAATAATGGTTGAATTTGTGTGTTATCCAGCTATGGGTGACGAAGCTCAAAGTGTTAATCCATTTTCATAGAGGTTGTTTCACGTATGTAAAATCTGAAAGTGTTGTTTTATCAAAGAGCATTTTAATTTGTAGAACTGATACATAATGAATAAATAAAATATACACAAGCTTCGGAATGGTTATAACCTAGCTTGCTCTTCGGCATGAATGTCAATAGAAGTAGTAATAGGAATTACTTTTGTAAAAGATAATAATAGGTTAAACTGGATATTAAAAAAACTTCTTTGGCTGTGAAAGGAGTGTACATAATGTAGGAGAATGAGGAATTAAAATTTTATTCATTTAATAAACGTTATGTAAGAACGTTTATATTAAACATTATGTAAAAACATACGTATTAACTACTAATTATAACTAAAATTGTATAATGTTTTCTTTGAATCGCTTTGCAATGAAATTCTCATTATTTACTAGTTATCTCACGTAATAAATTATCATACACGTTAGCATCGGTAAATAACTATGATTTTTTTAAATAATTGTACAATGTATGTACATAATAACTGTACAATTAAGTGATACAACTCTGTTGAGTCCGTTGTATCACTTTACCAGCTAATTTCTGCCGTTTGCTCACAGTTCTACTTATAATTTTATAACGTTTGCTTTGCAATCACTTTCAGGACCAAGCACTTGTTAACGATCATAAAATTCATATCGATCGTAATAACCGATATACACGGTTTCTCTTGCTCCTGTAAACGAACTGTACACTCGAACAATGCACAAGCAGAAAAGCAGTCCTATAACGTTTCAGTACTACAAGCAATAAACGTAACAAGCGTGAACAACGCGGTAGGTGGATTCAACTATAAAACCGTTCACTGAAACTTTCATAAATAAACGCAGTCGTTAATTGATACTCTACGTAATTAAATTCTTCGCGATTAAATTCTTTTCTCTTTGCGTTATGATGAATCAAATGTCATACGAATCGTGCGTCTATGCATAACTGCGTCGAAATTCTTTGTACACACACAGGGTGTTGAAAAAGTTGCGATCAAACTTCAGGAGCATGTGGCTCATCTAAACAAACAAAAATCATTCGTCTCGGAGTTATACAACACAAACTTGATCAGAATCAAAAGAATTGATTTTGTGACCTATTATATGTTGATTAGACATTTTTACTCCACTCGGTGAGTACTGTAAGCACCTACACCTTTAGACCCTTATTTTTTAATATCCTGTAGAATGCAGTAGAGACTTTGATAAGTATTCCAGAATTCTTTCATATTTTTCGAAAGTCTAGAACAGTAAGAAAATTAGGTTTGGACATAAATGACCCAGTTTGCCTACGGAGGGACATTTTATCTATTTCGATGAATACTACATCCTGCTGAAGCTTGGCCGGTACATTATCAACAGCCTGTAAACACTACCAGTGAGAAGTATGGAACCACCTCACGATAACGACGAAAAATTTCATTCTTTTTAATATCTCTTGAAAAGAGTATAGAAATAATCTAATTTTCTTATTTTTTAATGTGTTTTATTCCGTATTTTACAAGAACTCACAATACATCCTTCAAACTGCCAGTGGAACATTAAATCCGTTGCAATAATCTTATGACTTATGCCATGAAATGTGGCTTCGGACCAAGTGACCCCGTACTTTTGGCCGGCAGTGTACATTTTTTCGTGCATCGAGTAGGAAAGAAAATCGACGACCGACCTTGCAGATGTAACGGCGTCGAGAATTTTCTGTGAAAACAAGGAAACCGCGAAATCCGTCGCGTTTTACGAAACACATGGCAGCGAGACTTCTCAGCAACCTTGGTATCCTTCATCGTGCACCGAGTAACTGGTTAAGGTAAAGCTAATAATCCCAGACACGACGACTCGTGTATACCTTTCTACAACCGTGCCAGTGAACTGATTTCCGAGAGCTGCATCATTGTGCAACTGGATTCGTTCGGTGCAACCTTGGCTACCGTAACACTCCCTTCGCGTTACCTGTCAACCTCCGTATCGTTCGAGCAAAATACAATCTAATCGAATTTTACTGTTACGAGGGTCGATCGAGTACAGGGCGCGGCACAATTTGTGGCACTGCCGATCAGAGAGTGACACTTCGGGCAAAAAGGAATCGCAATTATGGGATAAATCTGTTTCATGCGACAATTTGTTTTCGTGAACAAACTGCGCTTTCATTGAACTTCAATATTATGAGAGCCGACCAAATACAGGCTGCGGCAAAATTTGTGGTACAATCGTGACAGGGGTGATTTCTCGTGCAAAAATAAACTGAAATTATGGAACTCAGTTTTTTTTATGTGGGTCTTTGTGTTTTGAGAGGATTGATATTAAAATTTCATCTACTTATAATTATTAGACTTCTATCAGTTTTGTACATTGCATTAAAGTAGACTCAAAGAAGGAATATACTAAAAAGACAAGACAGACTCATCGAGAAACACACTAGAACTTTACACAAGGCTCGCATAGAGAGTCTATAAATATACGTATACACAAAAGACACCAGGTAACCACTTATCGAGTACCAAATAAAATCGTATAATCACGCAACGAGTTGGTACATATCTTGCAATAATCAACGCGAACACAACATCCTCTCTTCAAGAAAAATCACGGGAACTGCGCTAGCAGCACACCCTGCGTCCCGAGCAGGCGAAATAATCCTCGGCGACTTAATAAATAATTATACAGAGCTTATGGTATGGCCGGAGTTGTTTTACTGGCACTGAGAAACTGGAATAGCGTTGATTTCTCTAAACCAATAGGAATTGACGTATCATAAGCTCATAAAACGGTACGGTAGTCGATGAGGAACTCTTGGGTCCAATAACTCCGACTGTCCTTCGGTCAACCCAGGTCACTGTGGCCTGGTTAGACAAGGAGTTTCATAGCTCCCTCATATTTCAAGTTACTCGCGTAAGGTTGTCTAAGTAACTTTGAGCGGTGATTAGTTATATTCACTCGCGCTTAGCGTTCTAATATCGGTCTATAAACAGCGAGTATTTTTATATAGTATTCGGTAGATTCAGGAGAGACATTATCGTACAAATGTACAGGAGACATGTAAAGTAGATACACAACTCATAACGTAGACAATATATGCAACATAATCGAGAAGGTCAGCCTCACTAAATTCTTTTCATATGTAACCCAGCATCGACTGCTATTGTCATTTAGTTGGGAAACCCGCAGATTCAGGTGGGTTCCGAACCACCATGCGTCAACAGCAACACAGAAGCACTGGAGGCAGTCACCCACCTAAACGCTATTTTTGATTTATTACAGAATCGATACATAGCAATTATAAACCTTATCTGCAATAAAACAAAATAATTTCTTAACGATATTGTCCTTTTCTTTTTAAACTTGTTGGCCGGTTCGTAGGCTATTCACAGTGTGACGGTATACGATATTTTACATGATCCTATTTGGTATATTATAGATCACAGACTAGGTATGAAGATCATTTCTCAGTCTTTGTTCATCAGCAAAGCATTCCTGAAATATTAGAATGAAAACCTGATGTACAACGACAGCCAGTGTTTCGTACATGACAACGCCGTTAACCCTCACCAACTGGACAATAACTGTTATCCATTGCTACGGCTGCTAAGGTTTTGATAACATAGTGATACGAATAAAAAGGAAAAGGGTTACAAATACTCTACCCTTCACAGCCTATCCAATTCCAATATTCTTCGACGTCGTTCACTTGTCCTCAAGTACAAGAGTGCACGTAGATAGGCGCTAGCCAAACGATGAAACATTGTTTTAGATAAACAGTTTTGAATCACCGATCTGCAGAGTCCCTAGGTCAAAAATTGCACCTCGACGAACTACTTGAGGGTTGGTCACCTGGGATAAGAAAATTGATAAAAAGGCACTCCTGGCGAGGCAGAGCGTTTTTTTTATCTGGAACCTCCGGTGCAGCGAGTGCAACGTTAACCTGTTAGCTGGGGAAGATGAGTTAACTCATCCTGTGAAAATTGCCCCGCCATAAAGAAGGCGCCTGTTAATTACTCTCACAGTTTTTGCTGACAAATATTTAAACCAGTTCATCGAAGATGATATAACGTGTCATTTGAAAGTGTCTGTGTGATGGACAACACAATTTACCTCACATTTATATTCGTTTTTAACTACAAACAATAGGCGCTCCTAAACAAAAAACGACCCGGTTAACAGGTTAACAAAGTATTCTAACAATAAATTTGTGTAATTTTCAAGTTCTGTGGATAAACTATTGTACATCTGGCAAAAATCGGTATTCTTCTCACTCCGGATCCATTAACACGTTGAACGCCACAGTGAAAACGGCCATACCTAGTCAGACACGACATAATTTACTATTTTTTATATAGATCGTAAAGAGAAAAAAGATATGAATACTCAGTCATGTTCTTCTGTTCCTACGTTATTGTGTCTGTATGAGGTTTGCTCACAATTTTGCGACAGTCAATAATTATTTAGTTAAATGAAATTTGAGATGTTAAAAGTTGGAATCTCGTGTATTCCCTCGCGGTGCGTATCTGACTCCCTAACAACAGCATGCTCTGCACAAATTCTCCTTGTCCTCGGTGGTCTCAAGTCGACCAGAAAGTGACATTGTTCTTTCTATATTCCGATTACGAAGAATCTTGGAAACTGTGCCACCGATATCTGATCGTTCCAACGTTCTGCCTGCCGATGGCGACGAAATAAATCCGCTCGCATCCGCGAACGCCGCGGCTGCTCGATAGAAAAATCGACACGCTCGCTACCTTTCGTCGCTCGCCTAAGAGGGAACTGCGAAATGCGTAAAGAACATTTTATGGCGGTGAGTTTCTTGCATGTGCGTATGTATGCAACTCCGCGCGGTACACCGCTGCCGTGGGAAACGTGACACGAGCTCGCTCCTAAACCTGAAAAGCTGTTTCGAGACGGTGGATAGAGGTCGCTGGTAGCCGTAGGTACTCTCCGTGCTTCGCACCGAACAGAGAAAGAAACGAAAAAGAAGAGAAAAACTTTTGATTCGCTGTACGTCATAAATAACTCATTCGCTTGTCATCGAACACGTCCGCGCGTCATCGCGAACGTTGCGCGCCGAACATTTGAGAAGAAATCGGCGCGCGTCGATCGGGAAATCGGCGAATGACTTTGTGATATATCGAACAAGAATCTTTCGACAGTACCTGAATGTTATTTCATCGAGAACGATGGCGGTGCATCGACTGGAAGATTATTCACAGACTTTAATGCAGCGCCGGAGGAAAATATCGCTGTAACGTTGATCGAAATTTTTGTCAGTAGGATTAACAGCTGAGATGTTGCGTCACTCGTTGCCTAATTGACGCTTTTTATTCCGTGTCTATGGGAAAGGAAAGTTTTCCACGCGTGATGTAACTGTTTTCACAGCTAATTTCGGTTTTTCGAAAGGAGAGGTTTAAGTATGATTCCAACGAAGACGGCGGCTGAGTGAAACAAATTCCCCAACCTGTCGTTCACTTTATAGAGTGTCGGCGATCTGCAATTACGTTAAGAGACTCGTCAGCCCACTGTCTTCGCAACAGAACGGTCCTTTTCATTGGTCGACACTACTTTGTTACGGCTTGTTGCAACACTATTCGCTCGTAGCCGTCGTCGAATGATCAGCTCCCTCGTAAAGATCGTAAGATATGACATGCGTTATGGCCTAGCGTGGACTTTCCGCGATGCGGTTTCGTAGAAACGCATGGCGCGCGTGTCCGCTTATGCCCAACGTGTAGAACAAGATCTTTTCGTTTCGCAAAAGTCGCCTCGTTAGCCGTGAATCGTGAGCTCGGTGCCATTTTATGAGATAAGAGAATGCGCGACGCGTGTCCACGTCGGTGATAATCCTTTTTTTGCAAAGGGAATATCTGGTTTTCCTGGCCTCTTCGAAATTTGCGAGAAAGAGCGGTTTGCATCGCAAGCTTTGCCTCTCGGTATGTGGGGCCTAGAAAAACTTGAAAGACAGTTACATTTTTTTGTGTCTACATCTTTGTTCATTTATAAGAATTTTGTAGGTCAGACGTATCTCAAGGTTACTTGAAAATTGTATCTTTGTGATTAATTGCATCTTTGTCTTGGGATTATTTGTTCAAAATGGGATAAACATTTTATGAGCAATATAGTACAGGTGTATTGGATATTATTGGTGACTCTGAGTATTTTTGTTATAAATGAAGGGAGCGATTTGCTAAAAAAGGTGTAGTCTCCATCTAGATTTCAAAGTATTCAAAATTTAGAGCAAATGAGACATATTTCATGGTATTAAACAATCGCCAAATTTGTACGGTCTTACCTGGTTTATCAGGTACTGTCTTGTAACATGCTACGTGGCTCACCTGGTATCACGATTCCTAATAAATTTACGTAATAAATTTTGTAGTAATTAACAGATAAAAGTTGTAGTTATATGTAATAATTATTATACTTTTATATTAACACTGCAAGGATTATTTTAACATTATAAGGATAATACACTTTCTACTGCCTTTTTATAGCAATAGCATCTTTTTTAGTCCCGTATAACTAAACTAATACATCTTTCTATGAATTGATGAAGAAACATTTTTTCTTGACCTTATAAAATGTAGTTAAAGACATATCTATAAGTAAAGATAAATATTCATATTTGAAACAGTAATAACAAGAATGTGGAATAAAAATAACTCCGAAGTAAATGTATAATACAAGAATAATTAAAATAATTGTTTCCTACAATTTGTTAACGTTAATATACCTTTGTAAGTACCGTTTGCAACATTCGCAG
The DNA here is from genome assembly GCA_916610135.2 of Macropis europaea. NCBI lineage: Eukaryota > Metazoa > Arthropoda > Insecta > Hymenoptera > Melittidae > Macropis > Macropis europaea. The sequence continues at coordinate 10,895,072 of OU744343.1, read as the reverse complement.
AAATGTTTGATTCGCCAAAAAAAAATTCATCAAAACTCTATTAGCCTGACAGTTACAAATTCTGTGAGATTAATTTTCCAATAAACGCAAAAGAATAAAAACTATTTTCTTTACTCATACTCCAAATCCTGTCTTCGCATTTATGTAACATTTTCAACAAAATTCGCGCCAGTAAAACGAGCGATCCAAGTGTGATAAAATTTTCACTCGTACGAGTCACAGGAGTTTCGTAACGCGGGGCGATAAAGTGCACCGATTAAATAATATAAAACAAGCGTAATCTTATCTGTTACGAGGCGTGTGAGAACGACATTCGCATTCGATTATGCGAATAGCCCTGAATACTCTGCGAAATATACGATTCATTTTTATTGCTGCGAACGATCCGGAGAATATGCAAAACGCGAGCTAGCACCTCCTGTAATGAGTACGATAGCTTTAATTGCGATCGTTCGCGCTCGTAACAGGACATTTATCGCCGGCGGCCTAATAAAATCCGCTTTAGTGTCATCGGATCAAGATAATTGAATTAGTGGATTGTTTTATTTCGAATCCCGGCATCGCTGGCCGGGAGAGCAAAAATAATCCCATTTCTCTTCGGGGAACAGGGAGCTTGTTGCGTACAGAGTTGCTCGGCAGTCTGAAGCAGCATTCGGGCCCGAGATCTTTCAGCCTGCCGGGCTAGGACAAGTTGTCGTCATCTTCTGTAAATATTGTGTAAATGTTGTGCTCAAGAAGATGATGACAACTTGTCCTAGCACGACAGGATAAAAATTCTCGGTCCCGAATGCTATTTCAGACTGCCGAGCAACTCTGTACCGTGTTCTTCCCGCACTTGGGAAGATATCACCAATACACTCACACGCTGAAGTAACGTTGTTCGAGGGTGTTTAAATTATTGAGAGCAAAAGTTGTTTCCAAAACGTATGTATTTCAGAACTGTATGTATTATAAACTGCGTTGTCGTTCGGACAGAGTGAAAGTCCGTTCCGTGAGAGTGTAGTTGAATCTGACCGTTTCCTTTCTTTTTTGTTTTTTAGCAGGCAGATCCTGGGTTTGGCCTCAGTAGTTTAGAAGAGTCCCCTGGAGTGGAAGCCTCCTTATACTCTGACAAACAAATGTACTGAACTTTATGTGACATGAAGACAGTCAATATTGGATATCCACATCAAGCCATGCTCATGCAGGAGAGAATTTTCAAAAACCTGCAGTTAGGAACAGATGGAGCTTAATATACTCCATAAGGCATTGTAAAGGCGGAGAGAGGGGAGAAGATGTAGTTGAATCGGATCGTTTGCGAAAATGACGAGCTTTTATATCTCTTTTAGTATCTAGGCGCGACCAATCAGCGCGCAGTGCATCGTTCATTGCTTTAGGTCGCACCAGCATACTTTAGGTCTTAGGCTGTGGACCTTGGTTGGGAAAACCCAGAAGGTCGCAACGCGGTGGTCGCTTCCAACGTTCTGAGGCGCGTTTTACCTGAGATGTCTGGACATAGTCGTTGGAAAGGTAAAAATTACATGCCTTGATTTATCGTGATATTCGACTATCTGGAAATCTCAGTTCTCAGGTTAACACGTTCCGTGCCGCGTGGGTCGTATGCGCCCCACGCGCCAGATTCGATTATTCTAAATAAATGGTAATATTCTTTATATTCCGATTAAAACGAACGCCACAATGGTAGTACCGAATGAATGGTATATTATAAGGCAATTCAATGTTTGTGGAACGCGTTAAAAAGTAGCTTTCGCGCCTCAAGAGAGCTCTTTCGGAATCGAACGTACTCCACGGTTCCCCTTCACCCCCTGTTGTCGTTAAATCGCGTAAAATTAAATCTGTTAATCGCAGCGAGCGCCAGTCCTTTTTACGAGCCGCAGACGTTTTCGTAATTCACTTTCTAATGGCCGGCTAAAATTATATCGTCACTTTTACCACGGTAACGGTCCCGCGCCATCCAATCCCTGATACGTACGCAATCAAATAGGCTCGCCACGAATGTGCACGTGTGGCATGATTTATAATCCCCGCGTAATGCGGCAAAAAGATGCTCGGTTTCGTTCACACGTCAATGAAAACCGATGTTAGCACGCGTAAGAAACCGTGGCGGACATTGTACTCATTGGGCGCCCCTTTTTGCCCCATCGGCGATCTATGAATTCGATAAGATCGATTAAACAGGCCGTTTCAGAAACGGGGTTATCAATTTTTAGAGTAGCATTCGTTGGAACGAACAGGAATGCTTTAGTGTATGAAGTGTATGGACGACTCTGTCATTGTGAAAATAATATATACAGGGCGTTCCAGTAATAGTGGTACAACCGAGAAGGAGATGATTTCCTCGTACAAAATTTAAATCGAAGTTACGGAATAAAGTTTTTGAATACGATGCTTTGTTTTGGAGACAATCGATTTTGAATACTGTCGAATTCGTGCGCACTTAATTAACAATAAGTAGGTTTTATGTTATATATAGAATGTGTATGATATTGACTCTTGTTATCAGTTCACCTTTTTTTTTGTTCCAATAAGTGAAAATTTGTCCTCAAGGAGGGCGATGTGTTCAGTAATGTATAATTGAACAAAAGAAATACTTTATTGAACTTTAATATACTATTTCGAGTTATACCGGATGATGGCATCGCACACAGCCGTCATTTTATTTTTAATCCTTTGTAGACGACAGACGCATACATGCGTTCCAAAAAATCGTTCACCGTGTGCTATGGGTCACCGCACTGGTCTAGGCACAGCTATTTATTGTACGCTTTAAACCTACGTATTTCTTTGAATTATCATCTCAGCTTATTTCATTCAAATATGTCTCATTACATATTTTGCAATTTTAAAGAATTAAAACGAATGAACAACCGACATCAAATATATAATTATAATGAAATATTAAATTTAACACGTGTTCTACCACGGAAAATTTTAGCACATCGTACACGCTTTTTCCTGAAACTTTCAGGGCTTAAAGGGTTAATTAACTGCGCGCACATATGAAGTATATATCAGCTGTGTTTTTTTCTAAAACGCACCGTACTCTTTTTGATCTACAGATTTTCGAAATGTTCTCGCGAGAAGATCGATGCTTCCTTTTGTCGCGATTATTTACGGATGCGAATGCGTTGTCTCAAGCTGTGCGAGCTTTAATACGTGAGACGATAAACAGACCCGACGTTTCTAGATGAAACGGCTCTATAAGCCTCGAATTGTAGCGTAAATATATTTTGCAGCTCGCGCCCACTAATGATGACAAATATATATCCACGCGAGCTGGCCGGTGCAATTAATAACGAGCGCGGACACATCGGACCATTCGTTACGATCAACCATACGCAAACGTATATTTCACTTTAATAGTAATCACATCCGCTTTCCGTAGCGCACTCCCGTACCGGCCACTTTTTCGTCACTTGTTGTCGTACGCGGGGTTTCAGAAAAAATTCAATATGGATGATAAATAACGCGTGCTATGATTTACGTTTCTTGGGACATCCAAACACATTTGTTCGAATCATCCTGGCTGTTTATCGAGCTTCTACGTAGCGATCGTTTGTGTTCATTTCGTTGGTAGCTGTGCAGAGTATTCCACCTGAGGTTACTACTCGAATTTTTATGATGTGCACACGTGACGAATAGAAGCGAAGATTATCTTTTTGTAAATAATGTGGTGTATTCTTGGTAATTGGAGGGCATAGGTAAATCAAATAGTTAACAATAGATGATGTCTAATATTTTGAGAAGGCTTGAAAAATGAATCGTTACAAACAGATTACAAAATGTTTTACCTAAATTTACTACTCGAATGTTTATTGTGTGCAGAGGCGACGAGTAGGAGTGGGGATCACCTTTATTTTTGTAAATAATGTCGTGTATTCTTGGTAATTGAGGGGCATAAGTAGACCAAATAGTTAACAATAGACGATGTCTAATATTTTGAGAAAACATGAGAAATTAATTGTTACGAACAGAAAATCAATTTTTATATTCTTTATGTAACAAGAGAGGAATACAGAATTTGGAGTGTAATAGGATCTTTAGTTTTCTGTAAATCTAAATACAATTCATCGAGCATTTAATGCAGTCTGACATACGTATTTCTGATGATCTACGAAATCTAGGGACGAATCAGTCTATTCGAATCATTGATCGTGTTTATTAATTATAAGACAGTACCGCCGAGTTTATAAGAAAAGTTCGATATGCATCTGTTACGGCAATATCTCATTATTTTGCATTCAGTGACGTTAGCAGAGATCTTTTTAGATCTACAGAGATCAGACTTTAAAGTCCAGAAGTCAGATACTGATGCAATTTTTTCAAACATTTTCAAATCATCCGCGAACAGTAAACACCTGCTATTAACGAAAATTTAAGATATATCATAAATAAACACTAAAGATTACGCTGACACAGTTTGACCGGATGAACCCGAAACACCCCGTACATCGACACCCAAAAGTCCCTATTTTTAAATGAGAGTTTTGAGGCTTTCACGGCCCAGTTTGTTACAATTAATACTGCCTGAGCCGGCGCAGCAGGAAAACATTCCCAACGTTCCGCCAGCATTGCATCGCTTCATTAGGGATGCATCAGAATGTTCACTCTTTCCAAAGTACCCATGTTCCAGATCGTTGATCAGCCAATCAAGCGATCAATTAAAGACTATCCTGTTTCTAATCATTGACGCGTTTACATATCGTTCGGATTGAACGCCACCTTTCGTTCCTCGTTCTCACAGATTCCGTCTCGTCGGCCAATTTGTAACCATTTTGTTGACGGTTAACGTTGGGTTAATAGAAATACCGGCGTATAACGCGGTAAGTTATGCCGTCATTAGCGTCGAGGAAATGTAGCCGGTCGGTTCGGTGAAAATTGAGTGGAAGCGAGCACATTAGCCCGCGTAGGGCCCCGCCGATGCGATGGGAATGTCACGTGGCCGTCAACGCAGGGCCCCGTGGAAAATGGACGACGTGGGTATAGACGCGAGCCGTTCGTAAATTCAATTATGGAGACTCGATCCCATTAGATGCCGGCGAGCAGTAAAAACACATCGTGAGCTTACACGGCCGATTCAGGGATGCGTGCCGCAACCATCGATTCCTTCTCTCTCTCACTCTCTTTTTCTCTCTTTCTCTCCCTCTCTTTCCTCTCTTCGATTCTCGACACCATGCAGATATCATTCTTTCGAAACCCGCCGTGTGTGAATGCATTTTCCACGAGATCTCGTCATTGTTCCAACAGCAGCCCCTTCACTATTTTTCAATTAACGATATGATCTACAGCGGCGAGCACACAAATAGGGAAACCGTTTCTGCAAAGCTGAATCGAACCAGACGCGAGAACAATCTTCGAAAGTACTTTACAATCGACGAAGCGAAGTTTAACCAGTTTCATTCGGGTAGACAGCGACGTACAGCGTGGAAGCTGTTGCTGATTCGAAGACAGAACATGGAAAATTTGCTAATTGCTAGTAACGAAAAGAGGATGTATACCTGGTGGTAAAAAAATATTGCACACTGTAATATAGAAATGGAGATAACGTAATTGGACGAAAGGTTTCGAAGTTTTAAAATTGAAGACCGGAGGTAATATGGACACATAACAGAATTAACGATTTTCAGATATAGGCAGCGAACTATTAGATCATTGCTCGGATAAGAATAGGCAGATAAATTTCAGATTTAATAAAAAATAGTTTACTGCTTGGAGCGCAGTTACTGGAAGAAACATGCAACATCTGTCAGACAAGGATTTTGTTTAAAATTATTATTCTTAAAGCAATATAAAGAATTTGTTAATGTTAATTTGCAAAATTACTATGCCTCTTACGCATCACTACTATTGTCTACATATTAATTTTCGTAAAGGAAATCAATACAGAAACGCAACTTCTTTCAAATTTTTCTCGTTGTCAGTTGTATATTTAATGACAAATTCGAACACTGAATGAAGAGTGTAGACGATCAAGTTTTAAAGGATATGATAATTTCGTAATGTTTAGGAAAAGAATGACAATTAATCGTGCAGGTGTAATTAATCATACAAACGAAACTGCGAATCACTTTATTTCCATTGCTAACAATAGTTTGCCAGAAGACTCGATCATTTAATCAATGCTTCTCAATACAGAAGATGATGAAAGATGAAACAAAAGGTTTCTAAATATGCATTACGTTGATTTAATTCAGTGATGGCCACCGGAGCTGTGGCCTTCCCCCACTCTAGGTCCATTCCCCTTATATAGGCTGTGATCTGGTACGACGATGGACCGAGGGAGAACGAGGAGGGAATTGAAACGAGGGGAATGGACGCAGAGTGGGGGGAAGCCGCAGCTCCGGTGGCCGTCACTGATTTAATTACGTGCGCGGCTAAATCGCTGGATCTAAACGAAGTCGGAGCACTTTAGAACGCCATGGAAAAAGATATAGAATAATTTGCAACAAAATCATCGAAGGAGCATGGAATGACACATGCACCTATAAATCGTAGCATCTCTATGATATACAAGTGTACTGCAGCAGTTAAGGAAGAAGATAAGCCAACGAAAGATTAAAAACACTGCACCAAATTCTGTCTGAAAATCTTTGAATTTACTGTTCACAGATACGAAACTTCTACTATCAGATGTATTGTGTATTTGTGGAAATGATTAAAATCCCTTACGGTATACATCACAGGTTAATTGAAATACAATCTCTGACACAGGATTTTCAAAGACTCCATAACTTTTTACTTACACGTTCGTCACTGTATGCCCTGGAATTAAAATAACAGCACACATTTAATCGCAATGAATTCACTAAATCGTCTTTCCCAAAAACGGAGTGTCGTTCGGAAGAAAATTATTCCACAACTGCCATCCGATTCGATACGAGAGATCGTTCTATCGACGGCCATGCTATCCCGTAGCTTTCGCGGCGTCTCACTCAATAAACAGTAGTTCATTTATCGGCTATTACGCGTTTCTTGCGTCTTTGTTAAATGTATCGTACTCCAGTTTCTTTCAGCGATAAATACCATCAATCGGAAGGACACGTGGCCGCGATGCGAAATGGCACGACGGCAAGTACGAGTTTCTTATCGTGCCATGCCATAAGCGACTTCATCCCCGTGTTCTTTTTCTCCGCATTACAGCGGAGATCCACGCAACCGGCGGACTTTACTCGATTCAAAATGAACCATATAAAATACGGGCGCGCGCCCATAAGGATCAAGAACCTGTAAATAGTTTTCGCTCCCGGGGAAAAGAATCGAATGGGACAGAATGAGAGAATTAATTCATCGCAGGACAAATCCTGTCGTCGCCCTTTTCGTTTGCGAATACGCTTCTAATTAATCACCAAGAACGCAATAGTTAGCTGTTTAACATGTTGACCGTCATATTGGTCACCGATGACCGGAATCACAAATTTTATTTAATTAAGTAAGTTTTAAATAAGTATTAATATTGGTCAAATTTGAGTAAAATTAATATTGTAACAATAATATGAGTTACAATTGTACGATTGAATGTGTAAATATTTTTTTACATCGTGATTTGTATTTGAAACAGGCTATTGTAGTGTGTCTGACCAGGTATGGCTGCTTTCACTCTTGCAGCCAAGGCGTTAAGGGACCTTTCACTTAAAAAATGATGAATTTGACCATATTTTAATTTTTTACATTTTCGGGCGCCTTAAAACTTCCAGAATGTACCACTGAAAGGATTTGTTGAAATTCTAGAAATTGGCATCACTATGGGCGCTTAATCTGACGAAATTCTCTTTTTCGTGTGAGGGTCACATACGGTACATTTGACACAAAAGGAATAGTGTATTTGCCATCAAAAAAATTATACGCATAGTTAAAGTACGAATACTAAACGTTTCAAGTTTCATTTCAATAACTCCGATATTTTCTTGTAAAACATTCCCAAAAAAGCAGCTATTTTTTGGCTGTCTAAAAGTGAAGGGCCTCTTAACACATTCGCACTGCTCACACAAAAATACGTCCTTTTGTACAGTTTTATTAAATACCATTATAATACTTTTGCGAATATCCTCAGTCTCCAGTTCAGTATCAAAATGTCAACACTGAACAAAATTGCCCATTATAACTAATTATACGTGCAACTGTCTCGCAAGTGCGACATCTTTACATATTCAAGTGTTTGAAGTGCTCGTCACAGACACAGCTTACTTGATTTCACTTAAAGTTGACCCATTCAAGCTGTATAATTGTCTTACAAAAAAATTATGATTCATAGTACTTCATAGCATACATTGTTCATAAAATTTCATACCAAAAATATTGAGTACTCTTTCAGTTCTAGCAATTTTTCTAAAGTGAAATTTTAAATCGAAATACAAGAATTTTCACCAGGGTTTAAGCGTAAGTTTCGTAGCTAGCAAATGCGGCGTGAAATGTACTTAACCCAGTACTCTGATAAATAAAGAATATACAACGAATCGACAACGGAACGAACATTAATTGGCTTAATTTTTATAAACCAATACGAGACTGCATCATGTGCATCCAATACATGCAGCAAAATTTTCGTCACGTGTATGACTCGTTGTTATAAGGCAAGGGGTTAAACATGAAAGGACGTCATGTCGTCGTTGATATCCACAATTGCAACGAGCTCTTGAGAATTCCGGCGAGGACTGGAATCAACGGCGGTATTCCAGTTAAGTTATGGCCTCGGTTATAGCCGCCGTTCGGACTACAAATTCTCCTCGAAGCTATACGGTAGGATTTGTACTTACCTAGTACGGAGACTACCTACAACTTAGTAGAATACCAGCGCGCAGAAATCTTGTTGCCAGACGGGACAAATACGCCGGCGCGGCAGAGATATTGCGTCTCGGGGTGCTACACTCTGGAAAATAGCCTAATGATCGTATTGTGACCGCGCGCCGTTGTCACAAAACATCTTCGAGTCTTTGCCTGGTTGCGGCTTTATTTATCGCACCGCGACCAGCGTGCAACGGGTTGAACGTTAACGAAGATGCAGATGCACAAACTTTGGAGTCATTACAGGGTTATAATGACATCAAAAATATTTCTTCTTCTTCTTGTTCTTTGTGTATAGCCCAGCATTGACTGTTGCGGCCATTTAGCCGGATAATCTGTAGTTTTAGGTGGGTTCTAAGTCACCCAATCTAGCGGTGAGTGTGAGGTCCTCTCGAGGACTTAGTTTAACCCTCTGCAACGCCATGTGACTTGCAAGTCACTTATCTATATATTTATGTATCCATATTTTTTAAGCGTCATTTCGTTTATTTATCTCTGTGTACAATTATATTCTACGACTACACAGCCACCAAGGTGTCCGTTCGTTTATTATCATGCTTATACCCCGCGATATGAACTTTATGATTTATCTTTATCATTTACCTGATTTATCGTTTTTGTAATACGCAAATAAATTGGGGTTATAGAGGGTTAACACGTTGAATGCCGTGGAGCTCACCGGTGACCGTCACTTCAAATTTAATTTAATTAAATAACTATTTATTATTACATAATCCTGAGCAATTTTCACGTTCTAACATTGATGTAGGAACATAAAAACACGTCTGTTAAGTCGAATATTTTTTTACCCTCCAGGATTTGTATTAAAAATAGTAATTATGTCATGTCTGACCAGGTGTGTCTGTTTTCACTGTAGCATTCAACGTGTTAGTTAATGTCTTTATTACACAATCTACTTCTTTAGTCGCTGCAGGAACTGATGCAAATGAAGTCAGAAATGTGTATGATGCAAAAATGTGTGACTGCTCTAGACACTGTATGTATGAGCGCTGTTATGAAGCCCAACCATAAGCTCTTGCGAACTTTTCGACTGTTTCACTTAATGGTCTAACTATACATAACAATACAGTTTGCTTCAATATGTTGCAATATTCTTTAATATATAATACTTTCTTAAGTATTCAATTTGGCGTATAATACTTCACAACAAATATCTGACGTATGTCGTACAGTAACTCACAAAACTGTTCAAATGATTGATATTTAAAGCAGAGGTATTTATTCGCGGTAGCTTTTGTTACTTATACGCCTCGAAAATCTGCGGTCACTTGTATCTGAGCTAAGGAATAATGACAGAAGCTATACCAAAAATTTCGGGACTCACTGAATATCCAGTACCAAAAGACTCAGAGCTGAAAACACGAAAAACAGGGAAAACGCTAGGGAGGGGGTTGTGAATGAAGAACAAAACGCATCAGCATTTTTTTACGATTTTAATATCGTAACCCTGCCAAATACAATAATAATAGTAATAGTAGCAATTATAATAAGAATTATAATAATGATAATGATAATAGTATTATCTAAAATATGTAACCATCATTTCGATAATAAGATTATCGACAGGCGCGATGACGTATCACACGAGGACGAACGCGACGCAGAAACATGTCGTTCGCACGTTGTTCTTGGCGTCACGCGTTGCCGTGCGGATATAATTTCTTATCAACGACAATCGGGACGCGGGTCGCCCTTACGATATAAGAACTTTTTTTACTTCCACCGTAGGAATTCGCGAAGTACAATATTAAATTATTTGCGCTCAACCGTACCGTCGAACATCGTTCTTCTTCTTCATCTTCTTTCATTCTTGTTTTTTATTTTTAGGACTTTCTCGCGCCGGTACGCGCCTCACAGACGCGCCCTCGCGACGATAACGTATATAAATATATATAATTTCGTGCGTATTAATATAATTCGCTATTACACCACCATCCTTTCATTTTTTACCTCTTCATCCGCGGGATACAATAATTACACGCTCTTCGTTTTCGTTCGATCGCAATAAATAAATTATCCAAATCAAGGACATCGATATATCAATATAACAGTAATAAGATTACAACCACATTTACAATATATATTTATCTATATATATATATATATTTTTATTTATATATATAATATATATATTTGTTTTCTTTTAATGCACTAACGAACCTGCCCTGCCGACGTGCGCGATTACGAACAGCGACCGTCCTCAAGCGACGCGGTTAAGAGTAATTAGAAAGTACGAAAGTTATAATAATGCCTTTCTGTTTATACAAGTGAGTCGTAATATATTATATCATCGGTCCTACGCAAAACCTACGCGACATATACAGTTACCCTTATAAAGTAATAGTTGGTGGCGCGTGACTCAACAGATTTCATCCCTCTCTGAACCCTCGAAACGCAGTCGAACGTTCGCGTGCGCTGTGTCCGAAGAAAACAAGAATGAACAAGAAAAAATATCGCTGGACGATTTAGTATTGGACCCCGAAGACCAACGAAGACTCATCAGTCTTTAAACCTTTTCTTCCGTTGCGTACATGCTCGCTATATGTCATACATTCTGACGAATTTTCGGTTGACTTCAGACAGAGTAACTGCGGTGGCTAGAATGTGTTATAGTAGGCACGAGTGATGCTGTAGGTTCAAGGTCAGTGAACAGTTTCTTTGTGCAATCGTTTGATTAATTTGTTAAGTGATGAAGAGGTTTTTTTCGGTTATACTGACGGTCATATACACGTTGTTTCTTTTCAAATACAGTAGGAACTTGATTATCCGAACTGCAATGAATGACAGATACATAAAATTTAAAACACATAATGATAAAAATTAAATACAATATGTTACTATTGATAATTTCAGCTCGTACATGATATAAAGTAACCAATTTGCACATGATCGGTGTCTAAATAATCGAGGTTCTACTGCACCATTGATTTGAAATTATTTTCAAGTTTTTGTTTAACACCAATGAATCTATACTGCATAAATCTAATTGAAAAAAAAATTACACACGTCTTTGCCCAACTGTAATAAATTCGTTCATGAGGAAGTTAAATTTAACTCGACTATCACCTCGGTTCTCAAAAACATTTAAACGACTGATCACGTAAATAATCACGTGGAAAATTATAAATACGGTGGTTGCGTCCACTATAATTTAGAATCTTGAACGGTCGATACTCGGTGCCTTTACTATAGCAACCCTCCGCCACTCAATACCTCTACACTCGTTTATGCCACGCCTTCGGGGTCTAAGAACAAATTGCCAAGCGATCCATCGTTTCGCGTCTTGAATTGTCGTGTTTCCCTTCGACGCAGCATTTACTCGAACCTAAGCGTTTCTTGGCGAAGCGACGTCGACTGCGTGAAAAATTCAGTGTCAAAGGGCGTGCCACGCGCCTCGCAGTGTATAAATCCGTGCGAGATCCGAGAGAGAATTACTGGCCCCCATTGGTTACGTTATTGCAAAGAGAATTATGCTACGCTGATCCGTTCGGTTGTCCATGACCGAACGGATCACTTTACATACTATGTACAGTAGTTATTGCTCCGCTAGTGTCTACCTTACGACCTAGTAGTTCCGTTTCAATGTCCTCGCGAGAATTTTCATGTTCGTGCCAACGATCACCTGTCTGCTACCTGGTTCACGTTTTCGAGACATTGGACCACGCATATCCTCGAGCCTATCAAAAAAATTCAAACAGTCTCCTCTTAAACGTGAGCAAATTGTTTACTAAACATTGTATCTTATTTTCCATGTGGTCCAGCATCCCCCCGACACGTGCACACAATTAGCAGCGATATTTTCTACGCTACCGCGTAATGGATCTCTAAGAATCGATCTCGTATTGTCCACGTTGATGTACATGTATGTACGGACGTCAAGTTCAACGTACGAAAGCACCAAGAGAGATTGAGCACCGCGCATGATCGCAGATTAAAGATGCAATTTATATGCAGTTGCTTGATAAGATATGCGTGTGAGTGACTGATGTGTGTGTGTGTGTGTGTGTCTGCATGCCCGTGCGAGTGTGTGTATGCGTAAACTGGCCCTTGAAACGATGAAATGGAAAATTATCGCCACTTCGACGGACTGACCTTCGAAACGCTCGATGAATCGGGATTTCGTAAAGTTCGAAACGTTACTTTCCGCATGGGCTCGCCGAGAGGGTCCCTTAAGTCAGTAACGCGCTTTCGTAGAATTTATGTTCGACCAAGTGAACGAGAACGCGACGAAACGAAGGATCCAGCAACGAATTCAGGTACGTCGATCGATCGAGCGATTTTCTTTCATTTCCTCGGGTCATTAATTCGATTGGAAATGTTCCTTAACGGCAACGAGTTCCGCGTCGAATTGGTCGCGTGCTCGGAGGATTATCGCGAAATGCAAATCACCCGGCAGCCTCCACTGTTCGCCCCTTCTGATTTCCATTTTTATCCGAAGCGTGCCAACTAAATTCTCGACGCTCGTCCACTCACGGTCGTAGAAGGTAATTTCGATCCGAATGCGTAACCTCGATTAGTTGGTTGTCAGTTAACGTCTGTTAAGGCACTTGAAATGCTAATTTTCCTAGGTGGGGCCTTCGTAGAGAATCGGTCGCGCACAGTTCGAGCCGCTTGCTCCCTTTTGCCCGCTTCCCTGCCTCCATTCATGCTTCGCCATCTACGGGAAATTGAATAGGCTCGCATTAACATGAAAAGCGCGAATCGTAACGCGTCAAAGTTTCTCGAATCTCTTCCCGCCGCGTGACCCACGGAATGTCTCTGTGTTCGTGGAATGTTCCGTTCGTCGCTGAGAAGCCTCGAGGAGGCCGCCGATCGTCGCCGCGTTCGCCCGAGAAATCATCCGTCTCTTGTATCTCTTCGTCTCGCGTCACAATAATTTCACGATAGTTTACCGACAATTGCTTCAGGGAGCTGTCATGCGAAGAGTATGGGGATTCGATGGAATGAAATTTCTAAGGACGCTGTATCTTCTGTGCGGTCTAATTAGCAGGAGTTGAAACTGTTCCAGAATGGACTGTCAACACGTTGACTGTCAGAGTGAAATTAGAATACGTAGTGCAGTACGTCGTAATGCCACTATTTTAGATAGATTGTTAAGGATCTTAAATTTGTCATTATTTATTAATACGTTTATTATTTTGCATTGTTACTGGAATATAGAAATATATGTAGAATTTAAGAGTTGGCGGATAAATTAATTTTTGAGCCGGCCACTCGTGATCCCCATGGCAGTCAGGGTGTTTAAAATTATTACACAGGGCGAGTCCACAGTCGAGTAAGCAATATAGGTTCTAGAACTATTTACTTTTAGGACACAGTCAATTTTAGTGGAATTATTTAAGTTTGCAACAAATATCCCTTGTATGATTACGATAATAAATGTATGTGTATAACGAAATATATTTCTTTTTATACATTCTTAACATAGAGAACAAAAGTTTCATCTAACTGATACTCAAGACAGTATATTGTTTTACTGTATGTCCTAAAAGGATTTTACAAATAAAATTCATAATAATAAGCGCAAAATTAATGTTACAATACAAACAGATAAATGAATTAAATCTGTATTAAATTAACGTCTGTTGTAATATTTTTAACGTTTTGAATACCTGTCTTCTAATAATGTTTTTTAAAACTGTATCATTAACTGTTTCAGCCCTTCTAGAACCAATACTGGAATCGATATAATCATTAACTTCAGATCTGACTAACGATTCTATGATACAGCTTTCAAAACAGTAATGATTATCATAAAACTTTTCAATCTCTGCTAATTAGAATCCAAACAAGAATGCACTAACTCCAAACTGGACAAGGTATTCTCACACGACGATGTTCCTTAACACTGTGACTGCCACGTCACGCATATATGGATGACACTTACAATTAGATTCAATCATTAGTTATTTGACAATAAAGTCTAAGAGGGCCACTAAAAAATTATGATAGCTATTATTGATTAAAAAGAGTATATGTTGAGATTATATGCAGTTTGTATAAAAATTGAGAAAGTTTCCCAGTTTCAGTCAATACAGCGTGGCAGTCAAAGTGTTAACAATAAAAAATCCCCGAAATCCCTGTAGCAATAAAAAATCTAAGAAAGGGAGGGAATCACATAGCATTTAATCGGCTCGACAATTAACGAAAACGAATCGTTTCGGTATGGGTAAGACCCGTACGACGCCAATGGATGCAGCGTCGGGAAGCATACGACCCGGCACGAGCTCACGGTGAAAAAATGATAATGATCAAAGAGGGTGTCGGCATGACGTCAGTATACATTTCTCATCGCCCGCGCTGCGCTCAGATTACTGACGGCTGCTCCGCTGAAGAAATTCCCTACAGGAAAGGTACAACGGTATCAGTCATCAAGATCGTAGAATGGCATCCTGGGTGGCACCTCGTCCATTTTCGGATTGAATTTCGCAGTGACGACCGTACGAAAATTATTCATGCATCCCGGGGGCGCGGTCCGCCCTGCGTCTTCAGACCACTCCAGCCAATGTGAACCGGAAAGGATTTTGCTCGAAAAGGTGAAAAATCAGCTGGAGGGTCTTCTGCGATGGACCCAGAAGTTTACAGAAATTTGGATGAGCTTCAGAGTTGATGAAAATTTGAATTTTTGAAAAGAAGACGTTAGAATGGACGATCTGTTAACGAAATCAGCCGCGTTCACCGAGACGAAGAGTGCAAGAGGTCTGTCCACGAGTCTCGACCGGGTAAATGAGCGCGGGATATTTCACCGGCTGTCCTCCGGGCGAGGGTTCGAAGGATCGCGTTATGAAATGTGTACAAGCACGAAGATTCGCGTGACTTAAGGCACTAGCAGTATACTTAAGGCCTAACGCAGCGTTCTCTTCCTTAAACATTAAAAGGCACTATTCCCTATCAAAATACAACACGTAACAAATATTAATTTATCAATCTTCGCATTAATCTTACACGTAGAGGTTTCTCTTTAATGATATAAACTGGCTCTAGCATATACTGGCATCTTGTTCCATCGTTTGTTTTTTTCAACTAGCTTCGAAATAGTTTCTGCTTCGTCGTCTTCGGCTGCACTCTCGTCGTACGACTCGTGCAGCGGCATAAAAAAAAAAACATAACACAGGTTCGAAGAAAACGGGGGAATGCTACGCATGTGCTGTATATACGGAAACGTCGCGTTTCTCAAGGTTTCTAAATTATTTACAGGCTCGCCATTTTCGCGTAACGAGCGTATCCGATTTTCGGTCGGCCACGGTCACGCGAAACGCGTCGCCGACGCAGCCGTTCGCGGAAAAAACGCGATCATGCAGCAGTGCACGCTGTTTCCATGAAATTACGTATCCTTGCGTTCTTCGACCGCGAGCGGTTGCGTCGGGGCGCGCGCTTCGTGCGACCGTAGTTTTCTTTCGACGCACAGAGTCTACGTTTTTTTTTCTCGATATGTTTCGACACGATGATTAATAACAATTGAACGGTTGACTCGAGACGTCCGCGAAACCCTGATCGACGACACTTTATGTACATTTTCGAAGCCACGCTGAAAGCATGGCGAATTTCTCGTTGAGTTTTCGTGCAGGGTTCGCCCTCGACCGTTCCGATTGGCCGCGAATGTATACCTTGTGCTACCGTTTCGTTTGCAGATGCCAAAATAAAATGTGCACTGACCATAAGCTTGAAGCAACGTTCGATAAACGTGTAAAAAATAATCCATCGATCTGCCTTCTCGCCTCTCGAGGCTCGTGCGCAATGTGTCGAACAGATCTCGAACAATTTGCACCTTCTACTTTGGCACCTTGTGTATGGACAAAAGAGCGCACCGGTCGGACGGTACGATCGAAGAATTTGTTTTTGTTGTTTTCTTTTCCCTCTTCCGTTTAAGAAAGAATAAATGACTCGAAAAACATCGTAATGCCATCGATGGTATACATATACTTGTATTGCTTAATGCACATGTAATACTGGCTTCTTTAGAACGTCTAATTCCCTTTTGTTTTCGTTCACAATGAAAACGCGAATGATTGTCCGTCCCTAAACGCGAAATTCTTTGTGCATCGTCGAAATAATCGCTATTTCATTCTTTACATAAAGAAAACTGTTTACGATCACGATTGTAGTTTATTTAACTGAGCATGCTAAGTCCCAAGCTCCGTCACCGGAGTTCGATATTCTCTTTACTTATTTAATCGTTTAATTACCTTAACGATAGCTACGTCTCCTCCATCCTCGTTTTACTGGCTCTATTCTTCGCAATAGACGATACATGGTGCTCTAGACTAGTTGAGCTGGCCTTATTTAATCGTACAAAAAAAAGAGAAAACAAACTGGAAATACGAACGATGTAGAAATTGGCTAGAAATAAAAACGGAAATGTCGCGATCACGCGTGTAAGCCACGCTGGACCTGCAGCAATCGATGCTGTCCGCCGCGCGGACGATTTCGGTAAGAAAATAAATAATTTTTCACCCAAACGTTAACGATCATTGTGCTCTTTCTTCAGCGAACCAAAATTCGAAGTACCGGTTGACTTTTGGTAGAATCCAACGGAAAAAACAGACAACGTTTTAAACAATTCCCACGATTGCTGGCAGGTCTGCACGATCATTCCACCAATAATTACAGCGATACTCTCGTTAACGTTACTTTCTAAATCTAATGAACGATTTGTTTGCTTTTTCATTTTTTTTTTTTCTCCTAGGTTCCGCCTCCGACCGTCGCCCGATCGAGACGACGCGAGTCGAGGTGAGGCTCTTCAGGTCCCGAATGTAAAAAAAAAAGAATCATCGTCGTCGTTTACGATTACGATTCGAGTCCCGACACTTCGGGAACAGCGATCTCCTCTTCCTGTCTCCACACGCTTCTCCCTCGTTCTCCTTCCAAAGGCTAGAGACGGTCCTCTTTATCAGTGCCTTTTCATGTGCAGCGACAAATGATCGCTCCGTGAAAACGATCGCTGACAAAGATGGCACTTGAACGGCTTCTGACCCGTGTGCTTGCGATAGTGTCGCGTTAATTCGTCGGAGCGGGCGAATTTCCACGTGCAACCCTCCCATGTGCACTGGTACGGTTTCTCGCCTGAAACACACGTGAAAATCTTTTAGATTCATACGTCAATTATGCAAGTACATCTTGTAAAATTTGGCTCATACATTCAGTGTAAAATCTCTGCGTGTACTTCACACACAGAATTAACCTTGTATGTCTACTCGAGACTGAAGTACAGAGAGGTGAGAGTTGCTTTACGCTTTCAAAAAATATGTAATATTAAATAAGACGTATGTATGTTGGTGAGTATTACCGCTGTTCAGCCAATCAAATCTAAAAATACCGCACAATTTGTATACCTTCTCTACAATCAACTTCACTTCTCAGTTTGCCACAATCCTACAATCCTACAAATCTTGCCATTCAGGTGGCTCGACAAGTTTTAGAAACACTGCGATAATACCAATAGCTTGCAATAGACTTGAAATGAATTGTTTTAAAAGTATAGGAACTTGTTGAAAACCCAATTGAACAACTGTTAAAGCAGTAGACCACAGATACTTCACTGTGTCGATAATTAATAATGAATACAATTGTTGAATCATTTACGCTTGAAGTTACATTTGAAAACTGCGTTACTTGTGGGATGACCTGATATACACGCACACCTTTGTTCTACTGACATAAACGTAGAATAACATAAACAATTTCCGTCCCTAACAACTCATCCTAGAACTTCTCAGACGATGTTAATTGAAAGGATCAGGTACCCCGGTGTGTTCTTCATAATTTCACCCCGAAGAGGTGAACTGTACCACGGTACAGAACACACCAATTTCGTCCGTATCATGGGCTCTCTGTAATAATTAGCTGAATCTTCGAGGCTTATTTCTCCTGCCTCGGTCGCAATAACGTCGATACAGGTAGATACTCTCGAGCATTTGCCCGCTGGCTGATCCGCGTGTGTCCGTGCGTTTATTCCTGGCTCTTATCGAGCCGAGCCCCTCTCTCGTAAAGGACGTCGTGACAGCTGTCGCGCGTTGCAACGACTCCGGATCCCTCAGAAAACTGCCCATCACTCTCTTCTATTGTATGCAAGTCACCGAGCGTATTTCTTGGTCCGTGCACGATTTGCCGAAGAAAGGGAGCGACGATGAAAGGAGGAGAGCGAGAGAGAGAGAGAGTGAGAGAGCGAGACAGCGAGCGGAGCTGGAGAGAAGAGAGGCGATCGGAAAACGAGAGTAAGAGAGCTTGGACGTCGTCGAGCCGTCTAGATCTAGAAATGTACCTGGTCCACGACTCGATGACGCAATCGGCAAGCGAGTTCGAGACGAAGACGAGCATCGAGCTGTGCGATCGGTTCGCGATCCCATTAAAACGCGCGAGCAGACGCGGATAATGGGCACCGTGGACGTGACATCGCGCGGTCCCAGCTCATGGAAACCAGCCGTTTGATCGATATATTTGCGCGTGTCAACGGTGATCCGGAACGTCGACCAGCCGCCCAGCCTCTCAGATCAGACGATTACGTTTTTCGTCGTGCTCGAATCGCTGTAGATCCCTGCTCGAATAGCCGGGACACGATTATCTCTTGCGAAAATCTGTGGACTAGACAGCCTCCACGACCGTTTCATCGTTTTAATAAGCAGACCGTGGACGCTCGTGCAAACGCATACTTTTATGGAACATTGTTTGGACAGACATTTGTTTTGTCGTTAACACGTTGACTGCCACAGTGGAAACTCCCATACCTGGTCAGACATAATGTAACATCACATTTCAAATGCAAATCCTGAAGAAGAAACATATGTAACTATTCAATCGCACAGTCTTGACCTTCAATTCTTATTGCAATATGGATTGTATACACAATTTTAGTAAAAGGAGAAATTATGTAATTAAATAAAATTCAATGCGTCGGTCACCGGTGACCCTCATGGCAGTCAACGTGTTAAAGGGTTTTAACCATGTGCTTTTTATTTTTAATATTTTGCATATTTTTGGCAATACTTAACTGATAAAGATGTTAAGAGTAATAATTGTACACATTTGCAAGTGATTATTGATTAATTTTATGATGCGCGTTTGGAGGATATGAGAGACGTAATTGAAAAGTTCAGTGGAAAATTTGTCAAAACGTTGTGAATTGTAATTTTTGTTTTTTAAACTCTATCAATTAATATGAACGAAGTTCTATTAATCAATTTGACGTAATTCTGAAAAGACACAGTTAAAATCGGTGAAATTGTAAGAGATGATATTCTCGGGGAACCAACAGAAGTTATAGAACGCTACAGGTGTAAATTAAAAGTTAATTATTAATTTAAAAAATTTTCCTTTAAAAACAGAGAACGCTCGATTTTCACTTGTATATTAATTTTAACCGATAAGTGTCGCCTATCAACCACAACCAATACAGAAGAAATAATGATAGCTCGCTGCAATTTGAATTATGATCATAATACCCAAATGATAAAAATTTCACTATTACAGCATAGTTCCAACATACTTCTTGTACACGTTGGTATATTTTTATATATGTTCACATATGACATTTATATATTCTGACATATTTTACGTGTACAAACATCAGCAGTCTGCTAATTACAACATCAAACTCGCCATGATTTCTCTCAATAATGAACGCCCTGTGGTTTGTTTCGAACTCCAATAATCGAGCGTACACGTGTTCAGTTCCTTATTGTGTTCGCAAGAAAGGTTCGTTCGTAGATGCATCCGTTTGACAGACTTTCACTTACAGGTAATATTTCACTGCGTGCAAAATGCTTCAGGATTTAGATTTATGGACCAGGTGGCCGGTACAGAGTGTTCTCTTCTCCTTCCTCAGGGACTTATAAACGCTCGTAACAAATTACCCGATCGACATTAACCGCATAAATCTACTAATTGCTCTATCCACTTAACCGGTAAATATTACTTCTCCGTTTCCTCGATATTACTCACCGAAAGAAAACAATTGATCAGAATGATTCATTTGCATTCTCCTACTGTAGACAGAAAACCAATCGACTAAATTATACATACGGAAACGAAATTAATCGTTTCGTTAGCGAGGTCGTACGTATCTACCCTGAGGAAGTAGTATCTTGCATGGGAACAGATAATATAGTAGTCTTCGGAGTTTGTTGTTAATTGAAAATAATATCTGAAAATTCAGAGTTTAATATTGAGGCACGATTTAAGAAACTTTTTTGAAGCGCAATAATGGATAATCAATAAAATGTCTACTGAAAAGGGAAAATTAAAACTTGGACGAGTGGAGCACGGGTTTTCAACTGAGTTTACTCTCTCACTTGTTGAACAAATGAATTTTGTCGCTTGTTTAAGTCAACATTTAAAACCGCAAAGAGATTTGCTGTTATCTGGAGAGCAAGTCGCAAATATTCGAGAATATTTTTCATACAATAGCTTGAACAGTACTCTGACAAACAAAGGACACTCTTTCACACCTAGAATAAGTTCATTCCCGAAGTATCGCAGATATAGCGTCGCGTTTCGTTAGTAACCTGTATATCCTTCTCCTTGAACGTTGCCACATTTCTTTATTCAACGAAAAGTGTACTAATTTTTAATTTCGTACGAACCGTCACCTACGAAAGTAAAGATTGCCTCGCATGTATCAAGAAATTTTAGTTACGTTCGAACCACCTACAACTAAACATTGCAATACTTCTGCTTACTCTCCACAATTTTAATAATTAAATACAATGATGGCCACCGGAGCTGCGGCTTTTCTCCACTTTAGGTCCATTCCCCTCGTTTCAGTTCCCTCCAGTTCGCTCCTCATCCTCCCCTCGGTTCATCGTCCTCCCAGATAACAGCCTATATGAGGGGAATGGACCTAGAGTGGGGGAAGGCCGCAGCTCCAGTGGCCACCACTGGTTAAATAAAACACAGTCTATTCGAGCGATCGTTTTGTCTACATAACTCACAATTTCAACTTAGCTCTAACACATTCACACATTCGCTGTTAAGCGTATTTTATCTGTCTTCCCATTCATGCAATCACATTATTTGGAATAAGTCTAATGAAATATAGCAATGGATTGCAATATTGAATTGTACATAAATATTGCCTGTAATTTTCCTTCGAATACTATATGAAGGGTTAGTGGAGAAAACAAGGAACGTCACAATACAACTTCATTGAGGAAAACAATTTTTAATACTTTAGTGCATCAGTAAAGAAACAAGGTCCAATGAATGTAAATGTATTATTTAGGACATGAAGTTGTACTCTATATAATTGTTTTACATTATTTCAATTTTTCTTTCAAGTTGAACACTGCAGAATAAAAATGGACACACCCTGTTCTTTCTCCTTACCCTTCATGTACCTTTCTATCGCTACCGAATATAGTCATAATCTTATAAATGTAAGAAATTGCGCCTTATACATATTAACAATGTGCCAATAGTCACAGTCACCGGTGACCCACACGACGTGAACGGAAAGTTCATTGTCGGTCACCTTTGACCGTCGCTGCGGTGAACACGTTAATTTCTGTTACAGATAGTACGATGTTCAATAGCAACTGCTCTATGAGAGCATCCGAAATACCCGGTGCTCCATTCAATATCGACGCTCCACGATGAATACAAAAAATCAACCGTCACGGTGATTATCGTACGGACAGTCGGACAGTTTTCTGTGTAAGTGTCCCGTAGCGAAAGGGTTAAATGCAGTCGATGGAGAATGGTCGGGATCGGGTGTTTCCGTGACGAAGTATTACAGTATTGCCCCACGTAGGATCGTAAAGCGGCGGGGCGATCGTTCGGGGCACGGCTACCATGGCCGATCTAAATCGGTCGTTTTAACGTTTCGACGCCCATCGGTTGAATATTATTATGTAATTCGCTGGGAATACGAAGAACTAATGACGGAGAAGGAACCTGCGCCCGGCCGTGTTGCGTAATCGCGAGTAATTAGTCCATTTACGAGCGGCACGAATACGTGTGCACCTCTCGGAGTGCATGTGCACGCAATGCACATCGGAGCACGGTGTGCAAGGAACGGCGTGAACGCGGCGCAGGGCATTAATTCTCTCGTTATTAATGCATTTTGATTGGATTTTTACGCACGAGCGTTACGTTTATTGCACCATAGATTAACGCCGCGTTACACCGGCCGGCTCCATTAATTAACCGCGACGGCGATGTTAGCCGGCCATTTGTAACGTCGCCCTCTTGTTGCCGTGCCACAAGTTTTATTTAAGTCGACGTCGATTCATGGATCATTCGTTTTTATTTTTATTAGTTCTTTAACGGCGCATCAATTGCATATGAGAGTTATCGGCGACGGTACGGAACTATACCTTTGAATGATCTCCTAGTATGTGCATTTTGTGTATTCCGAAATAAGAGAAAATGGTACAATATTATAATTGCACGAATGACTAAAATAACTGGACAAATTTTAAGAGCTAGAAAATATATAAAGGTGGGTCTGAATACTTCTTTCCGAGGTATCTGCTGGCTTCAAATAATTCACTGGTGAAATAATTCTTCTAGAGATTGAAATGTCGGTTTACTTTCTTTCGTTTTCAAAATTATGGAAATCATTAATAAATTTTAAAGAGACATGGCAGTGCTAGACGTACTGTTCGTCTTGAGACTCGAAGTCATGATGTTAGAGACAGGAGTAGTGTTAGGTATATGAATAGACCTTACAACCGTGAAAACAGATTACTATTTAACAGATTTATAGCTACTGTAGGAAATCGAATGGGTCACTGTAGATTTGAAACAAAAGCAGATCTGTTAAAACGTAAGTTGGCTGTGAATAATTTAGATATTTAGTAATACTGACATAGATGTGTACCTATAGTTTTTTCTTAATTTAAATAATTTCTTTTATTGGATCTTTGTACGCGCAATAAAATGTTGCACAAACGTAAATTAGATAAACTTGAACAATATATTCATGTTTATTAAACACACATTTATACCATAAAAAACAACAATCCGAATGGGATAATTTGATACACACCATGAAAAAAAAAGTAATGAATTACACAATATTATATTACTATATATTAGTCCTAAAACGTTAACACGTTGAGTGTCACAGTGAAAACAGCCATGTCTAATCAGACACGATGTAATGTAGTATTTTTTATATAAATCGTAAAGGAAAAAGAGAATTCAGTACTCATTCGTGTCCTTCTGTTCTTACATTATTGTTTCAGTACGAAATATTCTCAGAATTCTGTGACAACCAATAATTGTTCAATTAAATTAAATTTCAAATGCGGGTCGCCGGTGACTCCAACGGCATACAACGTGTTAATGTGGCTCACACTTCCAATAGATCTAACCATTTAATTAAAATAACCTTATCGAGCCTATCATCAGTCACCCATGTCACTGAACATACTAAATAAACAGCTGTCGAAAAAAATTTCTTCCACCTGTACTCCAAAATCCAGTCGAAACGGTCGAAGCAATCGCATCGATTCACGCGTGCGCGAGTCAGTCGGCATTATTTATAAGACAACAGGAAGCAATGTCGTTTCTTGCCAGCGGGACGACAAGCGTCGAATAAAAAAAGAGGAGCCACTCGGCCACAATCGACGGCGATATTTTACGAGCGCCAGGTCGTCGTAAAATATCGCGACTCGACTATGCGGCCGGCGCGCCGATGACACAGACGGCAACGGACCATAATTCGTCCGTTCGATTTTCAAAGCGACACGAGCGTTTTCCATTATCGTCCCCGGCCATCTCCCGTCGAGATGATTCGAAAAAACGTATCTGTTGCAATTATCAGCGTGTCACCGGGACACGTAATAAAGCGCTTCTTTGGCCGTTCGCGAGCGCCGCACGCGATACGTAATTATCACATCTTTGCCGAGAAAGCTGGCAGCTTCTCGTACGCGTCGGCCAACGCGACGCGATGCGTGTCGTTAATGGGCGAGCGAGCTGACAAGTCGACGGGGAAAAAAACGGGGAGAAACCGGGTGAGAAGAAAGAAGAAAGAACGAAACTCGCGAAGTACATGGTGTGCGTCAGAAATCGTAGTGCGAGGGCGGAGATTTCTTATGCAAGACTGAGCGAACTATGCAAAAGCTTGCTGAGGCTTCGTCTGGTTCGCTGCTTAACACGTTGAATGCCGTGGGGGACACCTGCGACCGGCGTCTCAAATTTCATTTAATTATAATTATTGGTTATTATACAATTTTGATTAAAGTCAACATTGGAAGAATAATGTAGGAACACGAGAACACTTGAAAGCAGTCAATGATGTACTGTCTGACTAGGTATGGCTGGTTTCACTGTGGCACCGAACGTGTTAAAAGGAATGTGAAATTGCACAGTTGCGAGATAATTTGTACTGCGAAGGGAAATGAGGAATTTAATAGCAGTTTAGAATGAGATAGATTGTTTTATACAGGAAAATTATGTTTTGTTTCAATGAATGGAGACAGTTAATTTAATTGGAGCAGGTTTTATAGGGGGATGATAAACCTTGTACACGGATCTAATGTATTATCCATGATATGTTACACACAGCAGATCGATAGAAAAACTTTAGCACAAATTTGTCAGATACGCCAACTAGAAAACTGGTTCAGTTATAGCTGCGGGGAACAATAATTATGAATCTCAAGTGCGTTCTATTGGAATTACTAGTTTCCATGATAGAAAAATAGTGACTGGAGTTAGCCCCATTCACTAATATTGGATACTTATATTTGTAATTTACACAAATAATTGACAAATCGAATATTGAAAGGTATTAATAAAAATGGAGGATACATAAAATATTAATAAATCAATTGGTATATCTTCCCTGTATTTTTGCATTACCAATGTCCCCTTCTTTCCTTAAAAATTTTCAAGGAGAAGAAGCCTCCATCAAATGAGAGGGGGTATAAAGGAGTTCACAAAAAAATTTGTTTTCCTGTTTTACGAAAACCAAGATGGCAAAATCGTGTACACCATGAACCCGTGCACCGAAGGACACGCTTTTCAAAAATTTCTGTATCTTGCTCATACATTCATATGTTTCACTACAATTTTAAATACAGAACCCTTAGGATACGTTCGAATAAACTAAAAAAATATCAAAAGCATAGCATTTTCACTTTGTCCTTATTTCAAGTCCAAAGAACATCTCCTTTTCAACCCAGTCGCAGTAGGATAACCCTCAACCCTTACGCGGGTACTCAATTTCTTCTCCTCTCTCTATTTTTCCAAATTTCTCGATCAGTTTCCACACAGCAAAGATAGATCGACGTAGGAAGTTCCCAATGACGGTTATCCAAAAGGATTCATCCATATTTGAACAGAAGCTGTTCAAATCGTTTGTCCGAAGATACGCAGGTGCATTCATACCCGAGCGCTCACATAAACCTCAACACTTCGTTGTCCGGAATCAATTGTGCAATCGCCGGTAGTCAATTAGAGGTCTGTTTTTCCGTTGTGCCACGCTTTTCTACACACCCTGTACACAGTGTGCGAGTGTGTGCCGACTCTGCGTGGCGTCCGGACTAATGCTACTCCCGCGGCGTGCGCTCGCCGTGCTTTCGCGCAAATAACAACACTCGTTACCGCGAAGAAATACTGCCGCGATCGTAATAACTCGCGAACTTACGCGATTCAATTTAATCGCGTTCATTACGCGCCATTAATTATTTATACCGATATTGTGGTTTAATAAAACGCACCGGCGCGCGCGGGGTGCGTTACTCGAAGCTTCAATTAGCCTGCGAGCTCGATTTATCAACGGGGCGCCATTAACGCCGCGCCGCGAGTTCAGGATTCCGCCCGTGTGGATGGGGATTAAATAATTGCTGCCCGGTAACGGCCACGACTCGCACTCGTATCCTGCGCACCTTGTGCAGGCAGATTGCTTACAAACTTAACAGCATTCGACCCGATCGATTCTAATTAACAGCGACGGAACGGTTCTGTAAAAACCGCTCAGCTTCGGTCTGCGTTGTTATTGTTATTGTTACTGTTATTATGTCGCTGTTCTTGCACGGTTTTACGGTAACGGTCACGACTCGCAGCCGTATCCTGTGCAGCTTTCGCAGGCGGATTGCTTGCAAACTTTACAGTATTTAACCCGATCGACTCTAATCAACAGCGATGGAAGGGTTCTATAAGAAATACTCAGCTTCGGTCAATGTTATTATTACTATTATTGTTCGTATATCGCCATTCTTGCATTATTTTATGCTGAGTTAGTATGTAGTGGAACCTACTGATTGACTGAGCATCAATCATCTAAAAATTTCAGTTATGTGGTAATTCCAAGGTAATGTTATCATTAGTGGCACTGTGTACTTAAGTTTATTCCAACGCGTCTTTTTTTGTTTTAATCGAAAAGTATCACTTTTATGTAAAACATAGTTACGATGCGAGTCATCTCGATACCAATGACAGTTTGGATAATCGGGGATCTGCTGTACTACTACATAGGAATATTGTTGTAGCTGTCAGGTTATTCCATGTTGTTTAATTTCATTCGATAACAATTTCACTGCGCTTGTGGCAGATATACGAAATGCACATTACAAATTTTTTAATGAAAATATGATTATAACAGTAACGGTCTACAGTAAACAATTATGTCAATACCATGAAGCTTTTGTAAGCAAATATCGTAATAACGTTTTTATAATATAGTCAGTTTTACATTTTTCGTGTAAGAAGTGAAAATCTTCCGACAACATTTTCTTTAATGAGCGTCGATTAACAGGTTTCATCAATTAGTCTTTGAGACACAAGGGCTTCAATAGTTATTAGCTTCGACAAGGTAGTATTTCTAAAGTGTTTCTTGTGAGCCCAAGGGGAATTAGTATAACATAGTACTAGATACAACTTTGTGTTTGTTATACGATTTATTGTCACGAAACAAACAGTATTTTCATCAAAAGTATTTAGGTGATGCCTCGAGAAGTTCATTGGCGTACGTACCCGCCCAATACTCTAACCCGTGAATCAGAGCGGACTAAACGAAATGATTTAGTAAAAAGCAATTTGGCTTCGTTCTGTATCTCGTTTCGATACTTACTAGCACGGTTCTCTCTCGCATAAAAAATGAAAAGAATGATCTCGATGGCTACGGTAATCAGGACACGATGATCGTTCCAAATTACCCTTTGGAACGGTCCGAAAACCGATGGAACGCCAGGGAGTAAAAAAGAAATTTAATTTAAAACCGGTGTCGAGTTCAGCGGCATCGATAACGAGAATACAGATCATGCTCACCAGAAAATTCAGATCCGAACGAAGGTAATCGCAGCCCTTAAACATTGGTGCATAAGCGAATTGTTAATGGCAGGCCTGACGGGCATGATGCTCGGAGCACCAGTGTGCATTTCTCGAATGGAACGGACCAGAGATCCTGGTGTATCCTTCGATACACACGGAACCGATCGACGCTCGTTGTCTAGCTTATGCCAAGGCTAATTCGCCTTAATTAATACACGAGGTCTCACCGGGTCTCTTGCTGTCTGTCAAAGGTGACGCCAACCCCGCCGCCATATTCCTGTCGGCTAAAGGCCGGAGCACACCGAACCTACAAGGCGCGACACGACAAGCAGCCGAATTTGACGGGAATGTAAGGTGACCGTCCCTATTAGCGACCGTAGTCTCATTAAGGTTGACACTTTACATTAGAAGTGACAAATAAATACGTTTAGCGATTAAAGCAGCGAGAATTTAAAGATAAAAATGTTTTATTGTGTGTGTGCCTTGGTAGAAAAACAACCATGTCTAAAATTATTGCATTTGAGTATTGTCATAGAAAAAATAAGTACTTCCACTATTACAAGGGGCAAATGTGTTATGTGTACTATAATAAAACTGATCAATATGCACATTTTCTTAAAAAATTGCAAACTGGATATTAGCACTTTTTCTAACAC
Organism: Macropis europaea; assembly: GCA_916610135.2. Lineage (NCBI taxonomy): Eukaryota > Metazoa > Arthropoda > Insecta > Hymenoptera > Melittidae > Macropis > Macropis europaea. The sequence continues at coordinate 10,866,399 of OU744343.1, read as the reverse complement.
GCTACAAATATAATTCATATCTTGCTTGATTTGTTACTAAATTGATTACTAATTTAATTATGATAATGTTGTGATATCTGTCATTGGAATAATAGCTCACAGCTTCTGATAAAACAGGTTAAGAAAGTACCTGTTGAAAAGAATTCTTTACCAATCCGCGAGTATCTTTATAAATAGCTTCAATAGCTCCTTTGAAATAAAAATATGTACTATTTGTACTAATACACACATTAATATATAACTTTAACTATTTTTAACTAATTTGTAATAATTAAAATGTTGTTTCATTTCAAAATTGACATCGTCCTGTATTCAATTCTTACAAAGATGGCATTCACAATGTTTACTGCGAGTTCTGTTAACCGGGCCAGTCCATTGTCTCTTCTTCCTCTTCATATAATTCAGGTATAAGAAACACGTTCCCTCTCGAACTATCCAATTTAATTAGCGTCATCGTTTACTGGACCAAACTGAACGAATGCACTGATCCTTGACTAGAACTGTTCGATAGCTCGTCAAGAACTGATTAATTATCTGTCTAGGTGTATTCACACCTTAACACGTTTTCTATACCATGTCACGTCCACTTGAATATTTTCCTATCTCTTTAGCAGCTGGCGAGCGCGTTTCACTCCTGCACGGTTTCGAGGCAATAATCAGGGGATTAAGTATTTATTAGTGTTGGATCCAAGCTTTCCGTGGAATTTCGGATCGATGCAGCATCACCGACGGAACGGCAGCCCTATTATAAAGAACCACAAGCAGCATTTACCATATCCTCGTAACATTTCGCCTCTCGAACCTGCACAATGTAGCTTCCGATGTTCGTGGCGTGCGTTCGGAAGATTCATGGTATCGAAAGCGGTAGCGCGGACCGCTATTACTCCATTATACAGTTTGCGAGGGGCACGATATAAATTCGATGCAAATTCCACCGTTCGAGCCGTGAGAATCATCAATCATGGTTAGCAGGATGGTTTCGGTGTTTCTGGTGCGTTCGTTACGAAGATCGATCGACCGCAGAGCGATCGGAATCCGGAGGGCTTCAATAAGGGCTTTGAAATTCTTTTCAGAGGAGAACAGAGCACGCGATCTCATTATTGAATTTGATCTCGAGCCGAGTCTCAATCGATCGTTCTTTTCAGAGTAATTTTGTTATTGTAAAGTTGCTCTGCCGTGACCTACGCCGCATGGGGACCTGTTCACAGGATAGGAGTCTTGTGCAGTCTTGTCCTTCGAAAAGGGAAGTCATTAGAGTATGCAGGAATCAAACCTTGTCATGTAAGAGATAAATTTAACTATAGTGCGGTTGTTAGATTGTAGATACATCTAGATTATGTTATTCAACGTAGTATTTTTGTCTGCAAACGGACTCATCACTTTTTAAATGATTTTACATTTGCACTTTTCGCACTATAGAGGTATTTTAATGTATATACAGTAATTTATTATATTATACAGTAATTTTCGCACCGTATCTGTGAGAAGTCAACATATCAGTAACCAGGGGAGATATCGTAGAACTTCTTCACGATTGATGAACAAGAATGGTAATAAGTATCATTTGTATATCCACATATTTTTCTAAAAATAGTGTAGTATGTCGAGATCACCGTGAACTTCGCAGTCTAATTTTTGTGTGACCTTCAGGTACCACTGATCTCAAAAATTGATCTTTAATATAACAACGAACTTAAAACAGAAGTCATAGATTTAGAAACGACATCGAATATTTATCCGAAACGATATTTTTATCACGCATGACTGTAATCTCAGTAGAAACGTTCTTTTCCTCGAACACATCCTGAAGTTCCTCTGACGTCAATAAGTCCAACAGTTCCGAGGATCGGATTTTTTAACAGTTCAGAGAACTGTCGTTTTGAATATAAGATTTTCTTATGTCTGTGAAAAGTTAATGAAGCTTGCTCGATGTGTACGTTGAAGGAGCCGGCCTGAGACCTTCGATGAGCTGAACGAAAGGTCACGACGGGAAGGGACGCTCGTTACGATGAAAAGGGCCCTTCGATTCGACGTGAAAACTTTCGTAATGCTTCATTACTTATACGAGACTTCCAGGAAACTTGTAGTAAAATTCAAGGCTTCGATTGCGCAAACGTAATGATAAAACGCGTTGAGGACCGTATGGGAGGTTATCGGCACTAAAATTACAAAAACACACGCATCATCACTCCATATAAAGCCAGTCGATCTGTCGAATCCTCAGTTAGAAGACGATCTAACGTACCAGCAAGATGTTCACGAAAATCATCGCTTTTCTCTTGGTAATAGCCCTCGTTAGCTCTGCTACTATTTCTGAGTACCGTGAGTATACTTAAAGAACATTTTTGTTTAAACGGATACGATGATTCTGTAATTATTACTCATCGATTATTTCTGTCTGTAAAGAAAAGACCTGCAGGCACGGGGGAAGGTATAACGATGGATGCAACTGGTGCACTTGTTTCAATGGAAACATAGGCTGCACGAACATGTTATGTCAAAAATACAATCCTGACACGGGTAGCTACGAATCGGTTGAGAGGCTGTCACCTCCGGATGATTTTTGGTCATCGACATAAGAATCTGCTCATAGGATCTAAAGACGATACTTCACACTTTATAGCTTCTACTTGACTGAACAATAGCGTAACAATGTAAAATAAAATTTTGTTTTTGATATTCAGCTTGTTGATTTATCATTACCCAGAAAAAAATTGAATATCTGACCTATATTTGCTAGATATTTTATATTCAGTTTATCGAATACAAAGAACCTGGAAAATATTGAATGATTCTTTAAAATACCCTGTCTAATACTAATAACAAAATACGTTGGATAAGGGTAAAAAGAATTGTTCAAAACGTTGTTAATAACTTGGAAAAAATTAATTTTTCGACTTATATTTACTCTACATTTTTTATTCAGGTTGAAGAGTACTATAATCCTTGTAAATCCTTGATAGCACTTGTTATTTAACATCTTGTGGGTTTTTAAAATACTCTTGTCGTTTAACGCCTTGACTCATAACAATGAGACATATTCGTGGCGCACATTGTACTCCACATACTACAAAAACAAATTGCAGTTTTGCATAAATTTCCAGAAACGTTTACTATCTTTTACCACAGTACCTTCAGCTTCTATGAGATTGTCAGAGATAATCTGAACGGACTGACAAATGCTCACGATCCCCCTACGAAGCTCTAGGACCCTTAAACAGTTACATTAAGTTCAGCGACGAATAGAACCATAAGGCAGGGGGTTAAAATTTAATGTCTGTCCTTGTTCGTCCATTAGAGTAAGAATGTCTCATGAAATAACACGTAATCCAATATCTCGTAAAATGTGACAGACCTCTGCTCACAGGGGTCAACAAAATCGTGCTCTTCCTGATTCAGAATTCCAGGATCCCTCGTCTCAGGTTGAGCATCGCTGTTACACCGTCTTGGTTAAACCATGGACCAGACAAAAGATCCTGGTTCTCACGACCACGCCCTCTCCCCGCCGCCTCTGCACTCTCTAGACGTCGGCAGTGCCTTCACGAAGGTACCTATCCACCGGAAATTCTTCAAGCAGCGGCTCCTTCGACTCTGTGTACACACGTGTGTGCACTGCCACCCGTGTGTACACCGAGGTACGAACGGTGTGACCTCTTCCACGTTCTACGCGAGGCGATAATAAATGACCGGCTACGAATGTTTCAATGAAAACGCGGGGGCCGTTTCCAGGAGAAAAAAAAGAGCCGCATTCCCTGTGGAACGGTCTGCGGCGTCACATTAGTGTAGCGTCGAATTTTCTTTCTAAGCTCCCGGGTTAACTTCACCGTGCGAATCCTGGGGACCCCTGACCTCACTCGGCTACCAATCGCCCGGCAGAAAAAGCTATTCTATGGGACGACGGACGGATATGCCTGGCATTCCGTGAGGATCGACACGCGAAAAGGGAGAGAAACACCGAATCCACTTGACCCTCGGGTATCGATAAAAATTCCACGAACGAGGATGGTCGAGAGTTCCTCCGCGATTTCTGCTCGCACGTTTTTCCATCGCTGATTCAAGCAACCTGACTGGGGATCAAAGGCGAGCTATGAGTAATGACCCGCGGTCGACCGGTTGACCCATCCACGGCGACAGGCCGTTAACTACCGGCTATATTTTAGAGTTAAGCATTATCGTTATCGGAGTGAATCTCGCCGCGTTATTTGTTAATAATGCTGTCTCCGTCGGGAGTTAACGTGGGAAGACCGCTTAATGACCCTGAAGCACGTTAAAGCGATGCCTAGGCACCGGAGTACAAAAAGGGGAATATCCTGTTGCCATTCGCGTCGGCAGGGAATGTTACTTCGGCGTTAATTCGAGCGAACGGTGAAAAGCAAGGTCGTGCGCAATTAAAACTGTCTAATCCCGAGCATATTGTTCTGGAAATTAGTTTCTGCCGAGGAAGACTCTCGTAATGTCGAATATTTCCTAAGGATGTCCTTGGACGGTAACGTTGTTACGTGGTGGAATGAGTGTCGCTAAAAAAACACTGATATAGTGGTAACCATGATTTATTGACCCTTTGAAAAGGATTCTAACTTCATAGTTAAATACTTCCTGTACATGGAATACTTTCTGGTATACTGTGTACCATACTTTGTTTTAAGCGTCTTGATTGATTTTAACAACAGAAGCAAGATAAAATAAATTGAATTTTGATTGTTGAAGTTACGATGGGAATTATGGGTCATAAGAAATTTGCCAGTGTCGAAAGTTTAAGTTATAACAATTTGTCGAATGTATGTCTATGTCCACAGTCCATGCTGATGATTCTTGACAGACGCATGTATGCGTTCATAGCACTCTATAGATATTACAAGTGTCTGAAACACATTATCTCTACAGAAATAATTAAAATGGAATTTGGACTCAGTAACCTTGCAAGGGTTCCGCAGCAAGAGCTCTTATACCACTTTGTGAATCATGGAGGATGGTAACAGAGGTCTTCAGCAATGTCCTTTGATCGAAAATAGTCTTCACCATGGTTACGTGTTTTCGTTGAGTAACAAAACGATTCATTTGTTTTTTTATTTATATTCCTCGTGGAGATCTTCTTGGCAACGTCACGTATGAAACGGCTCTTCAGCGCCAGCCGTCGTTGACGCACGTGCGTGAATCATCGGCAGACAATAAAGCGTTTAGGAGGCAATAAAAATATTAAACGACGAAAGCCGGAGAATTTATGGTACTAGTTTTAACATTATGAAAGGTTTATATCCTTGGTTACGAGCCGAAATCGATAGAAAGTTAAATTTTATGTAGAAGAAATGTATTCGCGGAGTAAAACAATTTGTACCTTTTCTAAAATGAAATTCATGCTTGACAGTGTGCTTTAGCGTCAGCCTTTTACACAGCCATAAAACTTAAAGTGTTCTATTCCGACTGTTACAACCGCAGGCAAGACTGTTATCTACATTTATCAATAAGTTCTTGTGAGCAAGGAATAATTTGAAAACCTGCTGTATACTTTTTAAAAATATTTTATGATTTACTAACTGGTATATAAACGTTTATAGAGCTGGTTACCACCGGGGGCAAAAATTCTTGGAGTTCACAGGGTTACAATTTTCACTATCCCTAGACCCGGATGTGATTTAGGGTAATTTTGCACCAATCACGTATTATTCTTTTCTGTTGATTAAAATAAGTCTGATTTTTAGCGTTAATGTACTTTAAACAATTATACACAGTTATAGTATTACACAGGGTGTTCCAGTTTTTTTTCTGTCGAAGCATACGACCATAAATACTTTATTTAAAGGTAATATAAAATATCAATCAGGATGATACTCGTCTACTATATTTATATAATTATGTTTAATAGCACAGGTTTGCAGACAGCAAATGCACAGTTTGTATCAGAGTTCCACGTTAAGGTTGCTCTGAACTACATGAGAGTTAGGAGACAATGACCATCTTAATGATGACAAGGAAAAAAGGCGTTCTGTTTCTTCTGTAATGGAAATGGTAATCATCTGTTTGAGACTTACCAGTGTGAGTTCTCTTGTGAGCCTTCAGGTGAGAGCTCTTCGTGTACACTTTGTCGCAGCCAGCCACGTCGCATCTGTGAACCTTGCGTCTCTTCAACGCGTCACCGCAATCGCTGTCGACGCCCAAGCTTGCGCCATTTCCTCCTACACCAGCGTTTCCTCTGCCACCGATTCCAATTCCGGCTGCTAGTGCAGGACGTTTGTGAAAGACCCTGAAATTCAAAGACCACACGCTGTAGCCAATTCAACATTCAGGACGAAGCCATTCGTTGCCGCTCCTTCGAGCTGCGTCAATTGTTTCATCATATAGCCAACACCGTAATTTATTGTAGCTTGCAGCGGCAGGTCAAGATGTCAGCAATATTTGGGAAATAGTTAAACCAGTGATGGCCACCAGAGCTGCAGCCTTCCCCCACTCTAGGTTCATTCCCCTCATATAGGCTGCGATCTTGGACGACGATGTATCGAGGGGCAACGAGGAGAATGGACCTAGAGTGGGGGAAGGTCGCAGATCCGGTGATCATCACTGATTTATACAAAGCAGATAACAGTTCTGCTATGGATAAAGAGATAACATTTGGTTAGTCAGGGAAGGTCATCTCAGATGCACTCACTTGTCGAATTTTGGAACATCCCTCCAGCCAATCAATAATTACTAATTATTTTTAGTTGAAGAAACTCGACTCCCCATACTCAACGACATATTAACACTTTCACAGCCGGTGTCACGTACATGTGACTTCACTCATTTGTATAACACTGGCATAAAACAAATAAGTGAGCATAGCTATTCCTGAGCAAAAAAAAATATCCAAGTATTTACAAAATAAAAATGGTACACTATTGTACATAAAAAGTATAACGTACAATATTTGTTATTTAAAGTGTCTTGTAAGAAATGGAAATTCGCACAACTTCACAACTTCAGAATTTAATTGTATGCAGTTCTTCTGCGTTACAATTGCAGGTTACACCCATAGCAGTATGATGAATATTTAGTTAAAAGAAAATTGAAATCTATTGCACAAAAATGAAAGATGCCAAAGTATTTTTGTGCTCTCCGGAAAAAAGACAAAAATTGACAAGGGTCGTTTTCGTTATGAACCCTTCGATTCTCCTAACTCGGCTCCGGTACATTAAGTCGGACCAGAGATGGTATAATCGTCAAACCCGATTATACATACCACGAAGAGCGACAAAGCCTTTCTTCAGTTATGTCTGAACTATGACTTACCCCATTAAAACAGAAAATTCATTAACAAAGTCGTTAGCGATAACAGCAGTTAGATAGCCGTAGATGGAGCTGTATTCGATGAGCATTCAAAAGAAATGAATAAAAACTGCCTCATAAAACAGGCTCCTGCCAATTACGCAATACACAAAACGTTCAGAGGATCGGCGGTTGATGGCCACCTTTTTTCTACACGTTGCACAATCCTTGTAACTATACCCGGAGACGTTTATTGCAAGACGGCGTAGAGGGCGGCAAGAAATTCGAGGATCCAGCGATTTCAATTCAGATATGGATAAGACGTCTTCATCGTTATGTTATCGTTTATGCGCGCGATCAACGACAATCGTTTCGTTTTTCGCCCGCGGGGACTCGCCGGGGAACCGACGGAACCGCACGCATTCGCCATGGATTTATACAGAAAGTTTTTCGTATGCATTATTCATCGTAATGCGAATAGCGTCGAGAGTTTATCAATCGATGCATCTCGATGCGTTATGACCGGTTCGATGAAGAACGAGTGAAATTACTTGCTACATAAAACATACGGAACGAGTATCACGTACACGTGCCCCGGCGAAAGAATTCATCCGCGAATAATGTCGAATTAGCCGTGGAAAGCAGGCGGCGAGGAAAAAGCGGGAATCGTTGGACGTCGACGAAAAATGTGCGAAGCAACGGAACGTTGGTCGTGGACTTTTAACGGGATACACGATTTGCATGGTCGTATTAACGCCAGCTGTCAATCGGGCACACATGTTCCGGAGAACTCGAGGAATCACCAGCGATTTTCTGTAACGGTTCATAGACTTCGAAGAATCTGACAGTTGGTTATCGTCGAGATACGAAAGCTTTATAATGGGTTAGAATATTATGTCTTTAGTTTTAAGAAGGCTGATGTATTGAAACTATTTTTCTTTAGGTCTAAGCTATGAATTTAAGACTGTGTTCTTAGTTCCGAACAGGCCTACATATCGCTCATTTGCTACAACAACGACACAACTCAAAAAGAACGATTTTAGGGAAAACGTGTTTGAATGTTTCGAATCACTGCAGTTTTATAAGAACATTTGTCCTCAACAACCGTCCTCTCGTGGTGAATTTTAGAAGACCAGTAGAAACTACAAACAACAACAGTTATTTCTGTATTAATAACTCAGAAATGGTATATATTGAGTTGTGTTATTGTTGCAGCAAATGAGCGATATGTTCTTTTCGAATGTTTTGAGGCGACAGGATACTTGAAGAGCTAACATGACTCTGGGACTATCTACACTTTCTTTTCTATTTAATAAGATTTTTTTATGTTTATCAACGAAGACGTCTCTTCTCCTGTTTCATAGACTTAACAGGAGTGCTTTTTCACAAGCTAAGTTAAAACTAAGTGTCTTGGTGTACACTGCAGAAATCGTTCCATATGTTTGACATAAACTTGTTAGAAAGTTGACAAGCTCTCTTTCAATTCTAAAAAAAATTACTCAAATACACAAATCTGTCGAGAATGGATAGACAGTAAAAATTATTCTACCTGCATTGATTTCGATATTCACGGCGAGTAGAAATGGCGGGTACTGGTCGGACAAGTTAGACAAGTTGCGCTTACTATTTTAATTGTAAGTCCATTTTCTTGTTGACTCATAGACTGTCGTGTGAAAATTCAGAGTAGTAACTATACAACTGTCAATTCGATAATTCTAAATATAAGCAATATTGTCGATAACGTTCCTTTTGGAATTTGTTCACTTAGATTTCTCAATTCGCTTGTCGTATTATAGTTATTGCTTCGTTCATTGAAGAATGATATTGCTTCCGTTGAATTGTTTCAGAAACACTTTTCTGAATTTTACGAGGCAGAACGCACGTGCCACATGCAAATCAATGTCAAATCATAAAATTCAATTACGAAAATAGATGTGCAAGACATCTTTCCTGACTGATCTTTGCATTTCGAATAATCAAAATTACATAGAACGATTTCTAACGCAACCATGACCTTCCGAGGATAGAACAAGAAAACTCCTATTACTTTCAAGGCGTGAAATAATACGAAATCTCCTTTTTTAAATCCCCAGTTCCAGTTCCGAAAGGACATCGAGGTCGGGATAGATGATCCTCCGATGTACAGCGGTTGTTCAACTTTGTCTCCGGGTGGAGAAAAAAGAAGCGAGATACATCGAGCACGGGTCGATCGATCTTATTTCGACGGAGCTCGGTGAAACTCGTTTCACGAGACCAAATTCGTACCAGCCGGGTCGATTGTCCCCGCCGTACGGTTGTTAAAGGATAATTTAAGGTATTGAACAGACTGCTCGGACAGCGCAGGCCGGCTGGAACGATCGCGGTTCTTCGAACGAGAGCGTTAAGTCGGGATTTAAAGCGTTGTAATCGCGGCGAAATTTAAGGCGCCATAATTCTCGGCCGTTCATAACGGGCCACGGGTAAACAAAGTCGCGGATACGCACGATTTTCTAGAAATTCGTCGCGGGTATAAATAACGCGATCGCGACAGGACACACGGGCGAGGAATTTACGCTACCGCGACTCTCTCTCGGACCAGGGGAATTCGTGTTCCAGACTTGACCAGATAAAACAGCGCCGGCACCACTGACGCATCCGCACTCCGACTATATTTCATCGGAACGAAGCCAAGCCTCGCACGCTTCGCGCCGTAAACCAGACCCGCAGCTCGATGTTTAAACTGGCATAAATCCGCTTCCACTCGCGATAATCCGACTCGCTTCTATCTCGATCTCTTAAACCGTCGCCGCGACCCTCACCCCTCACGATTTTCCGATTTTCACCTTCGCCGACACGATTTCATGCTTGCGTGATACATGCATCCGTTCCTTTGAGTCTGGGGAATTCTTTAGAACCGAAGGCTCTTCGAGCAGCTCTCCGTGAATAGAGACTGGACTGTGGCTAGACCAACCAATAGAAATTTTATTTTTCCCTTACAAAGAACCGGTACAAAGATATTAGCGAAAAAATGAATCTAATCTGATGGTTTACTGTGGACAAGCTTAAGCTGAAGTCATTCGATTCGTAAATGTACGGAGATTATGGAGATAGAGGGTGTCAAAGTGTGAAACTGTGATCGGTGATAGCTTGGAAATCAGTTAACGCTTTTCAATGAACTTTATTTTATTTTATGTTTCACTGTGAATAGAATCTTTACTCTTGGTCACTTTTTCTTCGTCGCTTCAATGTTTCGCCCCATATTAGGGGTTGAAAATTTGGATTTACTTAATATTAATTTTTTTCTAACCTTCTGGAATTTGTTTTTGCTACTCTAAACGATGGTGAAAATTTTTTCAGTGGTATGCTTATTCCACTGTTTAGGTATTGATATTTTTTGCCAGTTCATGACCCTCATTTGCTATAAATTGATATAGGGGTAGCTCTGTTCCTAATGAAGTTGGAAGAAAAAATGGTAACATTCTTTAGAGCATTAAAAACTAATTATTTTCAGTGTTGGATCATTGACATCTATAATTTACCTAATTCAATTGTTTAAAATGATCCATGGAAATGTGATACTATTTGATTTCTGAAATTGATTGCCGTTCCCATAATTAGCTCCAACGATGTACAAAATTCATAAAATCCCTTAAGAATCATTTTTGTAATTTAAACAATGCAGAAGATTTACAAATTCTAAAATTATTCTGAAACATTCGAATAATAATTAACATCTTGATCGATGCAGTGAAAACAGTCACACTTGGTCAGACACATTATAATGTCCCGTTTAAAATAAAAATCGTTGTTACCTCGTATTACTATGACAATAGTAGTCCTACCCAAAATCAAAAGAATTAATTATTACTTAATAAAATAAAATTCGTCGCGTTGGTCAACGGTGACCCTCATGGTGGTCGACGTGTTCAAATAAAATTGTGAAAATACTGGATGCAAAAGGTAGGTTAAAATAAAGGCTATACTAAGAGAAAAAGCTGCAAATCAAATCTACATTTTCACCCAGATATCATAGTTGAATGTACACTTCACGATGCATGAAGTAGCCCTAGAACAGACATCTACTTCAAGTTCTGAATTGCTATTATACCATAAGAAAAACTCTAAACTAACTTCACTTATTGTTAGCCTGTTATAGTCTGTTCTACTCTAACCAACTATATGTTTAGTATATTCTTTAGAAATATTACTAATTCATGCTGTCTTCTTGCACCAATCAGTTAATTATTCACAGCTGTTCCATTGCATCTTCAACTGACGCAAAAATGATCAAATAGTATTGTCGCGGCCTAGTCAGTTATTAGCGAACGTTCCTAATTATTTCATTGCTTTTGCGTACCACACAAAGCGGATGTTATTAAGGTTCGAGAAAGTTTGATTCCTAGAAACCGGACGTGCCTGGGAAATTCCACAATTTCAGGAATTCTCCAGGTGACTCAGCAATCAACAACACCTTACCACTGAACTCAGGAAGAACTCCAACCTCGGTGCATCCATCTAACCAATTATCAATTAGTAACACAAACTGCTAATGAAGGCCACACCCACACCAAAGCGAAAACATTTACAACCTAGAAGACGAAGTCGGTCTTCAAAAACCAACCACACCGACGTATCTAGACTAGACTCTCCTCAATTAACACAAACATAAAGTGTAAATTCACCTGACAAATAGTTAGGTATCCGCTAAAACCTGAATCACCCATAAACTGCGTGATTCAAACAACTTTCTTATTTACTACCACCAACGAGAATTCCGTTAGCTCCTTCTGCGGCGACATTTCTATCCTATAACGCATGAAAAGGATTACCAAATAGATCATTGTTTCGGAGAGACAAAGCCGTGAGCGCACAGTTCCACTAGACTAAACTTTCCTCAACTAACGCAAACGTGAAGTGTAAATTCACCTGACAAACAATTAGTCATGTGCTGAAACCCGAATCACCCAAAACTGCGCGATTCAAACAACTTTCTTATTTACTATTACCGACGAGAATTCCGTTAGCTCCTTCTGCGACGATAATTCTATCCTGTAACGCATGAAAAGGATTACCAAATGGATCATTGTTTCGGAGAGACGAAGCCGTGCGCTTGCACGGTTTCGCTGGAAAGGCGAAGAAGGAACTGGAAAGTACATTTGTCGTGAAGTATTGCTGCAAGCTTGCGGCAGTTCCTCCGCAGGGGGGCCTTGACATGCGGGTACCGGTGTATACATCGGGTGCGTGTGCACGTGCGTATCTCCGCGTGTGTGGGACACGTAATCGTGTACGTACACGCCGGGACGGAAACAAGACAACCGAACGGCCTAGAGATTTATGCGAAACGTGAAGTATAACTATCGGTTAACGGCATTGGGACACGAGGAGAACGACAGGCATCGATCTGTGGCGATAGTGACGATTTCACGGTACACGTGATCCCCTGAAACGAACGATCCGGAAGTACCATTACTGATATCGATCGACCAAAACGGGTAAAGGCTTTATAGCTCCCAGATTTATAGCTTCATATCATCTTTCAATATATTTGTATCACGTTATACTAGGTCGCGTTCAATCACGTTCGGTTCCACTTCTGAGTTACTGCAGGGGAAATATATTTAATTGTAAGGAGATACACGCAACTGATCAGACTGAGTGGCTGGGAAGAACTGTCGTTTTACTCGTGTTGTTAAGTAAAATATATGTTCATATTACTACGACAACGTTAATGGACAGGTCAATGATAATAATTAATAGTCAATCACACATTATAAGTAAATAGTCAGCAAGAACTTATGAAGCTGAAGACTCATGGAAAACTGCCTAACGCCCAGTGAGAGCTTCTTTCAACATCAGTTAAGAATTAGAATATTATCTTAAAAAGTTATAATTGGAGTTAGTTCGGTTTAAAAATGCTGCTGAACTACAATAATAAACTAAGACAGAATTGACCTAAAATTGGAGGGTGCGTAGGGGTTTTACAGACCCTGACGAGTCTCAAAGAAGTAAGAAGGGTTCCTATTCAGAGTGTTACATCAAAGAATACTTGACTGTTCAAAATACTCAGCCCTCGAAATTAATCGATCAGACTGAATGCATTAGAACCCCAACGAAGCCTTCAATCTATTATCAAAACGGAGGTTCACTGCCTCAAGCCGACAGGAATACAGTAGCTCCAATGAAGTCATTGACATCGAAGCAATAATCGAGGGTGACTCCCCGAGATACCGCCGTTACGCCAGCGTCTGTCACCACGGAAAAGAAGAGCAGAAATAATTTAACACGAAGGAATCGTGACGTACGCGAAATGAGGTTTGTTAAAGTGCACCTGGTGTCACGAGATTACTATGTTTTCAAACGTCGGGCCCCGTTTCCAGCGAGATCGCCAGGGCGTCGCGGGCCCGACAATGGAAAAGACATTCGCCGAGAGCAAATTAAACGAGATTTACAACGGGTGCACGATCTCGTCCTATTAACCCTGGACGTGCTTATATACATTCGATGAAATATGACGACACGTAACCATCGGCACGGCGAACGAGTCGCCGCGATACCCTGCTGTTTTCGACCGATTGTAAACTGATAATAAAGTCAGTGTCCGTATGCACCGACCGCTCGGCAGAATACGTGCATCTGCTTTATTGCGCACTGTATTCGTCCCTTATGTTCGGTTTTTATTCTGTGATACTTTGCACGGTGAAAGAAACACTCTCGCGGAGAGTGTCTTCGCTTTCAACCCTTTGCGGTTGGATGTTGGGATATTCCTTGCACCCTGCTTGATACTGCTTGGTCTAGATTCTTTTAACCCTTTGCACTCTGAATATTTTTTTATATTACCTACCAGCAACTCTGTCATACTTTCGCAGTGAAGCTCATTGGTAAAGAAGTTTTTTTTTGAAAGGAAGAAAATGACAAGTGTTTATGAATTTATTTATTTTTATTTCTTTGGAAAACCTCCTTTATTGTAATGTAAATAAAACCTGAATTTTATATAAAAAAAAACTAAATAATAATTTGTACTCAAGATTTTCGAAGTAACAGGTTAACACATTGAACGTCGTGGCGGTCACCGGTGACCAACACCACGAATTTAATTAAATTAAATAATTATTGATTGTCGCAGAATTCTGTGTAAACTTCATACTGATGCAATATAGTAGGAACAGAAGAACACGGCTAAGTAGTCAAATCTTTTTTTTCTTTACGATCTATATAAAAAATAGTAAATTATATCGTGTCTGATTAGGTATGGCTGTTTTCACTGTCGGGTTCAACGTGTTAGGTACAGATACACACTGCGCATGTCCCCTTAGCGGAGCCAACGGAGTGCAAAGGGTTAAATAAATGTGCCAGGGAAAGTTGTGAGGTACACTTTTTTACTAAAATTAGTAGACGATATTTTTCTTCATAAGTTAGAAGTTAGAAATTTATAAAGATAAAGCAAAATTGATAAATAATACAAAATAGTCTTTAGGAGGTGCAGGCGTCATATTGTTCCGCACTAAATTCTTTGATCGCAAAGGGTCAATCCTTTCGGTGTCACTGCACCATATATTTTCCTGTAGCACATAAAATTTCCCGCCTAATCAGCGGAAAGTCAGACAAATTCAATTATCTCAACGCGACGACCACCCGAGGAGCTGCGTTTGCGAACTCCCGAGTTCCATCGATCGACAGCATTTCGAAAATCGACTCGGTGGCGGTGGATGTCGAGATACGATCCAGAGAGGTACTCACAGGGAGGTTTCCTTTATCCTCTGCAACGCGAGGAGAGCCGCCGAGGAGGAAACGAAGACAGGATCGAGCGGTTCCATCACGCAGACCGACACGTCCCTCTCTCTGTCCCTTTCCCTGTCCCTCTGTCTCTCCCTATCGCGATCTCGTTCCTTCTCTCGGTCCCGTGGCTCCCTCTCCCTGATCCCCGAGTCCCTTTCCTGCTGTCTGTCCCTGTGCTCGTTCTCCGTGCTCCTCTCTCGCACCCTCTCGCGTTCCCGTTCCCGGTTTCGCTCCCGATCTCGCTCGCGATCTCTCTCCCACGCTGTTTCACCCAGCGGCGGCAACGGCGGTGACACTGCAAAAAATTAATACACCATTAATTAGTCGGATATATCATAAATCGCGTGGGGAAGTTTATTTACTTGCTAATGAGTGATTGCACACTTTTGTGGAATGCAGTGTGAAACAATTGATGAAGGGTGCAAACAGAATTGAATCGTTTATTATTGAAAGGCAGTACGTCCATTTTGTAAAATTTTACATCAGGCAATCAAAACTTGCTAATGTTCTGGATATGAGCTTCTTCATCCGCAAATGATATTTTCGACTGCCCTAATCCTTGTACGGATTGACGTTAGGAATGAGCACTTTCAACTCTAGACAGGGTTAAATATCTACAGTTAGAAAAACGCATAAGTTAATTTTTCTCTAATCACGGACATACCCTATTAATAATAAATTACGCAATTAATACGTGGACTGCCATAGGATACACACAACCGGTGCTGTAAATTTAATTGAACTCTCAACTTGTATGGTACGGGTCAGACCGCTGTTACACATATTCTACATATTTTTATCCCTATGTTTTGTATTTTTCTTGTCACAGACATTTTTAAAGATTTTTTAGTGTATTGATGGAGTAATTTTTTGGTGTAAAAAGAATTTTATTATAGTCAGTATATTGCAAATACATGGTAGCAAATATTGTGAATTTTTATTTTTATTTCGATATGACAAACGAAAAAGATTCGGATATGTTTGTCCTGCACTATACTACTTGTGTGACACAAATACATCATACCAGTTAAGGGTTAACCTCTTCAGGGATATTAATATACAGGCTGATCCGTCTAACGTGACCACCTTAAATTATTCTGTAACTACTGGACAGACTGAAATTCCATTCTTCCAATTTCTTAGATAAACCTATAATTTTATGACGTCAATGTTTTAGCTGATGTTGAGAACTAAGGAGTGAAAAAGGGTATTCGAGCAGAAAGGAATTTTGTGTGATCTTATTAACGTAGGATATCGTACACTTTCCGGGTTGTTGATAGATTAGTATTAGTCATTATTGATACCTGATTGATATGTAATCTAAAAGTAATCGAAGAAACCTGTACTCTCTCAATTCAAATACATGGTTACATAAAATAGGAAAACCAGATAATCCAGTCGAACTCTGAGCGAATACCGACTAATCAACACTATAATGTCCTTAGCATTTCAGTATTTTTAAAGTATCACGAAACTCTCTAGATAAAATCTCAACTCTTTAGCTTGCGTTTAATTCGCAATTTCATCAAAACGCGGTCACGGTAATAAATATTCGAGACGTCGGTAATTTATTAGTCGCCGTGGCACAGGGACGCGCCACCAGGGTCGCTAATTACTATATTCCGTGCAATCGTACATTATCTCGCGAGAGACATACACGTTTCCGCGCAAGCACTACTATTTCGAATAGACGGTAAAAATCCACGAGTTGGTGCTGATGAAAACGAAGTAACGAGGCAGCCGTTATTAACGCCACTTTTTCCGCTGTATTTTATTCGAGGCTACGGTTATACACCGACGTGCCTCGATAACCGTGCAACATTGTCGTAAATCACTCGTCACGGAGGCAGTAGTCCGCCAGGCAAAGGGTACAGGTGATGTTTCGCGAGTTTGAAGAAAATCGAACTGAAAGTTCAGTCGTTTCGCAGGTAGTCGCCGCAAAAAACAAATTGAAGCCACACGCGTCTCTCTGAACAATATTTTCAACGACGAGAAACGATAGCCTCGTGACTTTATTACAGAAAACGTTCTACTCGAGTTCGTCGACCTCTCAGGAAGCAATAAAAATACGACAATGCGCTGTTGCACGATTCATCGCTCATTCATAGGGGAATCGATAAAAAAATCGAGGAAGAACGGAGGTCACTCATTCGAGCTAATGGAACATTATAATTTACACTGCGATGTGGACGTTTCTCAGTGACCTTTGACCCCCCGCTGCACATCGTCGCCCAGCTCGACCGACAAGCGTGTTAAATGCCCGTGACATTACTGTTACTAATTAATACACCGCAGCGGTCAATAGATTCCCCATCGATCCGCCTTGCATACGGGATTAGATATGGCCGGCTGAGCGGAGACCGTGGATTAACTTTTGACCGCGTCCGCTGCATTCTCCATTTTTTTCCATTTGTTCGTCGAAGTCGCCGCCCCGATCGCCCCGTAATCGATGTAAAATTGTAATTTCCAGGCCTACCTCGTTACGTGGTAATGGCTCGTTTGCCAGTAAACGGTCGTAATTAGTGCCGCGTAATTTGGAGTACACGAAATCGACGAGCTATCGTTACTCGCAATTTGTTCCGGCTCGCGAGGAGGAGGAAATTCTCCTCTACAAATAGTTCGCGATCAAACGTGCCCTAACGAGGGTTGTTTAATGTTTTCTGGAGGTTTTGGGTGTCCTTGCTGTATGACGCTTTAATATTTAAATAAACTTTCTCCTGCATTCTTCAGCTGAAAATCTTGTTTTTCTTGTGTTCATTATAACTGTAATTTGAGAGGAAAATTTCTCTTATTATAATAATAACTGTGCTAACGCATGGCAGTTTTTACTGTCTCACACTGAGGGCTACAGTAAAAAATTCAATACCTAGTCCGGCATCAGAAAATTAATTTTCAAAAATATACAGAGTATTTAATACTTACAGGGTAGATGGCAACGTGTAAAAAACATCTAGTCAATGTAGGTCGAAAACTCGATACTGTCCAAGTCATAAATATATTTTGAACAATTTATGTCAGAGTAACATTGTTTACAGCTTGGATAGTATTAATTTTTCGACCCTCGTTTATTCAGATTAATCAGCACATTACTGTCAATCGACATGCTGATCACTAGTGTCTCAGAACTGTTTAAAAATTAGCAACTATTTAAGTGAATTAAATTTAAAACATCGATTACCCCTAACCACAGAACAGTCAACGTTTCAAGAATACAAACATTTAATTCTTTCGTGTTACACTTTTTATTTTATATCACATTTTATTTTATATGACGTCAATTTTATTCGAAATATAACGAGGCTCAACAATTATTTGATTTAATCGAATTTGTTGCGTGACTCACAGGTGGCCCACACGGTATTCACCGTATCATCGATCATCGTCTTATAAGGTATATTCACTCCCATGAGTTAAAAGTTAGCGAACGTGGTCGTATGCATAATATCAACCTCTCACCTCGTGCATACTCTACGATGTAAACGTTTTCGAGACGTTTTTCGTTACTCGAAAAGAAGCAGCGACGACACGCAGCCGAGTGTTGCGTTGGAATTAATTTCGCGTCAAATTATCCTCTTTCGAGTTCCTCGTCGCGAGTATGTCTACATCGCGGCAGCGTTCATTGATGGACAATTTACACTCGCGAAATCCTGTTTCTCCCGTCGGGGAAACTTCGCCAGGGAATCCGATAAATTCGTACGAGAAGGGCGTACGCGTTTCGATGGAGACTCGATGCATCGACGAACCGGTTTCACGCGTTGTTTATTTGCTGGTTGATTAAGGAAAAACATCGGAAGGTGTCGCGGAATCTTGCGTAACCTCGTATCGAATCCATAACAATTTTTTCGTGGATCTAGGTTTTCATCTTCTTTTAAGTATATCTTCCGTTTTTGTGCCTGCAACGTTCTTTAAAAAATGGCACAGTAGGTCTTCGATTATCCGAAGTATGATTAGTTTCAAATTAGTTTCAAATTTTAAAATCATAAGATTATTTTGGAATATAAAATACAGTATAATGGAACATTATGTATACAGTGTCATTAATGGTATTTCCAGCTTGTAACTGGTATAGGATGACTAATTTCCGGATAATCGGTGTTTGGATAATCGAGGTTCTACTGTACCTACTTGAAATTTTTAAGTTTTTTATGAAGTCGAAATTATTTATTGTGAAAGTAGAAGGTGAGGTCATTCTGATGTTTCTAAATCGTGTAATATGCATGTATCTCTATGTTTGTCTTTCTACAATTAGTTTATTTTTAGTTAGAGTCAGTTAAATTTCGAAGTACAATTATCAGATATCTACCAAGAGGATGCAATATTCAACAGTTCGTAATTCATAAAAAAAATGAGGAATATATCTAAAATGTATTGTTTAAAATATACCTGCAGCGTTCGATAAATAATGGGAATTCTTACATTACTGCTCACAAAATTGAGAGTATGTTTATGTAAAAAACCAGAATCATGTCAAAAATTAAAATATTGCCCGACAACTATAGTCTGGTATCTAAAGACGCAACACACAAAAACCTTAGTACAGTGATAAAAAAATACAAATATTTCCTTGTTCCTACATAGTATTATTTAATTTCATGACACCTAAAAATTCATCAGAGAAATGTATCATCTACATTGAAAACTTGTTATGGCTTAATTAATCTCCCTGTCAAGTACCTAGCTTGATATTCATCCGAGAGAAATTTTCTGAAAGCCATACCATCACCTATCCATAAATATTGGAAAAAAGTGTAATCAATAAATTTCCTATACGAGCTCCTACTTTTGTGTTGGTTTGATATGCTCATGTTCACAAAATTTATGTCAATAAATCACAAGCAGAAAAGAATTATATGATTGTTAAGCCTCGTGGACACTAGCAAACAACTTGCGACATTTTTTGCTAGTGTCCACAAGGCTTTATGTTTTCTTGGACAGAATATATCTTAACACTTTGACGGCCGCTGACACGTACACGTGATTTAATCCATTCGAATAACACGTGCCCAGAACAAATAACTGGATGTATCTATCACTGACAAAAATTAAATAACTGACTACTTATAGAATTAAAATAATAAAACAACTGACACAAAAAGAATAACATAGAATATGTTAGTAATCGAGTAGAGACTTGCAAAAATGACCAACGACAACTAATTTTCGCTAGATATTTGCGGCCATCAATGCATCAAGATAAGCTACCATACCTATGTTTGAATCCTTGTTACTTTGCGGACTATGGCATAAACACATCTTGTATCAAACTCGAAAGAACCCTTGTCCGCCACAATAAAAAGTCTTGTACAGTTTCAGTTTTTTTATAGAATATCAAAAGACAAGTATCATTCAAACTAACGGGATAAAGAGATAATCGATTTCGGAGGAGTTCGATGCGGAGTATTGCGTAACGCATCGCTCGCACGCGAGTCTCTCCCTCGGTTCGTCGTGAATCAACGAGCCGGAGATTTATGTAAACGGCTGTTGCGGCTGGCTGGGCGCACGCCACCATAAACCGACCAGATACACGACCATAGAATAAAAGCAGCTGAGTTTTGCGGGTTCGATGGATCCGGGCAGAAATTGATTTTTAACCCTTTTGGGGCTCGGTCGATACGACGTTAGGGTACAATAGAAGGTGACTAACTGCTGATAGTCACTATATCGGCTCAAACGAGCCACGTGCTAAGAATTTTAAGTGATAAAGCTGCTTCAGGATTTTGGTAGGCATATCTACTTTGCTTTATGACCAGACACACGGCTATAGAATAAAAGCAGCTGGGTTTTGCAGGTTTGATGGATCGCGCTAGAATCTGATTTTCAACCACTTTGATGTTCAGTTAATACGATGTTTGGATAAGATGGGAAGTAGCGAATTGATAATAGTTACTATACTGGCTTAGACGCGCCACGTGTCAAGAGGTTTCAGTTGTGGAACTGCTTTAGATTTTCGTTATTCATTTTCACTTTTTATAGTAGAGAGTAACGCTGACCGTTCAAAGCCACTGGATAATTGATTAGTATATAACTATTTCGGCGATCTATTGCAGTAACAAGCAGATGAAGAATTATAAATGTCGTGGTAATGTTTACTACAATTTATAATTGATCAAGTGATATTAAACGGTCAGTAGTTCCTGTCTCCGCTATGATAAAACGAGACTTCAGAGTTTAACTTAATTTGATTTTTTCCTTAATATTCATTAAGAAAATTTGTTTGATTTCATTGGAATAACTTTAGAATTTAAGCCAACATAATTTTTGTGTGTGTATTATAAATACCTTATCTAATATTTTACTACGAAAACAGTGCCAATAACACGAACAAACAAAACATAATAGAAAAGCAATGAAAGAGGAAATTCTATTTTTCAATCGTCCTTGCTGCCCAAAAATTCCCCAAATTACTGTACCAGAAAATAAAAGAAATATACATAAATAATTATGCAAAGAGCGTAGTTCAGCTAAGACGCTGTTATCGATCCAAGCTTGACCACTAAAATTGGCAAACGATTTTAAACTTCCTCTTCGAAAACTCGTATAAAAAATGCGTGCACATCTGGAGTTAATGATTGCAGAATGTGTAACAAGAGAATTCGTCGTTGGAAAGGGGAAATGCATTCAGCACGGGCTGAATTTCAACGAATTCGCCAGTGAAAGGGTTAATTGAATTCACGGCTCGTGTTTCCGCTGACCGACGCGACGCCCTCGAACTCGAGACGTCGTAAAGCACTCGACTGACAGCGCACGCACGTCGTTCGGCGTCGTTTTCGACGAAAGTCTGGACCGATCTCATAATCGCCAGCTTAATCACTATAATCACGCAACACTCGAGCCGCACGCATTGCCTTTGGAAAGTATCGCGGATATCTTCGACACGAGTAATAACGATAATCATAACGCATCGCCGAAACGCTTTCCGTGCTCCGAGAATTCGATGAAAATTTCAATGTGAACCGCCATGACACAGATACACTATCTTTCATAATTATTCGAAAAACGCCACATTTTCTCCTTGTTCTAAATTTATTATTACACTGTGAATTAATTATGTGTGTGCATGTGAAAGGGTGGGATGGCATCGAACTGAATCCATTTGCCACAGAACAATACTAAAAAGTTAGATCTTTTGGGTGAATTAAGTATGTTGTTTTTTAACACGTTGAATGTCACAGTGAATACTGGCATACCTAATCAAACACGATGTAATTTACTATTTTTTATATCAATCGTAAAGGAGAAGAAGATTTTAGTACTCAATCGTGTTATTCTGTTCCTATATTATTTTGTGAGAATTAATAACTATTGAATTAAATTACATCTGTGGTACGGGTCATCGGTGACCCCCAGGGCATTCAACGTATTAACGATTATAATTTTTCTATTCGAAATAATAATTATTTAACACGTTGGATGACGTGGAGTGACTGGCCACCGATTTAATTTATCTAAATAATTTTTATTTCAAAATTTATATTAAAAAAGCAGGGTATAGTGTGTCTGATTAGATATGGCTGTTTTCATTGCGACACTCAACCTGTTAAAGCTCCACTTCAACATTATTGACACGTTCAGTGACACAGTAGTAGCAGGTTTGTATAGTCAGACACTCTAGAAGTTACTACTTTCAATATTGATTATGAAAGAAAAAATATGCAGCTATTGAATAGTGTACGTTTGCATTTATATTATTGTTACTATGCTGAAATTACTCAGAAGACTATACGAATCAATAGTAATTAATATTAAATTATAATCGTGGCGCCAATTACCAGTGATTCCTGCGATAGCCAACTTGTTTATTCCTTAGAACTGTTATCATGGATTTGCAGCAGTATTTAAAATTCATAATAAATAGGAAGAGTGAATACCTTCTTCAGGGAAAAATTATTTAGAAGTGTTTCAGGAGAAAAATCAAATAAAAATCGTGCATCGACCCTCGTAATGATCTGACATGAACCCAACTGAGATAATATGGAACGAACTGAACCAAAAAGTACGACAAACCTGTCCAAAATCAAAATCAGTTTTCTGGAGTCACTTGTAACACGAATGAGACAAAATATTGCCAGCAATTATTGAGAAATTTACAGCTAGAATGCTAAGGGTGGTTGAAGCTGTAATCAAAGAGCGAAGAGGCCAACCAACGAAAAGAGGATTTAATTTTTTAGTAATTTCCATGCCCAGATTTACGATATAATATAGAATGTATATTTTCATTGTAATACAAAGTATGGAATAAAACAGTACATTTTCGAATTTTCTAATGATTTCATATCCTTTTTCTGATTTATTTTAAATTTGACAAGTGTGATACATACAGACGGAAGTGTATTATATTTTCTTTTATGCAAACTTTGAAAAATGATTCACAGAAACGATTGTCAAATCGTGTCGAGGAATTATTACGAGTGCAGTCGCTGTGTCTTATCCGCGGTATTATTAACCCTAATTCCCATGCGTTGGTTACACTGGACGGCTTTGTTTAATTAGCCTTCGCCTCGGACACTTTTTCTCTTCCCGAAGTTTCTTTCCCACCCGTTTCTTGCTCGTGCTGGACGTCTCGTTAGGGGCATTAACTCTTCCCGTGGATCTAGTTGAGGCCTATGATCTTCGCTATCTAATGGACCACGAACTCGTCAGAACTTGGAACGACCTGACAGCGCTCGTCCAACTCTTTGACCCGTGCTCGATCTTCCTCCTGAGTCTTCCATCTCGGTCCTCCTGCTACCCATCCTTCTTCCATTTCTATGCTATGAGTGGTCCCGAAGGAACTTTGAAAACTACAAGCTTGCACGTTTAAATTATTAAGTGTATAATTTCTAAACTCTTTTTTTGTTCGATGTTTGAATTAGATTCAAGCTGGGCATTCGTCTGAGATCCCTAAAGGATTTAGAATTTTATGAGTTCAGTCAGTTGGTATACAAATGTGTTTATAGACAGTCGTGGTATAGTTGAAGAGTATTGCTTCTTGAAACACTGTGCTTCTTTCAGCTTCTCCTTCTCAACGCTCGAATTTTCCGATACAAAAGACGTTTATCCGTAGAAGCTGTGCTCCTCTCTCATCGTCGCCTACGCGAGGCTAAAACAAAGCATTACCGTTTATAATGCGATTTCACCGCGCTTCGTCTTCCTGTTTCGCCTTCTCCTCCAACTGTTCTTCTTCCTGCTCCTCGTTTCCTTCTTCTTTCCTCTGGCGAACTACGAACTCCTTTCTCTCGCGTATACGCTTCCATGACCCTGCGAGCTGCAGTCAAGGGGGTAATTGATAATGTTAAACGCCAGGGTTAATCCGGCGATTTATGGGCAGAGTTTGTACGGTGGATTTTTCGAATATGCCAAATTAAAGGATAATAGGCGGACATTAATGCCTGGCTGCCAGCAATCGAACGGCGAGAGGGGAGTGAAAAGAGATAACTGGGAATCTGGAGTTAGATCGTCTCGTGTATTCAGTGGCAGATAAAACGCGTTTGATTAATGCTCGGCGACCATAGACAGGTCTCCGAGATTTTTCAAGAGTTTTCAAACGTTATCTGAGATTCGTACACGACACCGAACAGGTCTAAGCGCAGACGTCTTCGGCTAATCAACCTGGAAGCTTATCGATCTCTCGCGGTGTCGACCGCGGGCCTATCCGGGACGCAATCAGCAGGAAGCGTTTCATAATTATTTACGCCGACACAAAGCGCCGAAGACAGCGATACAATGGCTGGTTGATTGGCGATTATTAAATTCGCCCGCGCAATTAATCAATATTAATTATGAAAAAAACCGTGCTCGGTATTGAAATGATAAGTTCGTCGCCGGTTCGCCACGGTCGGATGATGAATCGTGCTCGTTCGTGGCAACCTGTCGTGCAGCATCATCGATTATCATACATTGTATGATCAGCCGGACTGTAAGCTCGGGCCGAACCACCGGGAAATATGCATGCAGAAACACTCTTCGTCGGATATATGCGTGTGCACGTGGAGAGACCAGAGAGCTGGTGGGTGGACATGCCACCCGCATCGCGGAACTCGTTAGACCCGAGTTTTCAATTAAATTTCCGGCTTCTACCGGCAAAATGAAGATTAGCCGGTGAACCGTCTTGTACCAATTAATCGTAGATTACGATTTTTCACTCGGCCGTGAGCGTTTCAGATTTATCGGCGTATAATGCGGCAGGATTACCCGCACACGTGGAATCCGTTTGAAATTAAATTTCATATGTGTTGGACGGCTTCCTGGCGGTAATAGCGTAATTAACTTCGTTACAAGGACGTGGATAAAAATTCGGGAAAATTGATTGGGTGTTCTATAATTCATTTGGGTGGAATGTTTCGTGTGTTGGTAGGCGTCGGATGTGTACTCTTGTACGTTTTCAGTCAATTCGGACAGTGTCCTGTTTGGAATCGTGAGGAATATTATTCGAGTCTCAAAAGTCCTGGAAATATTGATACTTCTTGAATGTCTTGAATGCTTATCTCTACGGTTGCAAGCTAACGGCAAGAATTATCTCTGTTTTTCAAAATTGCTTGACAAATCTCTAAACAGATTTTGTTATTGGATAAAAAGCTGTTTCACCAAATTATATTGAGTTGTAATTTATATTATTGTTATATAAGAAACCAAAGGGGGTATTTATTTCTTTTACAAAAGTAACTTGCACTTCATTTATATTTTTGAACATAGTCAAATCAAAACTTTCCGAAGATTTCAAGACTTATCAAGGCCTTGTCAACACTTACTTCCAAATTCGAATAATATTCCAAATAATTCGATATGTGGTCATATATTCGAAGTGACTCGATGAGTCTTGAAGCCCGTCACTAATGATAAGTATTCTAGAAGAAATGCTTTATATGGAATATAGTAAGTTTGAAGTGATTCAACTGAAATGCATCCAAAGGTGAAACACAAAAGAGCGCATAATAAAATAACGCGGGTTCGGAACCAGCGATTATCTTTTTGCCAGCCGTTGCATTACCGTGTTTTTATCATAATTAACCGCCGCCTGGCGCACACTAATTGACAAAGGCGTGATTATACCGGCATGGTGAAAGTAACGCGGAAACGAACCCGTGCATGCCAATTCATCTGCAGTTACCTCGAATCCCGAGCAAACCACGTGGCCGTATATTAAACATAGAAATCTATAGCGACTTCAGAAGTAGCAAGTACAAAATTCTCGAAACGTTCAATTACAACAGAACTGCGATTGTACGAATGATCTGAGTATACATGCTGTTCGTGTAATCGAATGTTTCGGATAATCGAACGACTACATTGTCATGAGATAAATAATGTTTATTGCAGGGTAATATTTTTCTGACGAAGAACAGGTTTAAATATACAGTGTAGTTTATTCTTATTTGAATCATACTAAATTATTTTCTAATTGAGTTGAACTGAATTGGAAAGTAGAACATACTAATTGTAAGTGTATGGTTCAATTAAGGAATGATATGCAATAATCAATGACCAGAAATTTAAAGTAATAACTATGTTTCATAGCAACGATTAGACTGCCGATCTTTATACAATTTAACGCATTCAAACATGAGAGATGAACATTTTATGAAATTAATGTATCGTAACATTTACGACGCAATATATAATTTCGCTGAAGTTCTATTTTTTTAATTACATCACAGCAAAAGTATTAAAATCTAAAAATGTATACTTACATAAATGTTCAGGGTTTAGTAACGTCACTTGTTCGAATAATTCTTGATCAGAAAGCCACTCATATACAGGCTGATCCATTTTAATCTTTCCACGTGAATATCTTCGAAATTATTAGTGACATCGAAAAATATTTCAAACAAAAGTTAAACAATTTCGAGGGGGGCATAATATGGTGTGAACAGTTTTTTTTACAGACAGGCGCCGAAGCATTTAAATTAAAATATTTCCTAATCTAACAGTTTTTCGACAATGCTCCAAAGACTTTTTATAGAGAACGAAAATTGCATCTATTAAAAAAAAATATATATATGACCATTTCCGCTACACGTCCACATGTAACGAAAGTATTGACACCACGTTATGTTTCCCTCGAAATCATTTATCTTTTGATTGAAATATTTTTCGATGTCGCTAACAGTTTCGAAAATACTTACGTGGAAATACTAGACTGGAATACCCTGTATAATCGATTCAGAATTTTAATTTCTGTCACATTTGACGACAGTACTTATGTTTTAATATCGCAAACTATTAACAATAAGGCTCAACATTCAACTCTACTGAAAACCGATTGTTCCATACTATCTTCATTCACCTATACATCGACACTGTACAGACATATCGAACACTCGAATAACCGTCTCGGATAATCCATAATTCCGCTATAAACGGCATCTCTTCCTGCACACGGCTGACTTTCACGAAAGTGCCTGACAAAAACGCATCTTAATAAACGTAAAAGCAAAATGGAGTAATCGTTTTACGGTGGCCAATCATGCGCGCAAAAACGAGGGCGTCGAATTCGGAGGCATCTTAAAAGACGATATTACCTCTCGTCAGGTCGTAAAGGCCTGTTAAATGGCCACGTCCAGGAGAAGAGAGACAGAGGGAGAGACAAAGAGGCGAAAGAGACGAAAGAGAGGTCGAACGCGCGAGAGTTAACGATTTCGCACGCGAGTAGCTCGCGGCCAGATTCGAATTGTTCCACCTACGCCGCATGATCTCTGGTACGATGAGCACGGAGAACAACGGAGAGCAGAAAAGGTCGAAGGAGGAAGGAAGAGGGCGAGTAAGACGATGCGAAAAGGCGAGAAACGAGATAGGGGGTCCTCTGTAATTACACAGGACCGAAAAGTTTCGGGTTAACGGATCGGCCCGCTCGGCGGAGCTGCGAGCTTTACGGCTCTCCGGGCCTTCTGTCCTCGTACCTTCCGGCCGGCAAATGAATTATGCGTTTACGATCGAACGGTCGAAAGTTAAGGTAACGTCTTATTCGAAACTGCGATTCGTGAATCTTCCCCTGTGATTACCGAGCCCGGTAGAACCGGGAGTGAGGAATTTCGAGGTTCATATATCGCCGTTCCGTAATCGGATACTCGCGAATTGGTACATTTTACGGCCCGTTCGGTCGCTTCGCGAACGATCTTGCCGATTTAGCCGACCATAAATTCACGGGACAGCCGAGACGTCGATTAAAGTTCAATTATTTGCCGATTTTCTGGTGCTGTTCGATTCTGGACGGTAATTCGCGCGCTCGGCATATTTATGACGATGTACAGGGTGGGTCTTTCGAAACTGCCGGTTGAAGTAAGTACGGATTCGGTCGTGTTAGGAAGCAATTGTTGAATGAAATATAGGCTGCGCAGAAGCCAAACTGATCAACTCCACTTTTAGTCAATTTCTCAGTTTCATTAACCGAGTATAAGAATGTTTGTAACATCATCACCAGACTGCAGATGTTTATGCAAGTATACAATTTTAGACTTCAGTAGTTTTGATTTCCATGTAGCTGATGATACGCCACTATGGCAGAACTGCGGTTTGGGGTCGAAATGTTTACAAGTACATTTTTCATTTTACTTACTTTATAATATGTGCATTACTTGCGAACTTGGATATGTTAAATTGCATAAAGATCTGCAGTCTAATTACTAGTTTTCCCCACTTTTCATTTTATGATTTGATCAGTTTGATTAGTTTGGCTTCTGAACGGTTCATATGTTATATTTGGGGAACTACCTTCAAAGAGCATTACACACTGTCAACCGTAGAATAGATAGCACTCAATAAACTGAATATAAAGTGTCTAATTAGCATTGGTCCAAAATCAATATTAACTGTGCTGTAAATAATTTAGCGTTGAGAAAAATATTTAGTAAATTGTTTAATACTCGAATGATATTCATTTTCTAAAGAATCTTTATTAAATACGTTTTATTCAGTTCGATGAGCTACCCTGTAACACTTGAAGACTCTTTTCTAACACACTTTATAGTATTAATAATAATCATTGCAAATGTACAGGTTGTTAACAGGAAGCGTTCTGTATATTTAATAAAAAATGTCTAATAATGAATATTAACCGAGCAATTGAGAAATACGAAAGCACTTTTGCACCAACATAATAACTTCCAGAATAACATGGAAGGAATCAAACTATGGGGGTGGTTATCTAAGAAGAGGTTATGTTTCAGAAATACTTAAGATTTTTCACGTACAACTGCTACTAATCGAAAGGTCCTGGAATGGACCAGAAGTTGTCAACAATGAAAAATCGCAACAAACAACATCTTGACGGAATAATAAACATTAAAGAAAGCAGTACCTTCCTTCTTTGAACATGACAATTCCAGTTTCTATAAAAAATGGAATTTATACGTATCTACAAACCGTCAGAACTTTCCATGTATCCAGAGACATTCAAACAATTTCGAATTAACTCTGTCGTTCATCAGGAGTCTCATTAACCGACGCGTAACATTCGAGCACCCAGGTGAAATATCATCAGAGACGTTAGCAGCGCCGAGGATGGAACTCTGTGCTCGCAAAGGGGAACGCAAAAGAGGATCGAAGGCAGGCCAGACAGAACGTTGGCTGGCGATCTTTATTGCATTATCGGCAGATCCGTCGGTTCTTCGATCGTTAGGTGAAAATGATCGTTAGCGTCGGAGCATTCACGCTCACCCGGCCGACGATGAATCTTCCTCGTCATCTGGCCGAGACGTTCGTCGCGGACCTGTCCGGGAAGCCGGCCTAGCTTCAGCCTGGCAAAGGTGTATAAATTGTCGAAGCGAGGAGGGACGCGAAGGTGCCGATACTCGATAAATCTATCCGTTCGTGATAGACGAGCCGTGGTGCAGGTTGGCCTGACCGTGCAGCCGACGATGCACTCCTCCACCGGCTAGATGCACATGCACGATGCGTCTCCCGATGCACCTTCACCTGTAATCTCTCGCGGATGAGCCCAGCGAACGACACCGCGTCTCTGCCTTCCACCTTCTTCTTAACCCCTCGTCCCTTTCGTCCCCCCTTCCGACCGGTGTCAGACTTCTTCGTTTATTGCTTTAATTATCTCATTTTCAAGCCTCTTCTCTCGCGTCTCCTTCGTTTCTCCCCCCTACGTTGTCTTGTTGCTCTTATTTTACTTTCTGAAGGTTTTATAGTTTGACGATTGGCTGTATATGAAGTGTTTTCTTGGTGTTTGTACTTGTGTCGTTTTTTTTTTATTTTAGTTTCTTGCGGTTTAATAGTTTGTACGTGGATCTTGGAATATGATGTATTTTGAGTTTCAGTGGTTGTGTGTATGTCACGTGTCTTCTTTATTGCTCTTATGTCATTTGGTCCACCAAGTAAGGGTATGAATTTTACGAATTTTTTTCGAAATTATTAATAAACTGGAATTTTTAATTCATTTCAAAATTTTAAGTCAAAAGTGTTGGTGGTAGTAGATTTTGAGATAAGTGTGTTTTTTGTCGCCTTTGACCTCTTATACAGATTCACATTAGTATTTCTGTTTGGTATGCTATACTAATTTTATTTCATTGCAATGCTCATGTGTTTTAATTTCTGTAGAATTAATGTTCTGTCCATGTCTCTGATATTCAATATTGCTTCTCTTTCTTTTATTTCATACTGGAGATTGTAACGAGAAAGTCAACTGACTATCGATTATTGATCGCCAATGACTCTGGAACAGAATTTATCTCATGACCTATGCCTTGTATAGTCACGGTTCATTATGTCTCAATGGCCGCTGGCTGTTCAGAAGTTTCGATGGATACCAGACGGATGAAGGTAGATTACAATTGAAGTGGAAAGATGACTGCAATAATTCTACGACAGTTCACAGTAGGTTGATATCATTGATATCATTGATTTTAGGGTCACTGTATAAAGTAACCTGTACACATTTCTCTCGTAAAATAGGGATCATCAATCTGAAATAGCTACTTTTTTCTATGGTATTACCTCTGTGGTATGCTATGGCTCCTCTCAGATGGTATTACCTCATCATTTGCAATGTTTCCTGGAAACGTACATCTAAAAGTGTAGATACTCGACTACTTGCAATAGGACTCGATATCAGTTAAGTCACAGAAACAAAAACGTATGACCAAATTACATATCGTAGCACCATAACTCTCGAAATTAATTACTTGAGTTGGGACAACGTCTCCAGCGCAAGATAACTATTTAATTTAATTTACATGTTTATTAATGATTACATCCTTCGTACATATGGAACATGTGTTATAGTATTATGCCACAGATAAGTTAGTTGTAAACATAAAATTCAATAAGATACGCTCATTTATATTGGGTCAAAGTAATTTGCATGTCTCACAGATTTGGTTGGGCTGCTGCATTTTCATAACGAGTTTAGCCCAGGCATTATTATAGTATCTTAACCTGCTAATCGAATTGTTAAGCGATTATTAACAAACACTTCTTTAACATGCAAAGGAAATATACAGAATAACAATATTTCTTTGCTGATGTCAATGTACCATTTTATAATTTTTCTCAAATTCAACACTTACTAAGATTTGTAATATAAAACAACTGAAACAATATACATTTAATTTTATTATTCTGCAGAAACTATTCTCAGTGATTCTAAGGACGAACTACAGGAAGAATATTCATCAACATACCCAATTTTCTTTAAACAATCCTCTGAAAGTCAAAGATGCTGTAATTCGTATTCGAGTGAGATTCCTATTTATAACATACAGACCATAATCTGTATCACGAGTGTGACTCGTTATTACAGTCCAAGGGCTACCAATACCTTCATACCAGGTTACAGATTTAATTAAACGCACATGGGCCGCCGCGGAGTCGTCGATGAAATTCCAAGCCGAGGAACAGATTTTTCCGGTTCTCCAGAAACGGAGGACTCGGTAACATCATCGATCCTAGAGATGGTCTCTAAAGGTTACTACCTGCACGCTGGCGGGTCGTCGTTTCCATTTACGTGGAACAATCCGGTCGCGGTTTCTGCCAACGCGCATTAACGCTCGCGCGTGCACCAACGGCGCACAATGGCGTTTCACGGTGACACACGGCCGATTCATGGTAGCGCCGCATCGAAAAGGTCAGCGGCGACGTTGAGCGTCGCTGTCGAGCATTGTCGCAGGTGTTTAACCTTCGCGGGAACGGGCTCAGGTGTGTTTCACCTGCGCTCGCCGGCGAGCACGCGCTCGTACGTAGGTACGCGATCTCCGCTCAATAAATTCCGCGATTTTTCCCGTTTCCTGTTCCTCCTGCGCTTCCTCCCTCGCTGATCCGCATCCAGAACCATCCCACCGGACGAACTTTTTCCTTCGTCCTCTTCCTTCCAGCTTTCTTTTCTTCCCGCCGGACGGGAAGGTTCGCGATGGAGGAGAAGGACGGCGATTACAAGGATAATAAATTAACGCACACGACCTTATCGAGCCGTATAATTCATCACGGGCATACGTGCCAGCTCGCAGGCCGAGCACCGTCTACGTGGTACGCCTCGTCTGATCCTGCTTTTGCACATTAACCCCGTAAAAGTCTAACGGCGCTCGACCTCTACACCTGTACAACGATCTGGCTCGCGCGATGTGAAAGTTCGGTGCTAGGAAGAGACGAAAAACCACTCGTTAGCCGAACGTTATCGCCGGAGCCTCGTTAACGACGAACCCGACCTGAATCCCGGAATTTTTTGTGGATTCGAATGAGCCGGCTGTGAACCCGGTGCACCTCCGTCGAGTAACTCACGGAGATCTCGGATTTCGTCGAACGACGCGTGCGTTTGCGAATTTTTACGCGCGGATGGCAGGTTTATCTCGTAACCGATTCGATCGACTTCCAGGTGGTTTATCGGTTGACCCCTACCTGGACTCGCCGTAGGATTTTATGGCTGCTTTTATGCGTACCATTTTTTGTGATACCGCGATTGCGTGTATAGTTATAGACTGTTCTTTCGTGAGCGTTATGTGGTTTAATGAATTATGGTGCGCGTAGATTGTACAGGGTGTTTTGTTTCGATTGTTGCGCAAGAATGTCTTCGAAACTGTTAGCGATGTCGAAGTATAATTTAGACAAATGTTAGGCTGTTTTGTAGATGACATCAGGCGGGCACAGAGAAGATACGAAGTTAGAGAAGATTAAGTTCTTTTTAATAGAACTGTATGTTTGAGAATTCATTGCAGATGCGCCTTTTCATTTCATATGGAAATGTATTAGAGCACTTGCACAGAGAAACCATTCGGTTAGAAGATAATGTGATTTTAATGTTCCTCCATTGGGAGTCGCGAGTACTACGAACGAGACTATAATTGATTATAAATTATATGCAATAATAGAACATATCGTTAGATACTAATACTATTACTGACACAAATGTGTTTTTAGGTACATGAAAATATAGGGAAAGTGTAAAGTATAAATTGTAGTGGCTAAATGCATGTAGACTGGTTGAAACGAAACACCCAATACAGGGTGTCCTATAAAACCACCAAGTATCTCTTCCACTGAATATCTCTTTCTTCCTAATATTAAAATTCTTTTAAATATAATTTGACTGGTTACTGAGGACCAAAGGTACAGTAACCAAATTTCTTTCCTACGGCATATTTGTTTCTTCAATTTTCAAAAATACATATTTATGTTCTTTCATCTTCTACCAGAAATTAGTCAATCACATGACTATCAATCGTCTTCTAAAACCACTTAACCCTTACATACCCAGATACCAGTACTCACATGCATCCATCTTATTCATAAATTTGCTAAAATTATCCAAAGAAAGGGTATGTGAAAGGATTTAACAATATCCTAAAGAAGACAATGAAGTTTTGTTGGAAGTAGGCGTGTATAATTAAATATTTTATGGGTACTGAAGAATTTTAAACAATTCCGTTCGGTTTCCGATGGAGCACTCCGTACAGCGTGGACCGCAGAGAGTCGATGCTGCGCCTGAAATTCCTATGTTAGCACGTACAATCAGATATATTTTATTACATATTGTATCCAATTTCTCTCGACCGTTGTCCGATAATTGCCAACGCACTTCCGCGGACCGATCGAATCGGGAAGACCGCGAAGAACAATGTCTTGATAGCGTATCTGGCGAGTCGGTACGAGGTATTAGGGGAAATCGTAACGGCTCGTCGGCGAAACGAAGCAGACACGGTTCATCTTGATCAGACGCGAAGCAATAACGCCAAAACGGTATCAAACCGTGAAGGTAATGATTCGAGAGGGAAATAACGAGGGCCCCGGTCCACCAATGGACAGCAACTGCCATTATCTCCAAAAATAGAAGTAGCCCTATATGCGCAATCGCGGCTACGCTCTCTTATACTAGCGCGGTGGTTCATTAAACGTTCTCTAAAATATCGATCGACATCGAGATCGGTTTCCCTTCTACCGACGTCGATATCTGGACATGTCCCGGACGAATTTCTTATTAGCCGTGGAAACCGAGCCGAGTTTACTCTGAATCGACAACCGTCGCGTTCTTTCTCATAATAGCTTCGTTAGAATTAATTAGACGGCCGTTTTGCACGATTAATCGGCAACGATTACGCGATCGCTCCTCGAACATCCACCGGCCGACCGAGCAGTCACGTGCAACGCAACACTCGAATTTCAAGCGATCAGTCGATCGTTTGTGTGGCCGACAGAGCGATCGTGTTCTCAGCTTCACGTGTGGATAATTGAACAATTTTCTATTTCTTTGGGGATAGTGTACTTTCTGATCATATTGCAACGACAATTTGATTTCACTTAACTGTTTAGCTTTTATTCGAAGTTTTTTCCATTTGAGTCCTTATCATTGATTAATTTCTACGGGGACGAATTTATTGCAGGTGGACAAATTTTATTGAATTTTTTTCGTTCATATTTATTCGATATAAATTATTGGGTGCTAAACGAAAAAACTCTGAAATCTCTATTGATGATTTAATAATTATTCACCATAATGCTCGTTAAATATTTATCCAAAATATTTGAATTAAAGCAATTGAATAGTTGGAAAAATGATTCTGAAGTGGCTAAACAGAATATTATAAAGGGTACTTATTTTTATGAAGAAATTAATGTTATTATGCAGATACAGTGATTCGCTCAATTAATAACGCGCTTTATAACACTCAGAAAACACTAAAGTTTCATATTTCATTAAATTGAATATGGTTTCAGTAACTAAATACTTGAGAAAACAAAATATTGAAAAAACATATTGGACTTTCATGTAACAGGGTGACTGTCATGGCGGTCACCGGTGACCGTCGCCTCAAATACCGTTTCATTAAATAACTATTGATCTTGGCAATATTCTGAGGAAATTGAACATTGTACTAATAATGTAGGGACACGCGAGCACGATTAAATACTTACATATTTTTTCCGTTACGATTTATATTAGAAATAGTAATTTATGCAGTGTCTGATTAGAGATGGCTGCTTTTACTGTGGCGGTCAACGTGTTAAGAGAGAAACCTTCAAGCCAAATAGACGTCGCCAAAATTTCTTCAAGGCTTGTAAGTAACGAGAAATTAATGAAAGGTTGAGCATTTATGCAATTACTTTATCTGCTTTGTATGTATATGTCCCAAAACACAAGCATTTGTTTTCTATGACAGTTAGCAGAGTCTTTTCAATTTTAATGAAATAAATTTTAAATAAATTTATGCTGAAAATACATTTCGTGAGACATTTGGCATACGTTTGTATAGATTCCCTATAAAATGCAAACCATTCATCTTTTTAACACTTTGACTGCCATGTCACCCATATACGGGTGACACTTTGGTTCAATAATTACTTATTTGATTATGAGTAGGACTAATAAATATGTCTAAGCGGATCTAATACAACTAGTAGAAAGATTATGAAATTTACTAACATTATTGATTAAAAAGCGTATTATTTTGGAGTATACTCATTCAGTATAAAAATGTAGAAAGCCTGCAATTTTCAGGTAATACAGCGTGGCAGTCAAAGTGTTAAGGATACAGACACCTTCATGGCTGTCATCTAGAAGAACAGTACATACATGTGAATTGCTAAAAATGTACATTTTATACAGTCAATATGCAGTTCTCTTGTTCAGAAATAAAAGAAGAATATGCAATTTAAAAACATATAAAATTAGATCATAGTACGATTTAAGGCCTCGGACGGTTATAATCTTTTCTAACCGGTATGTGTACATAACTTCCTTTTAAACTCCACTATTATTCATAAAAATATAGTGCTTAATGCTCACACATACATTACCGGCCAAAGTTTGAAAAACTTGCTGATTTCTGCCAAAATCGAAAGTCCTGATAAATGTTGTACTGATCCATCGTTAATATACCAGACATTGACAAGAATATATTCTATTTTAAGAGCATTTATTATAAAGCTCTTTTATTACCAAACTCTTAAAAGGATCCTGTTTCCCTTAATTCGCGTAGTGATTCCAAATTTTTAGTCGGTGGTATACTATTCTTTCTCCAAGTCTCCTTTATTCCAATATTTCCACTGATATCTGTAAATCCACCTTGAATAATTAGAACCGAATAAAAATGCAACTATTCTTTCGAAACTCTAATAAATTCATCCTCGAAGAGGGTAATCGAGCCGGGACAGGTCTTCGAGCAGCGTTTGTCTCCGCCCGGCGTTCCTCGTTGGTATTTTAAGTCTTGAAAGAAACTACGAATTACGCAATCAGTGTACTCGAGCGTTGGGTAGAAAGTTAACGAGCCGTGCAATATGAACGAAGGGAAATTAATTAGAGGCTCGACGACGTCGGCCGGCGTGGATCGTCAGGCAGCGCAAACTCGCGTAGGATTATAATATGATAATAAGAGCTGTCGCGATACGGGGATTCGGTCGAGCATGTTCGCGCCCCCGGGCGTCCCCGAGATGGAGACCTTAATCGACTTCCTTCATAGTCCCGCGAACATGATCCAATTTTACGCGCATCCCGGACGCGTGCTTGTTCCCTGAATAATTGCGCGATCTCTGTCCCGCAATTTATGCGAACACACCGGTTCCTGTGTTTACATTTCCTCGTTATTTTGTAATCTGCCTGATTGCTCGCGAGCTCCGGGCTGCTCGTGCAACGTATTCTGAATAGGAATTCCGAATCACGGGATTGGGTAACATTATTTATACAGATTTCAGACTACTACGGTGCTGAGTCCGAGGACCTGTCATAAAAGTTTGCTGAAATATTTTGTACGATCGGATTGACGAAAACGTTCTGATACACGCGGGTGCTGAAACTATTTGTTCGGGCGATACGGCTGCTATTGTTTATACTGTTGTACGGACACAGAGACTCGGCGTGTCAAGGCCACTTCTTCGTCTTGATTTTGCCAAGTAGTTTTTACTTCTGATTAGAGTGTACAATGTCTATTATTTTTCTCGTTCGTTCTAATTTTCGAAAGGACAGAGCCTTCAAAGTGGATTGTCGCCTGTATCCGTATGACAGGATAAAAGAGAAGTGACCTTGAAATGCATGCTTTCGATGTCTGTGCTATAGTAAAGACTATGCTTATAGTACAGACTGTATACGAGAGCTCAGTTTTGCAAAGAATAGCTACCAGTTTTAAATCTACAGACGTAGTTTATACAAAAATTGTTCTGAACTTCATACAGAATCAAGGGTTGGTTGTTGCATTAACACCTTCTCTGCTACAGTAAAAACAGGCATAACTATTGTAGAGATAATCAAATTAGACCGATCAATGCTATTTCCGTGAAGTATATTTTCTCCTTCTAATAAAATTAAATACGCCGAGAGTTGAAGTGAAAAGAGCCATACATGGTCAGACATCACGTAGTATGCCATTTCTAGCATAAAATTACAGAGGAA
Organism: Macropis europaea; assembly: GCA_916610135.2. NCBI lineage: Eukaryota > Metazoa > Arthropoda > Insecta > Hymenoptera > Melittidae > Macropis > Macropis europaea. The sequence continues at coordinate 10,828,613 of OU744343.1, read as the reverse complement.
AACATATTTTATTATTTAATTGCGCTTGTGTTCTCTTATTATTTCAACAATGTTCAATTATCTCAGAACATTTAAATAGCAGATAATTGTTTAATTATATAAAATCTGATACACTGATCACTAGTGACGTACACGTCAATCTACATAATAATGTTCATTCGATAATGAACACGTTCCATGCCACAGTGAAAAATTCCATAACTAGTCAGACGCGTGAAAATAAGTTTCTATAAATACATAACGTTAAAAATACAAACATTGAATTGTCTTATGATATACCATTCATTTGGTACTATTATTCTGGCGTTCGTTTTAATTGCAATATAAAGAATATTACCATTCATTTAGAAGAATTGAATTTGGTGCGTGGGGCGCATACGACCCACGCGGCACGGAACGTGTTAAACGTTAAAAAATACACAGAAATCTCTTATAAAACTTTCAATGTGTACGTTTCTAATTATCAGTATACTGTAAAGGAGAACAAATCGTGTGGACTAGACCGGATATCGAACTGAAAACCTTCCAGTTACCAAGAAGATGCTCTTCCACTAACCCGACAGAACCCTCTACCAATTTTCTCCCTCTAAACGCAGAATACTTAGCACCTGCAACTTATAAATCCTGACCATCTAATTCAATTTATCAACACTTTCTGCAAAGACACTTCCTGCCTCGAGTTACCCACGATTCACAGTAAACCTATTTCCAAACACGAAGTCGTTAATTTCTCTTTCAGGAAAGAAGTGTCCTGTCCACTTTTCGCGATTTGAATGGTCGCGACCGTCTCGAATATTCAATTTCGTCGACGCAGAAGGTTGGAAGAAAGAGAGAAGGCTCGAGTACCCTCTGGTTAGATCCGTGTTTCCTGGTTAAATCGCGGCACGAATAAGAGATCCCATTACACACGGTGCATCAACAAATCACGGCAACCGATAATCCGTTTCGACCTTCGTCCGCAACCTGCAAGATTGTTGTTGCAGGCCGGCGCGAGCGGTCTGAAGCCGTATCTTCGAGCCGCGGAATACATTATCCCGAAGATTAGTGTGCGAACGATACAAGAAAAGGCATCCACAACACCAACGGGGGTCCAAGTGAATGTGCTCGCGAACACATCCGTGCTGTTCCACGTGCGCGGCTATCGCCTTCAATTTACGAGTAAACGTAACTCCAGAGCGTTTGCAGGGATCGCTGAGACTTTTCGGAAAATATCAGATCATTTCATGAGCAATGCCATTCTTTATTTTATAAAATGTGCATTGAATAAACATCAACACTTTGTGTGCCACGCTGCATTTGCTGAAAATGACAAAATTTCTACATTTTTATACAGAATGAACACAACCAGAAATTCTACTTTTTTTAATCAATAATATCAGTAACTCTCGTCATTTTTAACCGCTTCTGTTAGACTTTATTATGTACGTTTATTAGTACTGCATGCAGTCAAATAAATAATGATTGAATCTATGTGTCGCACGGATATGGGTGGCGTAGCATTCGAAGTGTTAATGTATTGTCCGATTTTGTTTTGTAAAAATTGTACTGTGCATGGTGGTGAAAGAATTTCGTTAGTTTTCGGTCCTTTGATTAAATTCAAGTGAAGAATATAAATGTTGTAGGTCAAAGGGGTGACCCAGGGGTAGAGTAAAATCAGTACGTCACGTGAAAAATATAAAAATATGTAGTAATGTTCATGATTTTTCATCTACGCGGCAGTTGAATGAAAAAGAATCAAATATACCAGGGTTGTTCAATACGTATAGACAAACGATTGTTGTTTTAATACGGTTTATTCGATGAATCTAACAATACACCTGCTTTTTTACATAATCCCCCGCTACAATTACACACCTGTCCATTGCTCTGTAATGGACACAAGAAGAAAACGAACTACCGTTTTAACAAACTGTTTTATTAAACTAAGATCCAGATATATTATAACAACGTTTACTGTTTGTCTGGATTGTGACTGACAAGACTGTTGGCTTTTAGAATAGTAAAAGCTTTAATGAACGAAATGTAATGAATTTTTAAAGGGCCTCGAAAGTAAGAGAGGGGATGACACGATAGCACCGGATTTTGGTATAACACGGAGGCTAGGATAACGTTGGATGGGTATAGATCAGACAGAGCTTATGGTTATGAGTGACGCAGTGTTTGTATGTTTGTGACTGTGGAGAAAATGGAAACTGAAAAATATTTCTATATTCGCACAGTCAGAAATAGATAAGGGTGAGTATATTAGAGCTCTACTACTTTTTTTTTTACGCCAGCAGCAAAGAATTCTTTGTCCTGAAATCTGACTACATTGCCACTGTTTCATAAACATTTACATGGAATTTTATAAACACATAAACCTTCAAAGTGATTCTGTTCAATTCAGTACGCTGTCCACTGATCCTCACGGTAGCCAACGTGTTTATAAATGGCTGTAACCGCAACCAAGGAGAGTAATCGAAAAGATCCAAAGACATTCCCCGTTTCGATTGTGTAATTGCGATCGATCTCGTTGGAAAGATGTTTGCCTGTTCCCGGTGTCTCAAGGTCCGACATAAAAGTCTCGGTAAACTTATGGCTCCTTCGTCGATGTAAATCGTCGATCCACCGAGGGCGAAAGAAATCCGTGGGATTTCTAAATCCCGCGATTTTATATCTTAATATCGAGTTCGTAAAACGGTCCGCATGTAACGGCGGTTTCGATAATAACATCGATCGGCCCGTTATTCATACGATCGGAACCCGCGAACGCTCTTATTTGCCGTAACATAAATTGTGTTTGAAATACAAGACCGAGTCCGAAGGATCTGATAGTTAAACGCGAGTCAATTTCACGGATCGAGCGACGGTGCACCTGTGTCGCGTTAGAAATTATGCTAACACACGACGAGCGTGTAAAACGGCGGAGATTGGACGGGAGCTTGCCCGCACGCTATCAATTCTTATTGACATTTATTCAATCATGAATTACGCCGACCGCGGCCACGCGACCTCGGATTAGATGACTCGACCTCGAAATTCTATTCCCGATAACTGGGTCGAGCGTGCTTGCCGGCGAACCATTTGAAAACATCACATTTTTTTTCAGATTCGATAATTCAATCGTTTATTATCGAAAGGGCGTACGTACATATTTTTGGAAAATCGAGTTATGCGTTTTTATAACTGTAGACACCTATGCCTGTTTAAGGTGGAAGGGTAATCATTCCTAACGTCACTCTGTGTGAGATTTCAGACGGTTGAAAATATCATTTGTTGATGAACCGGCGAATGTCCAGGAAGAAAGTTGGGAAGTTTTTATTGCCTGGTGTATAATTTTACAAAATGGATATACGCCATTTCAATAATAAACAATTCAATTAAGTTCGAATGCAATCAAATCTGGGTTACAGAAATTTGTAGTTAAAATTAGGAAGTTTGTCTTGTCGATATTTGTTCAATGATGAATTACGTCAACCTCTAATTAGATGACTCGATATTTTTTGAGATTCAACAATTAACACTTTGCATACCGGAGGCCTATTATTAATCGGCTATTCCCTACCAGCGTACATCAAACATAACTCGATTAGTTTCATGTTTCATCATCAATGGTTCATTTGGTTCTATTCTGATCGAAATAGTTCAGCAATTATTTAAAAAGTTATAGCAGTGATTCTAGTTATATAGTCAATAACAAAAGTGGTATTTTTATTTAAACTTCATAGTATCTCATCAGCACATATCCACCATTGTATTGTATTAATTAATATTGTATTATGCACCACATTAAATTGATTCTATGTGATTCCAAAAATTATTATTCACATAAATGTACAAGTTGTTAAAAAGCTAGATTCATGAAAGAATCACAAAATATAATTATATATTGTGAAACCAGTTGCCAGAAAATTAGTGTGATTCTGTCTTTCGACACAGAATCACGCAGAAACAATTTAATACGATACTGATCAATTAATACAATAAACGTTCAATGCCATCGGTTCAAGAACGCGCGAATCCAGCGAGTCTTTGAACTTAATCTTAAAAGACAATAGTACGTTGGACAAAGTAAGAGATAAACTCTGGAAACGCCATCTTTTAGGTACGGGACAAAAAAAAGTACAACCCAAAAGAAAAAAACAAATAGAATTGAACTTAATCTTTTCGAAAGCAGGGGTTCATTAAGAAAATAAGTTTTGTGTGTGTAGAAATTGTTTAGGTATAGATCTTAGCGAATGTTGTTGCCAGAAGATCAGATAATTCGATTAGTAGAATAACACGGAGGCGTGAACCGTAGAAATCCTCGGTACCGGAAGTGTGTTGATGGTAAACCACGCGTTCTGTTGACAATATCTTTGACGCTTACGAGTGTTCCATACAGTCGCAGAAGAGGATCTCATCCACGGCGACTATTCACACGGCGCTATTGTTGACACTGCCGACACCGGCTGAGAATTTACTATACGTGTATAGTTGCCGGTGGAGGCCTCGTAACGCCGCACGCAGCCCACGATAACGGCGCTTTACGATATATATGAATAGCTGTTTAACTTGCACTTCGACGCTGTTTGCCGCAGCTTTTGTACGCCGTTCATGATTTTCGTACCGAGATCGATGAACGCAGTTGCATCTTATTTAAATACACGATATTTTAACACAACTCCCCCTTTCTTCCTTCTTCTCTGCCTACACGGTTTGTTTCCTGCTTTTGTATTGCACATTGATTTTATTTCAATTTTACAATTACAAATAATGTATTATTTTATGGGCGGTTTCCTGTTGTATCGTAGTTTATACGTGTGTTGGATTTCAATAAAATTTTATGAACACTTTGTCTTTGCAAGCATGAAAGATCAGGTGTTCTGTTACCTGAGATTATGTAAAGCTGTTGAGTTATGGATACGAATAGTTAGGAATCAAGTTTCACTTTTAAATATTATAAGTTGTACAATGTATCTAGAAGAGATCTAAATTATTCTTAATTCATGTAACCAATATTTGTTGTCACAAGTACGATAAAATAGATATTGTCACCCGTTGAAATGTTCGAAATATCAGAATTGCTACTGAAGGTTATAGACTGGTCTTCATGTACGATTTTTAAAAAATCGTCTTCGCTCTATTTTTGTCTCCAAAATATATGAAAAAGAAGAATCTGTCTAACATCGCTTGTAATAATGGCAGGACAGTGGGCCCCTTTTCTTATGATACCTAATGTTCATGATTTTGATGTGAATGGTGCATAGAACTCAACTGTAATCATTTTGGACGTTGACTCTTTTTCTACCAAGGTACAGAATTTATGACAGAGTCTCCGCCAAGTGCCTCATGTTGCCAGATCCTGCAACTCGTACGTCCTGATTATCCAATTCTCATAAGCAGCCTACACACAGTGAAACATGTTGCGATGCGTCGATTCCTAGGTTTCATAATGCAGGCTGCAATGTGTGTAGGTTGGTATCAGCGCATCAGAGTCAGAAGCGGCTTGCAGCGACGCAGAAATCGATAGCTGGTGAGCAAGGCCCGTTCTTTATGCGGGTTTCAGAGTCGAGAGCAGTGATAGCCACGGGAGCTCCGGCTTTCCCCCACTTTAGGTCCGTTCCCCTCGTTTCAGTTCGCTCCTCTTTCCCCCTCGGTCAACCGTCGACCCGTATCACAGTCTATATGAGGGGAATGGACCTAGAGTGGGGGAAAGCCAAAGCCCCGGTGGCCATCACTGGTTTAAGTGTCCTGCAATCGCTTAGTAACATAGAATCTTTTGTCAACTAAAAAATTATTGAGCAAACCGAATAGGTAGTAGCTGATACATGCAAGTTTTCAGTTACTCAAATGCCGATATGACCTTTTTTTACCAAAAGTTGCATCTAATTTACAAAACTGTTGGCTACAGGTCTGGTATCTGTGATAGTCCAAATTTTAGCCATCACTGGTGCAGAGCGTGGCACCGACACCGATTATAGTTTATTCCTATCGATTGTGTGGAAGCAAACGGAAACTGATGCAGTTTCAAGAAACCTAGGAGTCGACGCGTGCAACACAACACGCTTCACTGTGTGTAGGCCGCTTTACACGTTGGTGGCGATAGGGTTAAATGAACATGTCCTCCGTGATTTTCGGTGTGCCAAATCCATATCAGGATCGAGAAGGTCGTGTAGATTCACGGGACGGTACGAAAGCAACGGAGCAAAAGGGTCGCAGGATAAGAAGGATTTCCTTCGAAGCTCACGGCACTGCTTACAACGGTATCCCTTTCATTGCATCCTCCATTATACGGTGCTTATAGCACGTAATCTCGGTCGCATCTCTGATTTCAATCTTGCCCGCTTACAACGCAGCGCGCGCGACCGACCGATCTACAAATCAGCCCGGTTTCTTTTTCTCCCTCGTCCGCTGCGTGAATCGCGAATACATTCGCGAATATACGTAACTACGTATACAGTGTGTCTCTGGAAAAGATGGTCCCTTTAACTGCCACGAGGATCTACGAAAACATGTGTCGAAAGTGGTAGACAAGTCTACGTGCACATTGTCAGTACAAATTCGCGGAGAATTGAGTAAAATTTGGAGGATTCTGCTGACTGTTGCACGAGGTCAAGGCTTGACTTTTTATGTGCATAATGAATAGATCAAGGAATTTTATAAATGTTAGCTCGTCAGCTGCAACGTGTTGGATTTAGTAAGTAACCACTGTGGTACTTGCAACACACGTATCAACTTTATTTATTATTAGAGTTTATTTCAATGATAGAGTTTATTCGAATAAGATCAGGTTATTGCAGAGTAGTTTCTACGCATGGCTAGTGGTTAACACGCCGAGCGCCACAGTGAAAACAGCCATACCTGATCAGACACGACATAATTTACTATTTTTTATATAAATCGTAAAGAAAAAAGAGATTTGAGTACTCTATCGTGTTCTTCTGTTTCTACATTATTGTTTCAGTATGAAGTTTGCTCAGAATGTTCTGCCAATCAATAATTATTTAATTAAATTACGCTTGAGGTGCCGGTTACCCTCACGGCATTCGACGTGTTGATAAAGCGATATGTACAGGATGGAGCAATAACTTTGACCACCTCGAATATCTCCGTTAATTTTAGAGATATGAAAGCGCATTATTTACAAAGATATACGGTGCCGAGAGGGTCATAACATTCCAGTAATAATTGTTTTTGTACGTGCTGGGTGTTCAGAGATTTCAAGATCAGCTGTATCCTTTGAAAGGGAATGCTATTCTTTTTTGTTTCCAGGAGGATAGCGTACGGTTATACGATTCCAACGACCTACGATACAAAGTGTTCTCCCGAGACACCCTGTACATACAAATACGGGGGTTGCGCAATAATACGAGTCGAGTTAAATCGCCGCCCCAGGCTGCGGTTCGTGTACGCGGCCGGCAAATGTGTATAAACAACGGTTAAAATTGCCCGGCGTCGACAGATATCGTCGTCGTCCCGCGAAAACGTTGAACGCGGAATCCGCTTGTCCGACTGCGGGACGTCGTATCGTATTTTTGCGACGAGAACGCAAATCGACGGAAGATCGACGACGAACGCGTGCGTCCTGGCGAGTTTTGTTCCCCGATGATCGAAGCAGCTGTTCGATTTAATGGGGGACGTTCGTCTCGCGTGAAATCGGGCTAAATTACGCGGATCTTTTTCTTTCGGATACGCTTCGGAAAGGAGAAAGTGCGAAGAATCAGCGTGAGTTGTTAGCGAAGAAGGTGGTTCATGAATTTGTACAGAACGAGCTTCTGAGAAAAGATATACCTACGTGCTGATTATTCTTTTTTAATAGAGTTTAAAGGATTTTTTATTATCCTATCAGCGTGAGATCTTGGTCCAGCAAGAAGTTGGTTCACCTTCTCCAAATGAGGTTTCTGAATTTTTTCAGTACGAATTTTTGAGAAATAGCGTACCTTGTGGTGATTATTTTTTTTATAAACTTTAAAGGGTTATCTGATATCTTATCAACGTAGATTCTTGTCCACTTTCTTCAGAAGGGTGATTCTTAAATTTGTTCACAACAAATTTTTGAGAAAAGGTGGACCTTCGTGCTGATTATGTTTCTTTGTCAAGGTTAAACCGTTTTCTCATACCGTACTCGTTAATTATGATATTGTAGAACGTGGTGTAGAATTGGTAGATTGAATGCCACGAGGACCACGTGTGATAAACGTTTCAGATTTAATTTTGTTTAATTACTGATTTTTATACAATTTTGGATGATATTAAAGTTGCAATAATCGTGCGAAGTAATGGGGATATGACCGAATAGCTACATGTTTCTTTCGTTTCAGACTTGTATTAGAAATAGCAGGTTTCTCTATGAGACCGATGTATAATTATGAGAGTCTAGTTTTATGTGTCTGATCAGATACTGAATTTTTCACTGTGGTATGAAACACGTTAAATATCTAAGCAATTCCTAAAACTTACAAATTTGTATTTAAACCGACATAAATTTGTAGACAATTGAACTATATTGAACCTATATATTTTATTTTATTTTATTTTATTTTATTAAACAATTTTATTTGATGAAGTAGCCCTGAAGAGTTAATAGAATCGTTCTCTAATAAAAATGAAATACGTGTCCAACACTCTTCAAAGCTTTAAAGATCTATGTCTAAGTTAATACATAAACAAATTCCAGCCCTGTAGTGTTCCCTTATTAAATACTACCGGCCAAAAGTTGAGAATCACTCGCTGACTTCTACCGAAATCGAATGTCCTGATAAATTCTGTACAGGTTCACCATTAATACACCAAATGTTAACAAGAATATATTTTACTTTAGGAGCGTTAATTTTTCTTAAAAAGATCCTGTTTCTCCTAATTCGTGCAGTGATTCCAAACTTTTAGTCAGTGGTATATGTCAATGCATATTTCCTTCCATGTTGCTACAAAAAACATGCGCCAATAAATAAATGCTTGCGACTCCATATAAACTTGCTCAATAATCTTCAAATCGATTCGAACAAATGGTCCCTCGTGTAGTATAATGTTTCACCGATTCGTCCAGTTAGTCCCCATTAAGCAGCTGCTGGAATTCGCGTACGAATCCGAACCGTCTGGTGAACGTAACGATCCGATATTTGAGCAACTGGAGCCGAATGCTTTCCCGCGATTTTAAACATCCGTATCAAATCGTACGCGATCTCTTCAATTTTGCAATTCCGCCGTGCTCTCCGTGAATTTTGCAACTTTTACTGAATTCTCTGGGAATGAAACCGGCGGATCTCGTCTCCCACGAGACGCGCGGCGTGTATATGATTATCCATAAATGGTTAAATATTGCAATCTCTATTACGAGCGGCGGCCAACGAAATTAATTAATCGTTGCGAGCCGGCGAGTGCTGATTACACGCCGCCAAAGCGCTCGTTAGTCCACCGTATCCATTTATTAGATCCATTATGTTTAACATATTGACTGACACGCGAAATATACCCTGCTCGGGATCCGGGGGTTTTATATGCTGTTGATGTATGATACACCACCTTTCATCATCCTACGAGAATAAAAGGGCGTTGCTCATCAGGAAATTGTTTACCTCCTGGTGTATTATTATTAGGCTGCGGATTTTTATGCGATTTAACATATTTAGATCTTGAAATTTTATACACAGTCGATGTATAACACTGTGCAAAATAAATAAATATTTCCAATAATCTAATAAAGATTCTAGGTATCACTAAAGTGAAAATTGCAGAATATTCAGTAGAAAGACGATAATGCAAAATGTTTAGTTACTTGAGAAATCTTGCGAAAATATTACAAAAAGTAATGAATGTTTGAAAAATATTGGAAGTCGTCAAAGTGATAATATACCACCGTTCTACACCTTATGAATATAAAAAGTTCTGTGTGTCAGAAAATTGTTTATCTTGTGATCAATTATTAGACTCCGGATCTTTATGCAATGTAATATATTGACGTACGTGCAAGATGCTCATTTTATAAAGCGAATGACATGAAAAGCAGAGAGTACAGTTTAGTCGACGTTTCATTTCTTCGACTAAATTGAAACCAGAAATATTTAATTCTAAAAATGTATACTTGCATAGACATCTGCAGTCTAATAATTATGTAGATAGATGTAGTCTATCGTCTCTAATCAGAGTTTTGCATTTTCTTTGTTCGCATGTGCTCATGTTTAAAACGAATTAAGTAGTCACATGAATCATTCCATTATGTTCGAAATCAACTTATGCCTCTAAAGTCTCAAGAACCCTCGATCACAATCATAATCATAGATATAAGTGCCCAAGGATCTCGGTATACGATATTTTCCGGGCAGTAACTTTTAACTGCTGAAATTTTCATAATCGCAACAACAGCGTGCATCTCGTATCATCCATCTGTAGTTAACCTACTATTCTGAGAAAACTATACGTTCCTTGCTTTTAGTTCACGCGGCGTTCGCGTATTAACAACGTCGTAGAGGCTGCAATTACAGGGATTGCAAAGGGATAGTACTTGCCAAGGCGTGAATAGGAATTCGTTAGGCGAACGATGATTCCTTGAACTATGACGGACGTCGGTCTCGGCTTCTTATTAGTAAACTGCCGAGGTTTATGTAAATATATATTTTTACACTCCTATATTTTTTCTGTTAGCGTAGTTAACACTTTGCCAGCCGCAATAATTTTGCAAATACTAAATATCTTTCACCATTTACGCAAGAATTCTTAAATAACAAAATATTTTATATGATTCTCTTTCTATTAAATTTTCTACAACGTCCACTTTATTAATATCTGAATATTTATTTTTCATTAGGGGTAGATATGTTTATTTATTTATTTTACAAGAGTTTCAGTCAAATTAATAAAATCACCGGTACGTAACAAAGGCCGCCAAAGTGTTAAAGAAACGAAACGTTGACCAAACTGTAGTATGTCCTTTAAGACGTTGAATGTAATAGTGAAAACAGCCATACATCGCCAGACATGATATAACGTACTACTTTTAACACGTTCCCTGCCACAGTAGAAAATTCCGTAACTAGACAGACATTCGAAAAATGCAATTTTATAATACACGTGGTTGATTGTCCAAATATTTATCTATTTGATATTACACTTCTTATTTGCACTATCACTTTAACGTGAATGTTACTGAAAATTTCATAAGGGTTGATAGTTATGTGATCAAATTAAAAGTGATGCTTATACCAAAAATGGTACACGTGGCAGGGAACGTGTTAATATAAATCATAATGGAAAAAAATACTCGGGTAGTCGTATTTTTGTATTCCCGCATTAATGTTACAATGTGAAAATTCCTCAGAATTGTGTAATAATAAATAGTTATTCAATTAAATTAAATTTGAAGTGCCGGTCGCCGGAGACCCCCGCGGCATTCAACGTGTTAAATGTTAAAAGGACACGTTTTTTAATATTTTTCCGTTATTGCAGGCGCATCTTTCACGTGTTTTGATACAGTAAATTGCATAAACATCGGCAGTCTTAGTTACTGCATGAAGAAAGGCCCGGTTTTCGATCACGTTTCAGAAACGCTGCAGAGACACGCGCGAATGTCCTTCGCGGATTTTTCACGTACGGCCAACACAATGGGAGTGCAGCGTGATAATCATATTGCACAAGAGCCATGTAACACTCAAGGCTGCGGTGTTACTTTATTTCCAAGCTTATTTCCCGTAAAAGGCAATAATCGAGCCCTGTGCGATCTCAGGTATCACCGAGCTTCCCACGTTTCGAGATTCATCGAATTCCAACGGCGGGGAAATTTTATGCGCCGCATATAATCGTTGTGTGTCGCGGGAATATTTATGGCCTCTCGATTATTGTCGTTATGAAATCGATGGCAAAGGTGTCATGGTGATATTTTCTGTGATAGGGAATGATCGATTTTCTTCGTCAGAGTTGGGAAGGATAGAACTCCTGTGTTATTAATAGTAAATAGTATCCTTTAATAAGTAATCCTTTAGTATTAAAAAATAGTATGCTTCAGTAAGTAATATCCTTTATTACTATTAATATTATTTAAGACGTCTGGCGTAGGTATCGGTGATTTGTGTTCCAAGTTTGATTGAATTAGATATTCATTCTCGCGAATGTCTGAGCACCATTAAAATTGCAATAATAATGTAAAATAACTATTAGGTTGACTGGAAAATACTGTCACGGGTTCCTATAAAATACTATCGATGACTTTCTATTGTTTTCTGATAGGTATAAATGCTAGATAGATAGAAGGTAGTCATTACAAACTATGAACAAAATATGGGAGATTCAGAAATATATTAGGTTTAATATTAATAAATTAATTTTCCATTAAACAGTCCGATAAAGTTTTCCAACCAGCTGAATAGTATGCACGTGAATGATTAAATATTGTATTACTTCATAATTCGTATTTAAAACAGAATATCACTCTGCGTCTGACTAGACATGGCTGACTCTACTTGTACGAAAGTATAAAACACAATTAAATAGCACGCATATGGACAATTATTTATAAGCTCTCATTTCCTCTTATTCCTCGAAACTCTGATTAATTAAATGTTACAAGTATTAAACTATTAAACCTGAAATTTCATCAATGTTTACGTATGTTCCCCGTACATAATAAATTCGTCGGTTTCTACTCAGAAAATTCTTTATTTCTGCAATTAAAATGTTACTTGCTTCCCTATTGCATAATCCGAACGGCTAATCGCATTGCACATCCCATTTTCAACGTGTGTGCTCGGTAAAAATTAAAAGAACAAAGCTAGAATTCCCATTCGTGTCTCCCATAACGAATCATCTTTTCATTTGTTCTACTCGTGCAACAACTTCATAACAAAACATTCCTTTCCTAATGATACAAGAATGTTACACGTTTCCGGATATGGCATGAATTTTCCAGACCGAAATGTTTCTTAAATTTCCAGTGGAAAATCCCTAAGCTCTCGGTCGTTCGGACGATCTCGCGCGGCGAAATGGCCGATAGCCGAGAAGCTGGTATAAAACATCGCGTAAAATGCCATAAATCATCGTCTGCACTTCCTTTAGCGTTAATGGCAGTAGAATGTTCGCTAAATTTCACGATTCACGCGTTAACGACTGTACAACACGGTCCACTCGCGAATAATGCTCCCGTTTACTGCGCTATTATCGCGATTTTTCGCTCGATCCCATCGAGGTGCGAAGTGGCGAATTAATTCGTCCATGACGACTTTAATCGTCGGTTCCATTTGCGAGTCGCGATCGTCCAGTCGTTTTTCATTCGGAGGACAAAAAAAATGGAAATCAATTCTTGCGTGCACATACTTTGCAATAAAAACCGTTTTACAGGGAAGAAAGCCCATTGCAAATATTTATAGTTCTATTACAAAGAATACTCTCTGCGTTAGAAGTCACAAATATTATTTTACAAAATTGAAATTGAAATATTTTTTATAAGAATAATTTTTCGACACAAGAACTTTAGTACTTCTTTTTATAGAGAGAGAGAAAAGCTGCATCTACGAATGCATTAGAAAATACATAGTTCCGTTTTAAAAAATTAGGGTGATTATTCGCATCTTCGTTATGTCTCCATATATCCAGAAATTATTGACAGCACATCATGTCTCCCTCGTGATGATTCAACTTTTGATGGAAATGTTTTTTGATATCATTAATAGTTTCGAAGCTACTTGTGTAGAAAGATTACAATGGGGTACCCTACATGCACAAAGTTTATGCTAAACGTGAGTGAATGTAACCAATCACCATTCAGGGATGCAAAAGCCCTATCCTCTTACTTTTTATCTATCCAGGCAACAATGACCTAAATCGACGAAAATTAGGAGATGCTGGACCCATCCCTCATCCACAATCGCACCGTTTGACGAACATAACATCCATCATCTGCTATTGATACAAAGAAATTACGAACGTTCAAATTCTCAATACCCAAAAACCGACTTCATCCGTATCACAAGCTCCGTGCAACAATTTGCTAAATCCTCGAGGATTAATTCACCTACTTCGCTGGCGACATCAATCTTACTCGTAGCTCGTAATAATTCTCTTTCTTGCGCCGTGGAATCAGCTACGAATTTCCTGAATTAATTATGTCAACCCGTTCGTCTTGCTCAACGCAGGGATACGACAGGAGGGTAAAAAAAATAAAAAGCATTAGTTTATTCTTAATTGGAATCAATTTACCGTCGACGGAACGAAGACTGTTAAAATATTAATTCCTTCGGTGTGCTTCGGGGACTCGGCTATCGGCTACCAGGAACACACTGTACAAGCACGGAACGGTGCGATTCCCTAGACACGATTTGTCAATCCACGTCCATTACATCAGCCGAGGGAGACAGTTTACGATCGTGACGAATGCGATCGCGCAGAAGAAAAGTACGACGGGATTGCAGAGAGCTTGCGTAGCTCTTCGGGAAAGGATCTCGACGCGGAACGGCGGAACCGTATCGCGTGTGCACACCGCAAAACCGAAACGCCGTTTCCAGTAATATCCATGGAAAAAGGTGCAGCATCTTTTCGAGCGTTTTTTAAGTACGCTCTGATTCCGATTAGATTGTTCCCCGGATCGCCGGAGATTTCACCCGCGATCGCAGCGTTCGAACAATGAACCCATTATTTAAACACCGGTTTTCTTGCTGCGAGCCCGATGGACGGTTTCCCACGAACCATCGCTGTCCGTCAGCCTGATTATTTTCTGAGCAAGGTCAATTAACTCTCCGCGCTTCGGTGTTCCCTTGCAAAAGAGAAGCAGCCGGTCTGAGATGTTTTGAATGGATCGTTGAGAGGGTGTAAGCTGAGAAAGTTTGGAGATACGGGAGTTTTCAAGATTTGGGAAGCGCGAATTTTTAGAAATTTAGGAGGGAGGGAATTTTATGGATGGGAAGTTTGCAGGTGCTTTATGGAGCGATGTAATTCAGATTCTTACACAGAGGAATAAATAGATGGTTACTTGAGAATATTGTTTAGACACTTTTTAGTGGACAGACGAAATAATTTATTAAATGTTTTTTCATTATTGTCAGTGTCTTAAAAGACAATAATAGGAAAGGACGAATTCTGGTAATGATTGGAAAAGAGAATTCTTTTATAGTATGATCGTGTATGTTTGATTCAGTATATTCAACATAGTATAATTTACTGATATACTATGTTTCGTCCTCAGCTTTTTCAGATAAAGGTCTGTTCATAAAATGTTCATTGTGGAAACCATTTGAAAGGATTGTCTTAGGTTGACATCTAATTCAACCAAAAAATTGTCTTAGACAAACATGGGAATCAGCTAGTAAAATTGTTCTAAAACCTGTATATTTTAGTTTCACGGTAATTATAAACATCAAATATCCCAATCTGATATTTTTTCGCTAGAACACCACCTTTATTATCATAAAAGTATGTAATAAAAACAGAAGTAATGACGAATATTATTTTAGATATTATTAATAGATCGAGACTCGTTGAATGTCTAAAATTTTCTAAACGTTTATATTTGGTTCTGACGTTACAATTGTACTATTTCCTCATGGTACACGCAATGCTGTATTTGCCAGGTGATAGAAAAATTGCGGTCTGAAGTGAGAGTCTCTCGAAACACACGGAGCAAAAGAGTCGAGGCGAGCATATTACCAACCCTGCTTGTAAATGCGTGCCCGTACGTAATCTACCAGCTCGAGGAGCACGTTCATGCGAAGGCGGCTGAACAGAGACGGAAAGTGGAGCATTCTCAGTGATCCTCAACAAGAACGCTCATGCATAATTACCACTTTGTTCGATTTCAACATTGTCCTATAACGCCATTCGCAAAGGCTCGGCATCTCTCACAGTTCTGCAAAAATCACCAGGTATTTCACTGAACTAACAATAAGTCTGACAATTCACACTTCAGAAGATAGAGGTAGTAATTTTAACTTTATATATTTCACAAACTGTTAACTGTCTGTCCCCAAAAACAGGTTTTCTCAGTTTTTGAAGCTCCACCACGGTGCAAAGGCTCATAAAAAAATCAGAGTTACACCGCAGGACCTCTCCTTGTGAAACGTTAATCACTTGTTACACCCTCGATGGTTAACCTGATAATCAAAGTAACTGTAGCTCACATGTCTGTAGAAATTTCAGAAAAAATGTAAAAAAGAGAGATACTTTAATGATTACTAGACTATGGATGTTTATACAAATATACGTTTTATTACTTCAATATTTTGTTAATATGTACTGTTGACAGAATTTCATTTTGCCATTTAAATGTGTAAAAAATGGATTTTTTGTTCTTCTTATATAACGAAATCTCTATTTTTCACGTATTTTTGTGTGATGAGTTGCATATATATTCGTAATTTAGTGATCACTTAGGTTACACCTTCCTAAATGCTGATCTGGGGGTAATAAGTTCAAACGCTGATTCGGTCACTACACTTCCGCTTCCATGATATCTAAACATAGTTAATATAATGCTGACTAACACAACAGATACACTATAGTTAAATTTATTTCATTTTCCTCAGCACGTGTTGGTTTTTCTACCCCCTAATTACTGATAATTCTACAGACACATCTGGCCTAGACTTTAATCGTAGAACAGTATTTCCATTTAAATCACAACTTCCAGTCGATACAAGCAGTCGAGTAGTACTGTTTCATCAATTCTTTACTGCTGATACCCTAAAATATAGAACAGCTATAAGGTATTCGAAACCACTGACTCGAGTGGACACCTAACCCAATGCAGAAGGACACGGGCGTGTAGATTCTATTTCTATTCAGTGAAATGAGCACCTAAGAATCTTCTAATTAAATAAGATTCTTAGAATCCTACAACATCCAGCTTCAGACTCAACTTATCCACCACCTGTGAAAGCGTTCATGATCCTCGCGGCTGAACAGTCCTGTACCTTCCACACGCTGCTCGGAAACTCCCATAACACGGTCTCGAGCATCTTTTAGGAATCGCATCGCATTAGAAAATCCAGGAACGAGCGCAAGGAAAATGTGCGGAACGATATCTTGGGAAGCATCTGACAGAACAACGGCGTGAGTCATCGGTGGCGGCTAGGCGGTTCCGACTCGAAATCGCTCCGGCCGGCATCCTCGTCGTTCCCTGGTCTCTCGGACACCTCGTGAAAGGTACTCGAAGGAACGGGAGAACGTAAGAGAAGCGTCGTTCGATTTTTAGCCGAAACGGGATCGGTCCATCTGTTCGCTCTCCCGTTCGATTTGCCAATAGCTCGTTGATATGCAGAAAGCCCATCGTCTCGAGCGGCTGAGCCGGAGGGAGAGGAGAGCGTTTCAAAAGAGGGAACGCGAGCGTACGAGCGACGCTGGTCGAATGATGTATGGGAATGGCTTCTGGGATGAAAATGGGGAGATGTATCCGCTCGATTTTCTTCTCTCGGTGAGCGGAGAACGGTCGACGCGACACGCTCGCTCCGAGTCCTTGAAGACGAACAGAAGGATTTTAAATCGTCGACTCTGACGCGCTCCTAGGAAGCGCGGGTTCTCGCGGTGGGCGCCTCCGAGCATACGTTTAAATGTTATCGGGATCGTCCATCGGGTTTCGTCGCGGTTCGTATACGGTAGCGGCGACGAACGTAATAACTCATTCCTATTGTTAACGCACCGTGCGCCAAAGAAAAACCGAGATAATCCAAGGTAACCGGCGGACTGTCGTAATTTCGCTTCGTTTGTCGGAAGATCTGCATTTTCTCTCGATTACAACTCGCGCGGCGTAATTGCGTTCCGAGAATTCGCGATTCTGCATTATCCGCCTTCAGAAAGGACTTCAGACTCGATTACATATACTGTGTTCTTGGTCCGCTTTTTTTCAAACGTTTCGTTGCTGGTGACGCCTATAGCTGCCTGCCAGAGTCGTTGATCACGCAATACTGGCTCTTTAATATTTTTTTACAGACTCTTTGTTTTTAAATAAATTTGTTTTCCCCCCTGGAGGCGTGACGGAAGTCTGCTGTATTTTGCATTGAATGCGGCTATAAGTTCGTAGTATACAAGGTAATTCTTGATTTGATATCAATACTTGAGGGGATGAAGCTGGGGAAATTTTTTTAAAAATGCTCTTATATGATTTTGTACAGGCTTTGTTTTTAAATAAATTTGTTTTCGCCTTTTGGGGACGTGACGGAAGTCTGCTCTATGTTGCATTGATCGCGGTTGAAAGTTCACAGCGTACAAGATAATTCTTGATTCGATATCGATACTTGAGAGGGTGAATGTGGGAACAAAATTTTAAAAATGTTATATAAGTATATATTGTTCGAGCTTTAGTTTTTGAGTTATCACAAATTGAAGGAAATCTTAGAAACGGTGGTCATTCGCTGCAGCCCACAGCCATCTACAATATTATGAAAATATAATTCCATTTTATACTTCTATAGCCTCAATCTTCTCTGTGCACATACAAAGAGTTTCCTCCTTTTGTCTAACACATTGTCTGTTGTGTCACCCAAATATGGGTGGCACTTCTATTCAAGCATTATTTACTTGCATTAATAAGTATATTTAATCAGATCTAATGGAATCAATAGAAAAATTGTGAAATTTACTAACATTATAGATTACAAAGTGTCTTATTTTGGAGTATATTCATTCTGTATAAAAATGTAGAGAGTTGTAATTCTCAGCTGATACAGCGCGACAGGCAAAGCGTTAACTCGCACCATAACTGCTCAATAAACTAAATATTTATATATTTTATTAGTGTATAATCTCCCTGTAGAACATGGTGCAGTAAAATCGATATGGCGCCATTAATAATTAACCAAGCAAGATTTTTAAACGCTGATCAAGTTCTCAAACAGCCGATACATAATGAACCGGTCGAACGGATGTCGAAAGATTGATATATCGTTGAAACCCCGAATGTTTTACCACGCAATTATTCCAAGGGATTTCCAATTGGAAAGACACGTTCGACGTTGCGAAAGCCGGCTGTCCCCGGGGCCGAAGTGCATGCAAACCAGCCTTATGCATATTCACGAACGATGCCCGATCAAAAGTTGACCGAACTGTGTAAAGCATCAGGGCGAGGTGTCCGGTGCCGGCTATTCTATGAATTCTCACGGAGACTCGATTTGAAAGTACCAATCTATAGGAACGGAACGAGCCGCGAATGAAATCAATGGAGCAAAAGTGTTCTTCGGGGTTGCGAAATCGGATCGGCCAGTCGGGAACAGCCACCTTGCACATGCAAATGCCGGCTGCAACCGGAGTAATGCGTTCGTTCCTCTTCTGATGCATCTTTTCGAACTTATTGCCCTATGTTCTATTATATTTTGGTAATGCCTAATTTTGTTACGTCCTCATTAGGATTTCCTTGAAGACACATTTGGTTGAGTTCAGAATCGCTTTCTATGTATGATAGATATTTTTTCTTCCTAGAAAATCAAACGGTTCACCTAGTGTTGAGGATAAATAATATCAAGTGCTCTGAGTGTTATTTCTCTTGTATCGTAATTATATCATTCGAATTAGACCGCCATCCAATTCCATTGTTGAGAAGCGTTTTTGTTTCTTCTACGCGCGTTCGCATTCACACTGCTCTTTGAATCGCTTCTCTCGCCAAGTGCTCTTTACATTTACATTATACCGTTTCGCTTCCATTTATTTTATTATAAACCACTGACATTCAAAATCTAGACTATTCACTCTAGGATGTTAAAGGGAGGGTCAAAAAATATCCACAGAATTCGAAACATTAGTAGGTATGTTAAAGAGGAATTTATGTAGGATTGCATGACATATTTTTGTCATCACTTATACGAGTATCAATGTAACATTTTCGTCAGTTCGCATGTATTTCACGGACAATTAGAATAAATATAATATCAATTTTGTTCTGGAATGTTATATTGGTTAATAATTTAAGTAGAAACATTATTTCAACCTGCATTCACGCAAGACTTGCTCTTTAAAGATATCATCAATGACGTTGAATTTTTTTAAAAACATATCACCTCAAAGTTACGAGTGAGAAAGAACAATAAAACCGAAAAAAGGAACAGACCTCAACAGGAAATGAACCAAAATTTTCACAGAACCTACCATGAAATCTTCAATAACAATACACATTAACGATTCAGCACAATTTTAAACAATCATCGTAAATTAATTTCATCAATTTCTAATGAAATAATTATCTAAAACATCGTGAAATTGTCAAGCACTTCATAAACACCTATTACAAAATTTCCAATATTTCCATTCAATCCAGTCACAAAAAAGAACACCAAGTATCATAATCAGTACTCTCATCCTGAAAAATTCGAAAAACTTTCGACCGCTCCGAACCGAGAAAAGAGAGGCTGCATGACGTTGAGTGGCGCAACGCGGCGCGGCGCGGCGAGGTCTCGGAGCCGCGGGTCTAACCTCAGTCATTATGCAAATTAATGTTAATTAAAATCAAACAGACATCCTCCGCGTTCGCTGCGTGGCCGCGTCTGTACGTTCGCCCGTGCTCGCACGAGAGATGCTCGTCATCGAAAGTAAACGTCCGCGATACTTTGTCCGAACGTTGTCGCGGCTCGAAATCGGGCCGATCCACGCGGTCGTAACGGGTCCGTTATTGTCAGAGATTACAGGCGACTCAATTCCCCTTATCAAAAAGCCACGCACTCTGGCTGCAATTTCACCGAGCAGCGAGTTTCTTTATCTCTGTCGAGACCGTTTCGTGGCACCGGAGTCTCGCTGTTTACGACGAATAAAAACGTCCCCCCGCATGAGAGACGACGCGCCGTTTATTGTCACTCGGCCAGAGATCGGGGTGTCGGGTTCGAGGAAACCGGTGGCCGTCGATCGAAACGAAGGGAAACGTGCTTCCTAGAAATTTCTAGAAAATTACACGGATTCGCGGCGATTATAATGTCTGTTCCGCGGCACGATTGCTCGTAAACTTCATTTACGCGGAACATTAGTAGAAAGCCGAACGTTCACGCATCCGTCTTTCATTTTCACCGTTCGTCGGTTCAACCGTGAAACGCTGCGGCGAACACCTTTTGATATTTTTTTTTTTTAAGCAACGAGAACCACGGTGCTTCACCCTGTAATTCTGTGTCATTTTTTTACTTTCAATAATTATCTTGAGAATATACAGGATACTTCAGAAGAACGGGCTACACAATTTTAGAACGTGAAGCGATTGCAGCCGTGAATTCCAAAATAGCATACGTCTACTTTTTGACACTGTGTGAGTTATTTGCATGACTGTTTTCAGTTCACTCACAAGACCTGTTCAACGACAATCGAATGACATTCAACAAGATTAATGGAGAATTAAAGAAGATAAACAGAAAAATCTGTTTTTCTCAAAATGTTGGTTGGGTTACAATTGTTGGCATGAACAGGGAAGTGCAGATAAAATATTCCCTAAAATTAAGTCCAGTTACTCAGGTGCTAACATAACATTTTTTCACTTCAAATTGCGTCTGCTTCAGAAAATTGTTGGCTAAAAGATTCGACACAATACATCGCGTAATGAGTCCTGTTTTTACGTCTCATGTTTAAGTCGCTGAGTTTCTTAATCAGTTTCTCAATTGTAATATGAGGAAATATGAAATTGGAACCTAAGCCTTGAACACGTTACTTCAAGCACCAGTTTCAGTGTTATTGGTTATTTTGTTTCATATGTTTCTTGCAGCATTTTAGTTTTTTGAATATTATAACGACTACGGTCAGAACACTACAAGAAGGTACGTGTTGGTATTTGAGTGTAAGTAGTGAGACAAGTTATGAAAGGGTCAGAAACATCTGCAGTGCGACTATGTATAAAGTATCGTGGGCTATGTAAAATATTGTTCTGAGATACCCACGTTAATTGGTTGATTTGTTAGCAGCGGTGTATTGTACAGTCCGTTTTTTTAATAAATCTAGTTAAGGAGGCCATCATGAATCTCTAAGAACAATTTTGTTAGGAAGAAAAAATTGAGTGGACTAGACCGGGGATGGAACCCAGGACCTTCCGCTTTCCGGGGGGATGCTATCCCACAAAGATATTTAATCCACTACCGATCTCCTCTCCTTAAACACAAGACACCAAATGGCTGCCATTTACGATTTTTTATAAAAATTTAAGTTATTAACCCTTTGACGGCGAACAGCGTCAAAAAGCGCCCAACGCAACATGCTCCCTTATGGCGAATAGCGAACGATCGGGACGTTTTGTTTCCAGGCGTTCCAAAATCAAAGGGTTAGTTATAATTAGACTGCGTATATTTATGCAAATGTACATTTTTAGAGTTCAATACTTTATATGTTAATGCAGTTATAGAAACGAATCTTCGACAAAACTGTATCTTGTTCTGTAAATGTTGGAAACCCATATTTTTTATTTTTTCACATTTTAAATGTGCATGTTTCCGATATTCGGGTACGTTAAATTGCATAAACATCCGCAGTCTAGTTATAATTGATTAAATTGTAAGATACTTTGTTAGTGTTACAACTAAAATTCGAATTATCTAGTTACATACAGTACTGACCAGACGATACGCACGCCGTTAAGATTCCATGAACAATTATTCTCGTTCTCCTGAAACCGCTGGAAAATATTCGAAAGCATCCGCGGTTGTATACTTTCCAACGCAGAAGGAGACAGGTACAAAGATTCCGCGCGGAGCATTAATCGCATCAAAGCTCACGAGGTCTTTTGTCTCCGCGTCTACACGGACTCCTACGCGAGCAGCGCGGAGGATTGCACGGTGCATCTGCTCTTCCCCTGAAGAAGTTGAGCACGGTGCACGTGTATATCGGTGAAGGTGCACTTGAAGAGAGTGGGTCGAGGCACGGATGAGAAGTTGTCGAGGAAAGGTGAACCTAGGCGGGCTCACCGAGGTCGTGGCCGTGCATATTCCAATCCTAACGACGTCTCTCCACTCTTACAGCAGATATCTGGGGGCTCGCTTATTGCTCGTAAATTGCGCGTGGCTCCCGACCCGCTTTCTCGTTACTTCTAATGCGACCCCGCGATGTATGTAGATTGCCGGCTCGCTTTTTTCCTTTCCCTTCGTCGCTCTAAAGGCCGACACGACTCGATCACCTGCGACTCTAAATTCGTCTATCGGATTCACGTGATCCACCAATCAGCAGGATTCCATTAGATACCTCGGCAGGCACGGAGAACTTCACGATTACCTCTCGAAGTCAGACAGGATGCTTTCGATCAATTCGAACATCCTATCGGAACTTCAGCGCTAAGTGACTTTTAAAGTCTTGACGTCGACGTCCAAAAGCATGCACAGGGTGTCCTAAGCAACTCGGACTAGCTGTGTCTTTAAAACGGTTAGACATGGAGAAAATGTCGCGAGGCAAAATTAGACGGTGTCGAACACAGCATATTCTGGAGTTAAATTTATCGGTACATCTGAAAAGTGCAATTGCACCTGTTTTTCAAATGGATCTCTTGTACTTTTGGCTGGATGATCAATGCCAGTTTTCACTCTCTACAAAGAAGTACTAAGGTACTTATGCTATAAAACTATTAGTTCAAAGGTTATTATAGTTTGAAATTTGCTATATTATTTCAGTCTATCAGCAGATGACATTGGATATTTATGCTGTGATAAATGTCTGAATAGTCCTCCCTTCAAATTTATAATTGAAATAACTTTTGAACTAATCGTTTTGAGGCATAAGTGCCTTACTACTGTTTTGTGTGGAATAAAAAATTGCATCCATCAGTGCAGCCAAAATACAGGGTTCAGATGCACCCATGCGTATAAATGCATAAACTTAATTCTAGAATATGCTTCACTAGATACCATTTAATTTTCTCGATTTGTAATAACATGATCCATAAACATGCAAGCGGTCATTAAAGTCTGAGATGATCACTTTGGGAGCTCTCCATGAAAGAACATGGATGTTCGAATTATTTTAAAGTGTGTACGGTTTTTCTGAAGCTGGAACGAATTTAGATAATGTTTGCTTGAAAGTACAGTACAGACTCTGGGAAATAATAAAATATTGGGTCATCTACTAAGTAACCTTATAAAAATAAAAATAAATGAAAACTGAATATTATCCGAGCTGTGCACCCCCTTCATGTGGCAAAAATTGCTTTTCATTCGGGAAATACTGAGTTTGCAATCAGAATTTACTAGAAATTTGTTTACATATTATGATGAATACTACCCATAATATCAGCCTTGAATAATATTTTTAAACATCCTGCATATCGTTCAGGATATATTTATTACTCCACACAATGTCTACTTCAACATATTCAAACATATGAAATATTCTCATTTGAAAATATTACAAAAGTAAAATATATATTCTTGCATACGACAGAACAGTAACATATAAGTACAAAAATATCCTCAGCCTAATTACAACTTTAATATCAATAACTTTCAAAATTCCAGGCAATCGTTTAGCTGCCTCATAATAGAAGAATTGCTGATCCATAAAAATTGCAAAACATGGCCAGCAAAAGTCAGTGACCATTCACCCGAGATCGCAAGCCGGAAAACGATCGAAGCTTCCCATTTTTGATATCCGAGTGAACGGATGAGCATGGAATTCTTCCGGGTGACGATCGTTCGCAAAGTCTTCGCCGATGGAGAGGCAAAGGCAACGAGAGGGGCCTCCGAACGGCGACCTCATTGATACACGATGCACCGGAGTTCCTCGTCCCGTAAAAGATGCACCAGGAGAAGCTCAGCGTCGACCAGCGAACCAAGCGGTATCTGTGGAACGGCGACATGGAAATAGTCGCGATAAATCGCTCGCCACGAACTATTCCATTATAAAGAAGCATGCCCCGAGTAACATAGCCGCTCTCTGTGCTTTGTGCAATGGCGCACCTACCTGTACGTGGATCGGCTGCCGACACACGGCCGGCCACGACTAACGACAATCGAGCCTTAAGGATTTCCCTGAAACCCCTACGCGAATCTTGACGTGTATCTCTCCGGCCGCTTCCTTCAATGAATTTTCTGCGCGCGTCGGGAAAAGGGGAAGACACGCGGGAACACCGTTTCCCAATTCCGCGGCAGTTTTATGGAAACCGTTCGCGCCAGTTTCCGAGAAACCTTCCACCGTGTAGCCGGGGTTAAATATGCGTTGAATTTGCCTGGGAATGAAGAGTCCGGCAACCGTGCGGGTTATGAGGAAACTGCCGCTGGGAAAAATGTTTCTTAGAACTGAGACTGATGGAAAATTCGTGTGACGGTATCTCAAGCGTTCATCCGGGAAATTGGAATTCTCTGGTGTGATTCTAAGTTTCTAATGGTACGAGTTTCAATTCTGCAGTACAGTAGAGCCACGCGTATCCGAGCTCCCATTATACGAATATCCCAATGTCTGAACATCCTAATATCCGAACGTTCTATTATCCGAATGTTCTGTTATCCAAACAGCCGTTTCGTGAAAACTTATGTGATTCAGCAGCCAACAAAATATGGGATGCTTAAATATTGAAACAAACTGTCAATTTTGTCGATCACAATAACTTTCGCACAAAGTGGCGAATAAATGATGCGTTTAGGATCCCATCGATCTTATAGATTCATGCAAACTAAAATTGTTACGATCACAGAAAAATCCGAGACTGACCACTTCCTAGTTGACTGTACTCTCCAAGATTCAAAAATAAACAATCAGAATACTCCAAACCATTGATTACAAAAACAACTCGAACAGCAAACAAACCGAACGCACTCTCCCCTGCGTTTAAATTACAAAATGGATGGTCGCGTTGCGATTCAAGGAACGGAGGCCATAGATCTCGTCTCGCGTTTACGCGTAAAGCAAGACGAGTTGTGCACGAGCTTGCAAGCACGAGACGCATCGACGTACACGGTGAACCCACGAACCGAGGCACGCCTGTTATTACTCCAGCAGATTGATGGAATCAAGCAACCAGTGATTTCGTGGCGGAATCAGTGAGAATTAATACCGGGCTATTAATTTCCCCGCGCACAGAAGGGAGGCGAGCAGTTGGAAAAGGCATTGGTACCGGTTCCCTCCGCATGATTTAGACAACGTTTCAGTTCTTTTTTCTCCACGTTCGATACGCGGCATCGGACCCTTCCCAGCCAGGTCGATCGCTGCCTGATGAGGATCAGTCAGATTCATGGGCGCTTAGCGCGAATTGATGCACGGGCATTAATTACGCGATCGGGTTCTACGCTGCGTGGCCTCGATCGTGTCGAGGTCGACCGTGAGGAAGATCCTTGGCCCAAGGATTCGTAACGATTCATCAAACATCTCCGCGGGAGTGCGTAGGAGAGCGGACCTCCGCGGGTCATCGTTCCCATCCGTGTACCGCAGACGATAGAGACTAAATGGCGGATGCCCTGTTAGACCGGGTCCAGACGATGCATGAAAAATCGTGAAACACACGGCACGCCTAATGTAAGAAGCGTTGCTCATCAGGGGCATCTGCGTGCGTTGCATCTACTTATGTGTACGGTCAACTTGTGTGTGTACCGAGTGTCAACGTCTATTAACATTTTGCACTCGACTGTCCACTTATAGGGGACATCTTAAATGTATCAAATAACTCGAATGTCCCGTCTAAGGGGACACGAAAGAACTGCAGGTAATTATTGAGAAAAACTTATGCAAATGCAAAATTTGAGTTGCTGGTAGGTGATCTGAGAAATCTCTCGGACTGCAAAGGGGTAAACGAAATGAGAAATCGAAAAACGGGTGTTTGGTAACCTTATAGTTTTAAGGGATACATTGTTTGTGATATTTGGATCTTGTTAGGAGAAATTGAGTCACTGTCTGACCAAGTGGAGGCGTATCTGCAATAGTATTTCTGTTAGCCTTATACGAGTTTTAATATTCTGTCATGCTATATGCTATATCATTAGACCTAACAGCACTGTAGAGTATTCTAACGCCTTCAGCCAGGTACTCTACAGTAATTGTAAACCACCTACTGCTACAAACAGCAGCCAGCCTTAGAACAAACCATGCACACCGTACGGAAACCCTTTGTAGTCGCAACGGGATCTCAGAACAAGCTCGAGCTTAACCGCCCCTGCTTAACTGCGCCTGCTTAACTGCTTGCCAAGTATCGCACACCCCGGAGAAGTCATGTAATTCTTAGTTGCACCAACGACACGGCACGTGTAATCGGCTTGTAAATTTATAAACGACCCCCGGAGCTAGTCACGACTCGGGACCATACTCGAGTCTCGCGGCAACTACCTGGGAACCGTCGAAACCTATAACATCGTGTCCGACGTGTCAATCCAGCCAGCCGGGGACGCTTCTAATAGGGAGGCGCTAATGATACGGGCATTGTCGCGTTTAATATCGTTGTCACATGCGCTGATAATAAATATCGACTCCCCGGGCCTGGTCTGTGGCTCGGTTTTCAGTGTAAATGCAAAATCGCGCGTAATTTATGCTGGCAAGCAACACGCCAGACCGAGCGAACCCCCGCGGCGAACTCGCAACGGCTTCATAAAGCGTACACCGCACGCCGCAACCGCAGACGTGCCACCGCCGCACGTTTACACGCACCCAATAATGCTAACCTACCGTCAGCCACGGCTGTTCAGGCCTGTTCTTGCTGGAACGGTTAACGGAGAACTTTTTGGGAGCACCCCTAACTCTTTGGCTTGTTCAGAGTACAGCGGTGTCGCGTTAGCTGAACGGGACTTTGCCTTGTTAGCTGACCATCTCTATCTTCACCAGTTCTGGAACTGATTCAGTGGAGCGAGCCACAGGTGTTACGATAGAGAAGAAACATACCTGGGATTTCCTTGTACTCTACCTTCCTTGATAGCTGGCTAAATGTGGTCCCAGCCATGGCCAGCAAATGCGACAATACTGTATTTAATTTTAAGGGAACTATTATGTATTGCTACAGTTAACCACTTGCGCTGGAACGAAGTGCTGGACACTTCATTTGCAATCTGTCTTAAAACGGGCAACGACGTGTCCTACACGCCGCGTAATTCCGTTCAGTTTCACTCATAATCAGTGACAAAATAGGCGACGAGAGGTCTCGCTGCAGTGAAATTGAAAAAAATTTAAAGTTTTTTCTGCCCCGTAATGAATTTTTGCTATAAAGTGGATATGTCACACGGGCCCGCTGATTAAATACCAGCGCAAATGGTTAATACTGTTTGAGGCTTCCAGGTGTAAGTCGTGTCTAGGAGGAAAAAGCTTCCAATGTTTCGCCAGCATTGCAGCTAGCTTCATCAGGAATCTGAGGATCTGAGGATGCACTGATGTGCATCAGAATGTTCACTGTCCCTTTTTTAATTGATCGACCAACTAAAAACCTGATTGGCTGATCAATGATTCCGAACATGAAGATAGAACATAACATATACTTGAATTGGCGAGGTTTGGAAGTTCTGTGCCCAAGAGTTCATCTATCATCGTACCGTTTATATGACCTTTCGATGCATCAATTACTATTGATATAGAGAAGTTAGCAATGCTAGAGTTTCCCAGTATCAATAAAACAATCTCATCCTACCATAAACTCTGTATAATTACTAAATCCTTGACTACTACCTCACCTGCTTCGGTCGCAACACAATACCTACATTCTGCATTCAGCAACTACGTCGATTCAGTTCTATATTACATTATAAACACCTTAAAATCCCTTAGAGCACACGAATTCCAGCAATGTCTCCTTTCCTTCCTCAGAATGACTCGTCTATCAAACAAAAAGGTTCTACAGCAGAACGGCAACAGTCTCACCAAAAACTCAAACAGAACTATCTCTGATGGGAATTATACATCTCCAACACACAATGCAGACTCAAGAAACCTCGTTCGCGCCTGCAACGCTCTGTCGGGAACAAAAGCAGCAAAGAACAAGAAGAAGATCGAGCGAAGCGATGAGGTTTCGCGAGCTAGCCGCGGCGATGAATAATCACCGGGCAGCGAGTGATATTAATGCTCGCGTAAGGGGTTAATTTAACGTTGTTACCGGCCCCGAGGGCATTAGTCTAATTGATTCCCAATTTCCCCTGTTCCGAAGAATGATAAATTGGGCGTAATGGCGTGCATTTTCCTTGAATACACGCAATCATAGTTCGCAGCCGGGTAATGGTCAATTACGGGGGAACGGTGGAAAGGTTCTCCGAGCCGTTCGGGGAGCACCAAATTGAGTGCCTATTGATCAAGAGAGCCTTTCCATCGCTCTCGATGCCTGCCACTGAATGAAATACTCACCGCGTGTCTAAGTGGAAGACTAATTGCGCGTGTTGTGGACAGGTGGAGCCGTCATCCGTCGTGCTTAGGGACGCTAATGAGTGCGATTCCGAGGGAAATTTAGAGCGTCGCCGGGGCCGCGACCTCGAAATTTTCCCTTCGAACGCGACGCTCCGCTGCTTTCCGTGACATTTTCGCGAAAGAAACGCCTCGCCGCCGTGGCGTTTCATTCTCACGATGAAAATGTCACGGTGCCTTCGATCATCGGAATCCACTATTTTTAGAACCTCCTCGAGTTGTCGCGCGCATTCCAACGGGGCTATTTAATCGGTAGAACATTATTTCTAAGCATTTTTTCACTTTCGATTCTACGCCGTCTGCTGCGTTACCTTCGAACATGATTGATATCGTAATTGAGAGTTCGTGTTGGGTTTGCTAAATCATGCTTTTGTGTACTTTGTTTTATTGGTGGAAATGGTTCCCCAGTTCATGATAGGCCGTGTCACCTAAATTTGATAATACTGAAGATAGCGAAAAATGTGGCTGGGCTTGTTTTAATCCGAGTGCTGGCAACGAAGATATTTCAGGTTCATCAAGTTTTTCTTAAATGAATTAATATGTAACTGTTTTTTATTTGTGTTATTATTTATTTTTAAATAATGTTCTGGTGACTCAAAGCTCAAGAATTTTGGTAGAACATTCAAGGTGGATTACAAGCAATTACCATAATGAATATTAAGGGGAGATGGAAAGTGTAAGTCAGACATTACTGCGTCTGAATAACTTACAATTTATTGTTCTAAATAAGTCCAAACTGAATATCCATTTGTTTTATAAAATTTACTGTTAGAATAAACAGTTTCTTCCTACTTCATTCGTAATATACACCGAGTGCGTTGACCAAATCGTAAAGTTTTGGAGATGTCATTTATTTTTATTTTGTACGATTTTAAATGACCTTGTAAGGTAAAACTTTCTAACTTCAATCGTTCAAAACAAGATATCAGAACCATGATCAACATTAGAAGAACTATGTACGTAAATTGACCTAATTTCTATTGTTTGTTCTTCTATACCTTAAACCTTTGGACCTTTGAGTCTCGCTATTTGTGATTTTTAATGCATCGATGAAATCTATATTGAAAGCGAAATCTTCATCCGTAATCAATATACTTTATAAGTCTGTAACCGACTTACATGTATAAACAATGCGAAAATTGAGATGAAGAATCACAGATTTCGATTTAATCTTCTCTCTGGCATATTTTTCTGTCGAAATTTCGTCTAATTCTCTCGAACCACAGAACAAAGAAAAACACTCAATACCTATAAACTTTGACACACCACCGGCTGATGAAAAATCCTTCCAGTATTAAAACATTACTTCTAGCTTGTTGATGTGTACAACATTTTGTGAGCACAAGACTCAAGAGCTCGTTAAAATTCTTCCCATTAAAATTGATTGAAAATTACTGCATCCGCGAATAAACGCGGAAGGTAGAAATCCAAGCAAACTCATATTGGCGATTATTAGCTGGTTCGCGTCCCGAACCCATTGTTCCCTCGTTAGCGCCTCGTTCGAAAGAATTTGTGATCATCGCGCGGTTCTCACGTGTGCGGGTTGAACGTTGAACAATCGTATACACGGAACGGAGGCTGTAATGGGGACGAATCGTATCGACGGATGCGGTCTCGTGAAATTGTGAAAAGGAGCTGGAGAATCGGAGCCAATAACGCCTCCGCGTGGCGGTTCGCTAAATAAGGCAGCCGGTCCAGTTCGAACGTGGGTTGTTCGGTGGTTCTACGATTTTTCATCGACCACCGAGATAACAGTAGAAAATTGCCAGCTCGCCCCGTTAGTATTATTGCCCGCGTTATTGTGGGAAATTGTTGTCGATCGAATCAATGAGAGGTTATTAGGCGCCTCGAAGCTCCACTTTCTGTATTATTTCCTCTGTGTCGAAGTATATTGTGGAAAGTCTGAACAGAAGTAGGTTTTCCACCCTTCCGAATGATGGAATTATTTTCTTACTCATTTCCAACAGTCAAATGTAACCCTTAAAGTGGAAACCGGTGGAATAGATTTTTGTTCGTATAGAAGGGGAGTTGAATTTTGTAGTAAAATAGGTTTTCTAAAGAATCCACTTATGTAAGCTCTTCTACGGGGATCTTGTAGTTTAATACAATACGTTATAATAGTTTATTTGAGAAGGTTTAAATTTCTAAAAGTTCCTGCGAATTCTTTAGAGTTTCATACAAACACAAACTCACCAAACAGCATCGTACCAATTTCACCAGGCCAACTTACTGAAGACTTACCTGTAACATAAAAAAATTAAATATTAGTGACGAATTAACTAAAATTTAACATTTTATTTTATTTAAATTCAACCCTAAAATATTATCCTCAACTCTTCTCCTTTAATTATTATTCAGTAGATACAACTCATTTTGCGAGCTTCCTAGATAACCAATTACTTGTCTGTGGGGAAACAAAGTAACCTGAAGTAATCGAATCACCTCGACACGGAAAATCTAAAATCGATACACGACAGTTAAAGAAGAAACTTCAATGAACTTCATTAGGAAAACCGTTCTAAATTCCTAATTTCTCAGACAATCGAATCTGGAGGAATTATTGGATCAGTCAAACGAAGTTTTCCGGATGACCAATTAAACATCCGTTTCGAAAAACCAAATGAACCTAAATTAACCGAATTATCCCGTTATAGAAAATCCAAAATCAATGAACAAACAGTAAAGGAGAAAAGTTCAGGATATTGATCAGGAAGACGGTTCTGAATTCCTAATTAGGCAGACGGTCAAATTTCAAGGAGTTATCGGATGAGTCAAATGAAGCTTTCCGAATAATCAATGAAACATCTGTTTCAAACGTCCAAATTCTCCTCAATTAATCAAACCACCTTGTTATAGGAAATTCCAAACCATGAACGACGGTAACAGAGGAAAATTCACGATACTGATCAGGCGGATGGTTCTAAATTCCTAATTTGTCGGACAATCGAGCCTCAAGGAGTTATCGGATCGGTCAAACGATATCGTCCGGCAGTTATATCTATATCGACGATTATAATCGTGTCGTGCATCGCGGTCTCGTTGCCTCGTTAGCACCGAGCATATCGTCTTAACCAACGAGGTGTTTCCTTACTGCCTACCATACAGATAGAGAATCTTCTTGTTCAGTCACTTGTTCCTCGCCGATTACATCGCTATGTAAATTTATCGTCGCTACGTGTGTGCGACTGCCCTTTTTCCTCCCCTTTCCCTCCCTCTCTCCCTCTGGTCGTTACGTGTATGCACGATTACGATGTCTCTTATTCAACTGTGACGTACGAGCGATTATTCGAGTAGCCACTCGGTCTCGGAGCACCAAAAGCGAAATCCAATAGGGTGAACCCTTCCGGTGATACTCAGCTAGAGTTCGGTTCACCACCGAGTTGCAAGGATAAATTTAATCCGTTAAGTTCAGCAAGCAGGAGGTTCGTTTCATTGATTTATTTATAATGTAATGGTTTGTTGTATTGATTTAATAAAGAATTAATTTATTACTTATGTTTTTGTTTTTAAAATGATCTCCTTTAACTTTTAGATTGCGGCACCTTCTCAATGAACATTGTTCGCTGTGCGTGGTTTGATAACAGCTGACAAACAACGGTAGATTTATTTCATTAATTTCTTTTGTCACGCGTAATTCTAATGTTTAATAACATTAAGTCCATTAAGAAAATTCATCATTGTAGTTGCTGTGAAATATATTTATTATTTTAAATGATGTTAAATATTAAATTATAATATGGTAATGTATTTAACATTGCTTGTCAAGTAAAATATTTTAAGATTATTTTAAACAAATTTCGTGTACAAATTTCTCTTGAATTGGACGTAACCTTGTTGTTGTTGTTAGTATCGTTCGAATAATTATGATCGGTAGTACACCTGATTATAGGGAGGACATAGGAAGAAAAATACGATTAAACTTGAAAACTAAATCAACGACAATCCCAGACGAAATAAGATAGGGTATCGTAATTAAAGAAAGAATTCTTTCAAATTAATCGAAGATACAACGGAACCTTTTTAACTAGAAAAAAATAAAGTTGTCGTAAACTAAGTACATCGAGAGGTTCTATCCTGATAACCGAAGGAGACGAGTTAACTCGTCACTGGAAAATCGTCCTGCAGTCAACAAAACCAGACTTAATTGCTCCTACAGTATTTCTTGTTGAGTATCTTAATCTGTTAATGTAATAAGATGAATTATCTCGTCATTCGACGATCCCTCCAGGATGTGAAAGACAGATTAAATCGTCGCTTGGAAATCGTCTCACAGTGAACAAAACAGGGTTCAATTGCTCATGGAGTATTTGCTACTGAATATTTTATCCCGTTAGCGAAGCAAAACGAATTAACTCGTCATTTCGGGGAGTTAATTGGTACTCACTTCTAGCTATAAATAGGCGACATTTCTAAACGAAGAGTGATCGATTGACAGTCAAAAATAAATATAACCGTGAACGATAACTCTGCGCGGCAATAATCAATATCTTCTTAACATTTCTGTATAAGGTGAATTTCATCAGGAATAAATTAACATTCCTTGAGCGTGCAGCTTTCCAAAATTTCAACATTGCAATTTGCGTCATCCGGCTCCACGAGTGGATATCAATTACGCGCACGGCCGCTACATTGTTTATTAATGAACGATGATTTCCATGATATTTTTTTCCCCCGGGTAGGATAATAAATGCCTGCCATAAACGGACGTCGGTCACGAAATCCCCGGGTGAAATTTTTCTCAGCGGGAATGATTGACTCCGCGAGGATGCCCCATTACACCGGGTCCGTGAACGCTCGCGTAATTGCAGCGCCGCAACATAATCGCGCCGATTAATAGCCGATCGATTAATTAAGCCGGTAGAATAGTCATCGTCCGTATGATGAATAGAGATTTGTTATTCGGCCGGCTGAAGGTTGTTGAACGAACGCGACGCCGGTGCATACGTGCGTGTAAACGCGCGAGCTCGCGAGTCCAGCCATTAATTATGATAATTGATTCACGCGTTCGGGAATCGAACCGGATGAAATACCGGAGCATATCGTGGGAGACCAGAGATTCTCTTGCGTGAATTATAATCGCGATTCCCTCGAACAGACTTTGCTTCTCACAAAACCGTGCATGGATTCAAACATTAACATTTTTGTAATTAACACGTTGAGTATTGCGCGTGTCATCGGTAGTGTACCACTTTTAATTTTATCAAATAACTGATAGTGAGTACTCCTTTGAAATTTGGAGTAACATTTATGTTGCAATGATAGTATAAGATAAGGGGTACATTATCAAGTAGATAAACATTTATATGTTCAACGATATAAGAAGCGATTTTCACGTGTCTGACCAGTTACGGAATTTTCCACTTAAGTACTCAAAGTGTTACGTTGACTGTTATAGGGGCAGTTAATTTGATTAAATGATTCTTCAAATATACGTGATTATTATATTCTGCGGTAATTTTTATATTGTAGTAGTAATATAACATAACAAGTATACCATAAGCGTGCAAGTTAAAAATTAATAAAAATATGATAATTGAAAACTGAAGAATTTTGCTACATAGTTTGAGGCGGAAGTTTGTCTTCGCTAGTACTTCAGTAATTTGCTCGCATACAATTTTATTTTCCTAAAGATGATCACTAATACTTCGGTTTTATTTGCACAAAGAGAACAACAATGTGATCTTGTACGCTCTAAGGCACAAGGTAGAATATTACCCGGTTTCCTGGACCAGGGCTTAGGCTTCTGTTTCAGAAGCTGAGTTCTGAAAATCTATTCCGTTTAATACTATTCTCTTTTATCTTGGGAATCTTCTTAAATTAAGAGTTTCACAATTTAGAAAGCTTCTCCTACAATCAACCCGATTTCGAATTTTTTCTCAATCTAAAACATCAATCTTTCTCCGAAGAGCAAGCCGAATACTTCTCCGGTCCTGTCCGAATTCAAAGCTAACAATTAACCACATTTCAGCCTCCAGTAAAATCCAAATAATTGCAAATTGTGTTCTCTGCAAGTTTACGAGACACACAACAGTAATACAGTAGACACCCCCTTATCCGACCCTGCTTTAATCGGCCACATTTTCTTTCACAGGCCCAGCATAAAAATAATTGACAATTCCAAGTTACATAGCTCATTAGTGGCGCACAACAATTATCATACAGGAAACTTTAATCGAACGAACGAGTACATTCCTCGGACTTAATTTTAAAAAAAAATAAAAGGAAAATGCGGAAAGTATAAAGAATTTAACTCAAGAGTTCTTCTCATTATTCTTCTTTTTTCTACGTAATCGAGCATCGACTGCTGTAATCATTTAGCCCGGGGCCCTACAGTTTTAGGTTGGGTCTGAACCACCACATTGTCAGTAGCGTCACAGAAGCACTAAAGACGGTCACCCATCCTAGCGCTGATCCATGGAGTTCTGTTCTTATAGCCGCATATTGAAGCTTAATAATATTGTAAATAATAGTACAATATATATAATTTGATTTCCAACCGATTAACCAGCCACTCGATCACCCAGGCAGAGGTCCAGTCCCATAGGTACCCCTTAAGAGGGAATCTACTGCAATGAATCGAGAGAAAGAGTATGAACCATGCTCACTCTTTTTCTGAAGGCCGTATTTCTTCGGACGTGGCAATAATACTCCTAACACAGAAGGATCGATAAAGGACACGGAAGGAAGGCAAGAATAGGCCGATCCGAACACAATCAACGCGCATCGTCGAGAGAAGGAAAACGTTACGAGGCACCGCTCACGGCCGATTACTCGATCCGCCATGTGAATCAGCTTTGGCTTTAATAAATGATCCTTCCTATTATGAGGATGGACAGCGAGCGGATAGCTCGATAGCCTCGATCTTCCGGAAAAGGGAAAGTCGGCCTAGGCCGGATTACTCGTACGGTGGATTCTTCTGGGCCCCGGCCTCGAAGAACCTCAAGCGTGTCGCGTGTACGAACGATCAAATCGACGATCATACCGGAACATCGGCTGCTCGATTTTTTAGTCCTTAGATTTATTGTGCCTCCGTGAGCACCGGGACCTCCGTGTAAAAGAAGCATGCCAGACATTATGGTTTCGTAGTTGAAAAATCGTGCAGGAGGATGATACGGTTGCGTGGCGGAGTTGATGTTCAAAGCACGCACTGTGAACGCGCCATAAAGGAGTACGTTTCTTTCTCCGGAGGCTTTAACTAATTGATGTACCGCTTGCAAAACCTTTGATGCGTCGTGTATTGTGAGAAATATTGTTTTTTACGAAACTTTTTGGACGATTAGAGGCTTGCCGTCGTTCAAATATGCTGCTCAATATAATTAGAGGTTTCTGTAGAGGAAAGATATAAGTGCTGAATATTTTGAAAGCGCAATAGATATTACTATTGTAGTTATTTATAGCATAAGTGGGATTTTTGTAATACCTTTGGCATATGATTATACTACTGCCAAAAGAGAAAGGAAAATTATACCAATTCTAAGCGTAACTATAAATAAACAAACACATAGAAATGTCAAAGGAAACAGAATGTAAGGGAGTAGAATTTTAAAAACATGTATGAGAGTAATAAAAATGAATGTAAAATGAATTATGTTAAAGTATAGAAATTCAAGGAAAATATTATAGTATTATATGACCAGACATTCTTCTATTTATGATACTCATAGTGAATTACTAAAAATCATCGAGAAACCTGATTTATTAATTTTTTCGTGTAGTATATTCAATATAAAAACTACTGTATGTCTTTGTAACAGACTTTGAATAATATAATAATAATTTTAAATGAAGCATTCTGTTAAACACGAACGTCGGACACTTTACAATATACTGTCTTTTAATTTAAATCCTGAAACGAAAAAATTGTAAACTATTCGATCTTATAATTTATGTTTTATATTGTTATTTCGACGTTAAAGCTCTTCAGAATTTCATAAGAAATAGTATTATTTATTTAAATGAAACCATCGACGTCGGTCACCGGTGACCTTCACGGTATCCAACGCGTTAAAAGAATTTCACGATCGTTGTCAATCTAAATTTTTAACAACAAGTAAATCAGTTTTAAACTGTTATCACGTGTTGGACACGCCTTGTACTCCGATATCAGTGATCCGTAAAAAATGTTCTATAGCTTTTACGACGCTCTATCGCCCCTTTACTGCGTCGTTTATGTCACAGCAAAGCTAAATATTATCATTTATCGCACCTGTGAATTTGTAATTGCCTCCAATGGAAATTCAACGGTTCTCGTAAAGATAACTAATAAATAAACTATTTTATATCCACTAGCGAAGAACCAAAAAAAAAGTAGAGAAGGAGACAGGGAACGAAGGAAGATAAAAATACTAGCTCATCCTATAAATAATGTCGTTTTTAAAAGTAACGTCAGGAGTAAATAAATTAAAAATGATAGGTGCTTCTAATTAACGAGATTCTGGCCATATTTAATAATTTTGATACACTATTCATATGTGCCGGTGATTATGAAAGTACCCTAAGACATATATTTTTTGTTTCGAGATATTTTGACTTTTTCGGTTTAATATACGACTGTTCTGCAAAAATGCTTCAATATTACTGCAATGTAACATCGATGTAGCACAAAGTAAGTGATAAATTCAATTCTTTTAGATATTTGACTTACGGTTAATTCTTTGTCCCTCCTTCAAAAAGTTTTTGCTAAATTCAGCCATGCGAATCATTTCAAACAAATTTCAAGTAATCAGTGTCATTGAATTCATTTGTCAAGTGAAATATTTGCCGATTATGTTACTTAAGTGTTATCAGTTTCATGAATTTTCATTGATATAATTTAAAATGAACGTTTACAGTTCACCACAAGCATAATAAAATCGTTACTGCAAAAACATGAATAATATCCTCACATACATGTTCCATTATATTATACAAGGTAAAAAGATGATACTATTCTTGAAATAACCTGGCAGAAACAAGAAAAAAAACCGTCGGAGCGATTTCAGCATCGACGAGTTTCTATGGATTAATCAAACGGTAATTAACGAACACTCGTACAGGCAACCGGCGACACAAGAAATCCGCGATTAGGGACTCGACGTTCGCCCGCATCGATCATCGGCTGTCATTTCGACCTCTCGTCGGGAAAAATCGCGGGTGAAACCGCTTTTACGCCGCGAGAATCCTCCCTCGATGTACCAAGTCACTGCGCGAAGGTAATTAACTTAATTACCGCTTGATACGGCAACGAGCCTCACGGAAGAACCGCCTGCGCTGTACGCCACGCTCAGTCGCCATGCAAATGAATTTTGCAAGCTGTTTCGTGAGTTCGAACGCGTATGCGCGAGATTTTCCTAATCCAACCACTCTTTGCTATGTCCAACTCATCGTCTACACCGAGTCAGCTTGTTTTCTTTAACCCTCTTAGTACCCCAGAGACGATATATCGGCTCCGCGGGTTTTTCGAGAAATACCCTGAGCCGATATTTCAGCTTTTCATTTTTTCCAATTTTTTTTGTTCACTATTGATTACAAACTTTAATTTAAAGAAAATAATTTTATTCTTTTCTTTATATAAAACTACATACATTTCACAATAAAATACAGAATAAGCGTGAAGTTATCTTCATTTCTGGGAAAAGTATGTTAATTTTATATATTAATTGTTATATATTCGGACGAATTATCACGTCAGCGTGTCTTATTAAAATATATTTTATTGATCACACATTTTGGAGTTTCAGAGCACTGAAACAACGAAACAATTGACATCTAACATATCATTGCAATGAAATGTTCAGTTTAACGTATATTTCGCCGTGGCAAATTTTATTACATGGAGCACGTTTTTACCGAAATTTTCAAGGCTCAATGGATTAACACGTTGAATGTCACAGTGGAAACTGCCATACCTAGTCAGACACATCGTAATATACTCTTTAAGTATAAGACGCGAGGGAAAAAAATACTTCATTATTTAAACATATGGTGTTCACTTTATATTACGTATTATTATAATAATAATGATGTTGAGAATTGTATAAGAATTTTTAGTTATTTAATCGAATAAAATTAGAGGCGTCGGCCTCGTAATTGTTGCGCCTGCATGGACATACATTACTTAAAAGTAAAACTGTGTTTTGGTATACTCGCGGGTTTCCAATAGTCCTCATAGACGAGACAGTCTTTTTATAGTACGGACAATTGTCGAAGGTGGAAATCACAGGTACGGCCCTGCGCAGTTGACGAGTTTGAACGTTTGAACCGGTGTCAAGTGTGTTCCCTCGTAAACGCGGAGAAACACAGGAGACAAGCGGAACGTGCGTACAAAGTGTTGTTTAATTCCCTCGTAAGCACTCGACAAGAGTTTTGTGAGTTTGCTAATCCTTGCGAATGTGGCGGGTTTCGCTGAAAGCGACGAGTTGTTTGTATGAATTACCAGTTAATAAATCACGGACGCGAGAGGCTTCAACCCTGACGTGCCGATGCGGAGACGTAAAATTAGCTATCCACTTAGCGAAACGGAATGAAACGAGCGTTAACATAAAAGAATCGATATTAACGCCTTATCGAGGGAGCCAGGCTGCTGATTGCTTGCACACGACGCGGGAAATGGAAATGCGCAAATGCGGGCTGTAAATTCGTTCGATCGGTAGAGAAACTGGTAACTTACAGAAGTTGTGACTATTGTAGAGGCGCATAGCCTAGGCGCTTTAGGGCCACTTATCCTTCTTGAGTCCAGCGTACAATGTTTAATAGTTTTCGCTTTCATTTTAATTTTTAAAGTGACAAGACCTTTAAAGAAGGACTTCACATGTATTATATTTCAGCTTGAATAAGTAGATGAGCAGCGATCTTGGAGTGTCTATTTACTATGCCTGCAGTATAGTATGAGAAGAGAATTTAATGAAAATAGTAACGATTAACACGTGTTCATTAACCTTCTATAACGCTTTGTGACTTGAAAGTTACATACCTAGTTTATATTTTTAATATCTCATTTCGTTTATTTACCATTACATTTTTATCATTTTTATTTCGTTTGCACACTTGTAACACCCACTACAGAAAGAAAGTTTGAAGAACTCAAGCACTACTGTCATCTAGCACAAGTTTGTTACGGGATATCTATCTTAACAATACAGACAACAATAAATAATTTTGTAGGATTCCATGGAGCATCAGAAACGTATATTTTTCGCATTCTGTGAATCTTAGATTCCACAGCCCTCTCCCCTGCACAGGCTAAGGTTAATGTAAAATAAACACACAAGGATGTTTCAACAGCTCTGACAAGTAAAAGCTATGAACAAACAGATCAATTAACCCTTTGCACTCCAGAGGCAACCCTCAGGGTTCACTTCGTTTAATGCAGACGCTTCGCCTGGAGGGTTTGTTCACTATAGGGAAGTAGCAACTCAAAGCTTCTATGCTAAAAAGTTGATGAAATTTTCTCCAACTAACATGAAAATAAATCATACATAAATTAACGGATAGAACTACTTTATTTCAATATTTCATGCATTTTTATACTTTACACGATCTAATATTAAATGAGAGTTACTTCTCGAGAGCAGAGAGTTGAAATACATTATTCTATATAAATTATTTGTGTGTTAGTTGTACAAAATTTCATCAACTTTTTAGCAAAAAGGTTCGAATTACTACTCTCCTATACCGAAAAGACTTTCGAGTACAAATTCTTCTTCACCATGCACTCCCTACTTCATCTGTAATTTACCCTAATTGCATTCTACAGCGGACGGTATCAAACAGCGATCGAATTCTGTGCGTGTACCAGCAAATTTCCGGAATTTCTCAGGAGGCGCCTGACCTCATCCTTTACCGTGGAATTCCAAAAATGATCGACATGCCGTCGTGTCATCAGCGACGAACAGACACGCAGGTGCACGGAGCGGAGCGATCGCGGAGAGCTGATCGATCGAACGTTCAATTATTAGCGATTATTATTCATCGGCGTGAAAGTTGGCCGGCTCTGCCACGAGGCGTGGCGTGGGAGTCGCGCGCCAGAGATATGTAAATAGCTCCTCGTCGGAAATTTCACGGCGAGCCGTTTCTTCCCTTTGGTGATGATACGGGAACCGACGGCCCAAAGGGTGCCCTCGGGCTGATCATTCCGCCACAGAATATTAAAAACGCATCGCCTGCCTGTAGAAAATAAATTCCGCGTAAGAAAGCCAGACTTTGAAAATATCATGGAATCTCAACTGTTGTAAATAAATTCTGCCTAAGAAAGCCAGACTCTGAATATATCATGGAACCTCAACTGTCGGAAATAAATTCTGCGTAGGAAAGTCAAACACTGAAAATATCATGGAATCTCAATTATAATATTTGTAGGGCTTTGTTCTAAACGGATGCAAGTGAACACGTTCGAACAGTTCGTCGAACTCTCCCTAGGCTCTACAGTCTCGTGAACACTAGCAAACAACTTGAGACATTTTTTGTGAGTGTTGATGTCAGCGCCAGTGTAGACACGCTTGAGATCAACTGTTGTAAATAAACTGAACTTGATGGCTTCAGTCTCAGGCGTGTTTACACGGACGCTGATATCAACTCTCGTAAGAAATGTCGCAAGTTGTTTGGTAGTGTCAATGAGGCTTAACACGTTGAACGCTGTCATGGTCAACACCTCCAATTTAATTTAATTAAATAATTATTGATTCATGTAACATTCTGAGCAAACTACATACTGAAACAATAATGTAGGAACAGAAGAACACGACTGAGTACTCAAATGTTTTTTTTCTTTACGAATAGTATAAGAAATAGTAACTTATATCGTGTCTGATTAGGTGTGGTCGTTTTCACTGTGGCGTTCAATATGTTAAGAAATGCGTGAGTGTTATATGTGTGAATGTGTACACGTGAAAAAAAAACAGTTTCAGTTAGAAACTATTAAATTATTTATTGTTACCATAATGGTAGGGCTTGCTGTGCTTGTAAGTTATTAAAAATTATATCCTTTAAGTATAAAGCGGTAGGTCAATAAATCTATTCTATTCTTTCTTTCTATTCTATTGTGGTGTCCTCCTACCATTGTAACCTGTTGCAGAACGTTTATTTATTTACTTGTTTATGCGGGGTGAATCCTTTAGCCATGAATAAGCTGCACGAACATAACAAAGCGTCACGATGTCACTTTTAACAGCTTCCAGAATATTTTGCTAATAATGCAAGGTAGACCCATGAAAAAAAACAATCTGTATACACATATTATTCGGAGGATTACAGATCCTGCTTGTTAAATCAATCGGTTATCTAACACGAAACACTTCAATACTAAACAATTTCTCAACTTTTTAGTTGGACTATTACGATTATTTAATAATAAAATCCGAGTACCAGAAGCTCGTCCATTAGTAATTTGAAACACAAGTACCTGTACCATTAAAACATCAAACCAGGTCAAAGCACTTGCGATAAAATGTATTTCACATAATTAATTAATGAGTCCATTTCTTCCCACGTTTCTTGAAACAAGTTGCAAAAACTTTCGCTCAGATACTGAACAACAAATGCACAACATCGAAGAATCATATTTTGCAAAAAAAAACTGTCGACAATACGGTAGTATCGTAATCCGTCAACTTAGGCAGACGTAATTGACAACAAACTGCACATCAATGTCTGCAGACACCATGTACACGTCTTTTTAGCTCCCGACGCGTGTCTCCATTTCAGATGCATGCCTCCGCAGCTCGTCTAGTGGCTCGTAAATAAATCGACGTTTCGTTTCGAACGGAGAATCATATTTACGAGCCTGGAATCGCGTTTAATGATAATGTTCAACGAGCAAAAGTCCGCACGATTTTCACCGTAAGCATAGGGCGATACGTTTGACGGGGGCGTTGACACCCACACCGGACATGGACAATGAAATGCACAGGAAAGATCATCGGCTTCCACGCCCAAACGGTTATCTCCGCTTTCGTCTCTTTCTCTTGTCTCGAGGGCACGCAAGCGTGGCCAATTAAAAGCCGTTCGCCTCGCGTGTATGCAAATCAAAATTTTTCCACGCCGAGGACATCCGATCCGCTCGTAATCGAGCCTCAAATTGCTCCTATTGTACGCGGATTAACCTTTTTCTGAATTACCGCATTCCCCGTGTTATTCTTCGGCGTCGCGTCCATTGTGGCTATTGTACGACCGCTGACAAGCAATCTCTGATCAAGCAGACTGACGTGGCGGTAAGTAAGAATGTTACAGGCCCCGCGTGTGAAGGTAAGTTTGATTGCATTTACATTAAAAGTGTCTGCGAGTTTTTATGAGTAAAGTGGGATACAAGACAGTATTGCGCGGAGACGAGAAATTATTTACGTTGATTTACTTGTTTATTAAGATCTTGAAGGAATGAGTTTTGAATGAGAAACTCGTGCTTGTAAAATATATTATGAAGTTTGATCGCTGAGAACTTAAATTTAATTTGATTTAATCATTATTAATATTTATAAAATTTGGAACAGAGTTAGTATTGCAATAGTATAATGTGAGGCGATAAGTAAATATGTGATCAAATTGTTAAGAATCTTGTTCTTCGTGAGTTGTATTAATTACAAGTTCTAACATCTAGAGCTACAGTGAAAACAGGACATATCTGGCTAGACACGTTAGAATTATTATATTTTTAATATACATCTTAAAGCAAAAAGATCTGTAATTATTAAAATACACAACTTATATTCTATATTACTATTGCAGTATTAATGTTCTTCAAAATGGTATATAAATAAATAATAATGTAATTAACGCCAATAAATAGAATAAGTTCCATAATAATCAACCCCTCAGTGACGACATCGCACTCCGATCATCGGAGTACTATATCTTCTCTACTGACCGATGACGAAAATTAATTATTAAGATAAAAAAATGCATTTCGAAATTATATTTCGTTTAATAGTTACGACAATTTATATAACAGGCTGCATAATACTGTCTGTATGATGACTCGTCGGCCACGTGGAAAGGCCAGCTAAAAATCACAACGTCTCTAAAGGGCTAACAATCTATCTAATCTCAAGCTAATAATCCAAATACTCGCATAAATCCTAAAAGTATTAAGTTGTCATTTAACTCAATACATTACCATATCAGGCAATTTAACTATTCAGGAAGTAACATGAAGGTACAAATATGATAAAAAATCAGAAACAATACCTATCTGGTGCTTTACTTCAGTAAGATATTCATTATAGTCTATTAACATTGAAATCAATAAATATTTCAACCAATATAACAAATATGTCAAGTACTAATAACGGAGAAATAGTACAATATTTAATACAAAAATAACAATGCAGAATGCTTAGCTATTCAGAATTCTGGCAGAAATGACGAAGGGTAATTAAAGTTCGCAAAATATTAGCGGTCGTCAGAATGTTAAGAATCGATCGATCGTGGTATTCGTCGACTAGAGAAGTCTGTTCTGGGTAACTGTGACAGGACGGGTGTTACTTTTGCACCGACGTATATCACTGATACGACGTTAATTGCGATCCGGCGATTGTCTCGCTTAATGAGCGCATCCTTTCCGCGATTCGCTAAGAACGGTGCACCAATTACGATTGTCTCCGGCGAACTGATTTGGAAAGATTTATCTTTAATTAGTCCGATTGAGCATACACGCGAGAAAAAGAGGGAGAGAGA
Organism: Macropis europaea; assembly: GCA_916610135.2. Classification (NCBI taxonomy): domain Eukaryota; kingdom Metazoa; phylum Arthropoda; class Insecta; order Hymenoptera; family Melittidae; genus Macropis; species Macropis europaea. The sequence goes on along the minus strand of OU744343.1, from coordinate 10,783,793 downwards.
CAGAGAGAAACGAACAGGGAAACCTGGTACCGATAGAACGCTTTCTATGGGTACAGTTAGGCTGATCGAAGTTAGGCTTGTATCGCGGAAATATCGCCGATTCGAGTAATAATATACCTCGAGTGTCTGACGATCACGGACTGCTCGTTTGCCGTTTGATTTACATCGAAATGTGTTTTTCTAATGTTTCAACGCCGTTGTTTTACTCGCAGAATAATCATACGAGATTCATGGAATTTTCAAGGGTTCGATTGCTTCGTGATTAATATCACGAACACAATTTAACATCGACATGGTATTTTAAGACCTTTAGGAATACCGAAACACATGTGTATATACGTTTGCTTCTTTCATGCTCAAAACAAAACGTCTAATGCTCACATGCAGTTACTTATGAAAGTATTTCGATAAGCTTCAACAGTACAACATGAATTATATTGTTTGTATACTAATATTAACATCGTAACATTATTTATTGTTCTAAATTATACCTCATGCTCAAGCTTTAGCAGTACAACATGAATTATATTGTTTGTATACTTATACTAACATCGTGTCATTATTTATTGTTCTAAATTATAGCTCATACTCCACTATTTTAGTACTCAATCGAAACGAAATTGATCAAACATTTCCGTAATAACTTTCCTTGCTTCATTCAGCAATGATTGATTAAAAATTTCGAGACGTATTTAAATGTAATTTGTTGCAGATATAAACTTACTTCAAATAAAAATGTCCTGAAGAAGTATGAAATAAAATAAACTGGAAAGAACGTAGTCGTTTGATCAATTTCATAGGTGATTGTGTATCGTACGATTAAATAGAGTACATACTATAATGGTGGAGTGTGAGCTATAATTTAGACCAGTCATGACCACGGGAGCTCCGGGCTTCCCCCACTCTAGATCCATTCTCCTCATATAGGTTGTGATCTGGGTCGACGATGGACCGAGGGGGAATGAGGAACGAACTGGAGGAATTGAAACGAGGGGAATGGACTTAGAGTGGGGGGGAGCTGGAGCTCCCGTAGTCATCACTGATTTAAACTGATAAATGATAGAACAATGTAGGTATGAGTATTCTAGCAATAGAACTTATTGAAGTTCTAAAGATTGGCTCAATACTTTCGTGTGTGACTATATATATCCTTTTTTGTTTAATAGCTATGAATATCACATTGAATGAACATCGGAGGTGCATGTATTAATTTTACAAAATCTGTATAAAGCCTCAAATTATTTAAAAATTCAGGAACCCCAACTTTTCTCTAAATCGGATGTTGAGATGCACGAATTAATTAACAATGTTTGACGAAAACGCGACCAATCGTTCTAGACAAAACGAGCAAAAACAAAAATAGAGTATCGGGTATATCGAGTAAAATTCTCGGTACTGTTTCACCCGTTCTAAAAGAAGGTGAATACCGAAAATTCCCGAGATGGTTTATGCCACCGCTTTCTAAAAATGGAGCCGACTCTTCTTTTTTTAAATCCATCCCACCTTCTCCGTAGGCGTCGCGCCGGTTTCGCGCGGCTCAATAATTTAACCTTTAATGCTGAATTAATGCACGATATTTATACGACCGTGGCGCGCGTCCGATGATTTATGTTCGCGCCGCAGTGAGCTGCAATCCGAGGAAACGACGATCATTACGTCGCGGTCTTGGTTCCAAAAGACCGTAAGGAACACTTAAAAATTCCTGGACTTCGCCATTTTGCTTTTGCAAAACAGAAAAAATAATTTTTTTTCATAAACTCATTTATACTTTCTCCCTTTTGACGGATATTTATTTTGTTTCTTTGAAAATTGACGATGAAACAATTCTGAAGTTTTTCACTGCAAATTTTGTATTATATTCCTATATATTTTCTAAACTAAAAATGTGAAGAACCAAATCAAAAGGAAACTATTGTCTCCCGGAATGCTTATTTTAGATTTAAAGGCAATCAGTCAATTGTAGCTCGTGTTATCATGTACACCGTTTTGGAAAACATAGTTTCGAGAAATATGCATTTGAATTTTATCAACATCTACCTACGCGTAGGTACATAAGTCCAATCTAAACGCTATATCTCGAAGAGTCTTTTGAATGTCCACATGGGACCTTTGCACATTAATTCTGAGACTTCTCCGTATATTTTAAATCAATACAAAAATTGTCGGTCTTTTTGAAGTTTCACCCCTTCAGTAGCATAAACCCTTAAATTAAATTCGAGTCGCTGATGACTGGTGACTCCCGTGACAATCAGAATGTCAACGTTACCACTAAAATAGGGATGTTTATGCTAACATACATTCTTAGAGTTCAACATTTTTATTTCCACAAAACTGTATTTCGTTCTGCGAATGTTTAAAGAACATACGTTTTTTGATTCTCGGTGTCAAATGTGCGTGTTTCATATTTCGGTGTGTTAACACGTCGAACGCTGCAGTGGAAAATCCCGCAACTAGTCAGACACGCGAAAATATTTACCTTACACTTAAAATATACGAAATATTTATCGATACATTTCATCAAGATGTATCGTTGAATGCATAAATATTTACAACCCAATATTTCGTTGGAATAATGAGTTACTGGACGAAATTAAAATTGGTACACGGCTCACCGGTGATACGCGTGGCGCTCAACGCGTTAAATTGCATAAACACTCGTAGTCAAATTATCGCTCTATTTTCACGGCTACGATCTCTCCTATTCGTTGGCTCCCGTCAACAGTTCACCGACACGGGTTCGCCTATTTATTTCCGGATGCAATATCAATTTTCGCCGGTAGCAAGGCGCCGGCCGATTTTCCGCGTTGCGAAACAACGTAATCGGCCGGGCGCGTAAAAAGCTCGTGAGAATCGGCGGTGTATTAACGGCGGCGGCGATAAATCTGCGCGGATGGAAGAATAAAAGGAAACTGGTTTTTGCCGGGCGGAACACGTGTTGGCGCGAATAGAAGAGCGCCGATATCACGTATCGTAGCGCATATTAATCGTCGTGGTACGTGCGAGTTGTTCCACCGACGGCTCTCCACGTTCACCCGTGAGCTTCGCGCTGTAAATACGTAACATAGGTAAGTGAAGCACTAATGCTCGAAGATAGCAGGTATGTTCGCCACGCCGCTACATCGAGCACCGATTACATAACAGGGAACGGAAAGGAACATCATGGTGGTCGTCGTATCCCGGCGCCTTGTGCGGCAATTTTCCAAACAGGTGAACAAACGTCACCCGCACCCCGATAAGCAAACCGTGTTTTCGAATAATTACACAGTCACCGCTTGGTGAATTTATAAACATCGAATTAGCCCCTTGACGTGCGATTTAAGTGAGATTACGGTACTATTAGACTGAGAATTAAATTCATGAGCCTTGAAACTTTGTGTCTAAAATTGTTTATTAGAATCCTAAAATGAAGATTCATAATTATAGTACTTTAGATTCGAATCAATGGTCTTTATCATAGCTCTGGTAGTTTCTCGATTTCGCGACAGTCAAGTTGAGCGGATTTCAAAGGGAATTTAATTGTTAATTAATATAATTCACAATAAAATGTTATTTTATGGAGACATGAATTTCACGAATCTGTACCATTGAATACGTATCACCCTTCATGTCAAAGGAGATTGTTTATCGAAATTTGTGGTTCCTGTTTCTCACCCCAGAATGTACCGAAGTGAACAAAAAATTCGGAGTTCATGTTTCTTAAAATAATAATCTAAAAAAAAATTCGTTTTCGCCACCAGATTTGCTTCGTCCAACCAAGTGACTTTTACATAAACGATTTCTTCTTAACTCTAGTACCAGTATTAACATGGATTAATATTGTATAAAACTCAGAAAAGAATCAGAGTAAGGATGTTATCGATTATACGTATACAGATAAATAAATTTCGAAAACCACTATCAGTATTATATCTTACAATTAGTCAAAATTGAATGCAACCAGCAATTTTTAATTCTAAGCACGAAACAGCATGTAAAATACAGTCTAGAATTCTTAACAAATAATTCATTTAACACGTTGAGTACCACAGTGAAAACAGCCATGCCTAATCAGACACGATGGAATTTCCTATTTCTTATACAAATCGTAAAGAAAACAAATATTTGAGTACTCGCTACATTATTATTTCAGTATGAAGCTGGCTGAGAATTTTGTGACGGTCAGTAATTATTTAATTAAATTAAATTTGAGGTGCCAGTCACCGGTGACCCCCACGGCATTCAACGTATTAACAAGTTCTGTTTCCCTCTTAAATAAGCGTCTTCCGTTAAAATGTACTTGAATTTCACCGTAATATTCCTGAAACGCGATGTTTCGTCCGGCTTCGCAGAGAATATAGAAAATTCTAATCTCCCAGGGGTTCAGGTGCGAACTTTATCACGCATAAACGCGGAAAAGCATCCGCGGAGAGGATCGCTGAGAGAGACCGAGAGGGACGTTGATGAACGGCCAATCGGAATTTGCACGCCGCTCAAAAGCCGCGGAATATAATTGCAAAATGTACGCGAGTCTCAGCACGTATCCACGACTGCATATTTTCGTAAGGGAAGTGATTATTGCTTAATTAGCCGGGAGATTGGCGACTGTCAGCTAAAGTAGAGACAGCTGGACACACGTCATAGCTTAAAAGAAGACATTAATAACAGGAATATTAACGAGAAAGATTTTTCTAAATGATTCATGGAACATCTTAAAATACCCTCCACGAATGAATCGCGATGAAAGCTCAGGACGTTAATAATTTCTGAAGTGTCAACATGTTGCATAGAATGGACGTATAATTCAGTATTTGATATCACAAATAATTTCACAGTAATAATTGTTTTTATGAGCGTGGAATGTCAATGAACTCTGCACACGATTTTTCTTCTTTTCAAAATTCTTCTGTTTGAATAATTATTGTTTCGTACTTTTTCTTATTCTGATACTTTTAGTGGGATGACTTTAAAATAATACTAGCATCGATAAACTCTCAGTCTGGTACCTCATCGAAACTGTACACTGACATTTTCCGTTAAAAATTCTTCTGCTTCAATAAATGATTTTTTCAATCATTTTTGTCTAATACTCGCAGCCAGATGAATCTTCAAACTTGCATATATCGGACCCCATTTCGCATTCAATTAGCTAATATCACATACTCTGGCGAAGATAAAGGGTTAAAATACAAGATAGTAAATATATAAAAAAATAATAGTCGATAAAAATTTAAAATAGAAAAAGGAAAACTGAAAGGGTTTCCATGTGGGTAAAAGGGAGATAAAACGAAGCAGAAGATGCGGTCGATGGAAAACTTTCAAGAAACGTCGTTGGACGTGCGCAGATCGTAAGCCGAGGTCAAAGGGTTAACCTAGTCCGCATGCACGCATCTGGTCGAGTCGGATGAGGTTAGGTTGGATGGGTACCCTCGGTTTTTCCTTTTACAGTCGTTCTGACGCGTATGCATAAAATCATCTACACCGCTTGCCCTGCCGAGCACCACCTATTCTCATGTACCTTTATAGTTCTTCATCTATATTCTATACTCTCTAAAACGATTTGAAAATGACTGTGTTGCCACTGGCTAGCCTCCAGGCGGAACAAATATTCTTCAAACTCTTTGAAAATAAAAAGACAGACACTCCAGACAACTGCAAATCAGATTTCTCTGGTTACCTGAGAACTTGACGACGTTACTTTTTCAATTTTCTGGTTTCCAAGCAACGCAGTTAAATTATGTTTTCGAAATGGATTAAAAGTCACATAACTTCAAGATTTAATTAAATATTTTTCTGAATTAATTTTATAATTGTGATGAAGTTACCAGGCTGGATTTCCCTTGTGCCAAGAAAGAAACGAAAGCTAAAAATACAATTATCCGAGAAATTGAGCCATCATGTTCTCACTATATCATTATCCGCTGTTTACGAGCGATTTGACATCATAATGACGGAGCATGACTTTACTCTAACAGGATTTCCGAACGAAACGATCTTAAACAATCTAACGTGCTATGCCCGCGCGTGGGTATCTATCACTCTCTAATGGTCCTATCCATAGACGCGTAATCTCAATTTACCGTTTTATATTTGCTCAATTTTCATAACGTACGATTAGGAAATTTGAATGAGTATCAGAAACGAAGCATAAGATTAAGCATGATTCCAATCTTGAAATCGGAGCGGCAAGAATGATCAACAAACTTAAAAATGGTAAAATATGTTAATTAGTCAAGCGTCACTGCAGAAATTATAGTATACATAGCTTCAAGTTCAAGGTGTTCTGACGAAATACAGATCACAGTATGTGTATATGTGCTATGACTAAAACTCTCGTGTCTTAAGTTGAACTGAACTGATTGCTAACTGACATCCTACTGACTGATGTCTCAACAAATGCCTAAATATCGTACGCTGTTCTCTAGTACGCCCAAAGCGTTGTATGTCCTTGGAGCGGAGGCGAAGAAGCTTATCCTGTAGTCGCTGGCATTGAAGCTTGGCAAGAGGGTGGAATTTTCTCCAAATCAGAATGCTCGCGACGCGTCCTATGACTCAATACCTGGTTTCTCTCTGATCCTTCGGAAACGTCACCCTATGGCACGTCTGGTAGCTACCCAGCCCCGGAGAAGCGAAAGTTGGAAGAATCATAAACTGACCATCTTCCAGTGACTTGTGAATCATTCCAAGACATGGCTTGACGACCAGTTAACACTCAGTTAAAAAATAACAATGTTCCGCGACCGTGTCATAAAGATTCCCTGGTGCACTCCCTCTAACAGGAGGCACGTGGTTTTTCGTGACGTTTCACGCGAGCAATCGTTGAACATCCACGACGAGACCTTCCCTTGCCTCTCTTCTCATCGTCTGGCGACTTGTTAATCATGCCAAGACATGGCTTGACGACCAGTTAACACTGAGTTAAAAAATAACAATGTTCCGCGACCGTGTCATAAAGATTCCCTGGTGCACTCCCTCTAACAGGAGGCACGTGGTTTTTCGTGACGTTTCACGCGAGCATTCGTTGCATATCCACGGCGAGACCTTCTCTCGCCTCCCTTTCTCGTTTCTCAGGAGGCCCGAAGAGATTCCCGTGCCGATCATGCTCGATGGCAAAAGAAAGGACGCGGCGGCGGCGGCGGCGCGTACAGGCCGCCGCTCGTTAGCACACCGCGCCGGCAATAAAGCGGCTCCGGCACGTATTATTGTTAAGCGCCTGCTGGAAAACAACCGCGGCCTGGCAAACACCGAGAAACAGAGAAACACCGGAGGTGCAGCCTGGACATTAGAAGTCCCGTCGGTACGGAGGCGGCACGTAATCTCTCCATTCGACCATTTTCTTCTGCAGATTTCCCCGGTTTAATGATTCATTCGTGACATCTGACGGTTTTGCTCGGCCAGCACTGTATAATCTGATCGCTCGCTGGAACCTTTGAATCTCTTCGCGGACGATTCTCCGCCCTCTGTGCAAGCTTTTTTGTCTGATCTTTTAGGAGAACGATGGACTGAAATCCTTTGCATTCGACGGAATTTTTTTTTACTGAATGGATACGTTCAGTGCAATTTTTTGAAAATGATTCGTTTAGCTATCGACGAGTTCGTCCGTGGGGTGCTTTGTTGACTTCGTAAAAATTTCTCCAGGGGTCAACTCAATTTATTTGCAATTTTTGCCGTTAAAATAGAAGTTTTGAGTAAACAATGGAATTTAAGTCGTGAAAGTATAATTAGTGTGAAACTGTAAGAGACAATAGCGCCATGCATATTCGTATGTATATGACGCGGCATGCGACTGATTAAATTGGTATATACATAAAAGACACTTTCATAAGTATTTATGTTAACATCGTTCGAGTTTCAATTTTAATTTTATCAAGTGACTACTAACCTCCATGAACTTTTGTGTAATATTGATGTTACAGCGATAATATAAAATATGAATTGTATCGAAAAACAGATAAATATTTATATCCTCAACGATATGTATTTATGAAAAAGTATTTTTGTCTGTCTGACTAATTACGAGACTTTACACCGTGATATGGAAAGCGTTAAATTAGGTTAACACATATATTTCCATAGTTTAAATAATGTTACTAAACGAACGTTTCAGAAGATAAATTGATCGACTGTAGAAAATAAACAGTTCAAAAGATTGTTCATATTATAAGCAACATTATTTTTTTTAAATAGATTCAGAAAGTGTTATTGATTAATTTGACTTTTGAGAAGTACATGTAAGGGTTGAAAACAACATGGTCCTGTATTCCACTCTTCTATAAAAAATACATTCCTGGCCTGACATCTTGTACACTTAAAAAATTCACAAATTTAAACTGAAATACTTGGTGTCCATTTAATCCTCCCTGTCCTGAGACTCTCGATAATAGACATCTATTATCTGCTATATGCAAACATTCATTGCGATAGAACATGAGCTAGACTAAATACTTAATTATTTTAATATACACAATGCTGATACCTAACTTACTTCGACATTACGAAACTGCAAAATAAGTCCACACTCTGAGCTAAAAATTGTCTTCGAACTCATGCATAGGTTTATGACTCTCTTACCTTAGACAATAATAAATTTCACATATCGATTGTGTCTATAAAAGTATTCAATTTATTCCCCAATTTGAAGACTAACGGTACAAGAAAAATTGGAAAAGAATGCATGTGCGTTCGACCGATAATAATTTATGCATGCACCATCAGCATTAAACCGTCCGCTAACCAGCATTCTAAATGAATACGTGTCAGAAATTTTTATTTATTCATACCTGTACCTACGATCAAATAATAATTATTTACGCACATAATATCAGCATTAAACTCCCCTCTTACTAGCATTGTAAACGGATACGCGTTCGAAATCCCCAAGTGTCAACAGCAAGGTGGAGAACGTCGTCCACATCGAATTAAATCGCGACTTTTAACAAACGCTCCTCCAGAGATCGAATAGCCTAGCGACACGCAATCTCGTAGACCTCGGGGCAACCGGAAGTCATCCGTTCTGCCACGATAACGGACAAATAAGCCATTCAATTCGTTCGAACTCACTCGATCGTCGATACGTGATTCCTCTCACCAGAAGGATTTCATCTTTGATCGATAAACGGAATCGTATAAAAATCCGACTCGATCGTTCGGATGACGGGCGAGAATGGCGCGCGTCGTTCCGTGACGCAGCTTAATTATCGTATATCATTATGATAAGAGGAGGAATATAACCTGGTGACACGCGAGGCGCAGACGTTCGTATCGTTTTAACCGGAAGCACGTTGACGTAGGAGCGTCACAGTCGATAAATACCGAAGCGTATGCACTACTTTCTCGCGTATCCGCGCGAGAAACTCGAGATCTCCGTTGAATAATTATTTCGACTGCTGCGGGGATTACGTTTCAACGCGGTACGCGGTCTCGTGAATCGTGTTTACCACCGGAGATTTGCTACGCTTGTTGATCTCTCGACTTTGCTCGCAGCGACGAATTTTTCCTCTCATCAACTCCTCTCGGGATTATTTATAAATTCTGGTTACTAAAACGATTATTATACTGCGGATGTTTATGCAAATATGTACTTTTATTCTTAAACACTCTATTCCAATATATATATATATATATATATATATATATATATATATATATATATATATATATATATATATATGTGTATATATATATATTGGAATACAATGTTTAATGTATATATATATATATATACAATTTGTTTGTATATATATATACAAACGAGAGACCTCGACAAAAATGGTCTTATCTACTACCGATTTCAAGGCGTCCTTTATTTAGCTAACTTCTCCAAATGAATCTTTTTTACGTAGTCGAATATGATAGAATGCACAAACATCCGCAGTCTCATGATTAAATGTATAATCTGATGTAATGTACATGCAATCTACTTTCTTGGTGAATAATTACTATAGTTTCGAAGATAACAATGTACAAAAATTCCTAAATCTAGTATAGATGTGTATGAATGAATCTGCAATGTTTCATGAGGATATGCTATTTAGGTTCTTCAAAAAAAATTCCCAAAGTGTACCATTCAAACAGTCTCATGATTAAATGTATAATCTAATGTAATGTTTGTACAATCTACTTTCTTGGTGAATAATTACTATAGTTTGGATGGTAACAATGTACAAAAATTCATGAATCTAGTATAGATGTGTATAAATGAATCTGCAATGTTTCATGAAGATATGCTATTTAGTTTCTTCAAAAAAAATTCCCAAAGTGTACGATTCAAACAGTCTCATGATTAAACGTATAATCTGATGTAATGTACATGCAATCTACTTTCTTGGTGAATAATTACTATAGTTTCGAAGATAACAATGTACAAAAATTCCTAAATCTAGTATAGATGTGTATGAATGAATCTGCAATGTTTCATGAGGATATGGTATTTAGGTTCTTCAAAAAAAATTCCCAAAGTGTACCATTCAAACAGTCTCATGATTAAATGTATAATCTAATGTAATGTTTGTACAATCTACTTTCTTGGTGAATAATTACTATAGTTTGGATGATAACAATGTACAAAAATTCATGAATCTAGTATAGATGTGTATGAATAAATCTGCAGTGTTTCATAAAGATACGTTGCTCAGTTTTTTAAAAAAAAAATTCCCAAAGTATACCATTCAAAGAAGCCGAGAAAGGAGAATACCCCTTTTAAACTAATTTCATCCACAGAATTATTCTTAACGCATTGCAAACCATTAACATGGATTTCAAACATGTTTGACATTTTAAGAACTTCCACATGGACTTTATCACTTTTATATCGTACAATATATGTACTACATATTTATGAGATAATACGAGAAATGGTAAGTTCAATGTAAAAAAGTCATTGTTTTAGAATTGCTGTTCTAAATTACAAACCTGCGCGGTTAATATTGGATTAATGATTGAATTCTACATATGTAATAATGTGACACATACTCATCATGGTATTAACAAACTTGAAACATAACTATACAACAATTTCTTGCATCGTCCATTGGCAATAAAATCCTTTAAAATCCTTCTGGAGTGCATGAAAAATAGTATTCTGTGAAGAACGCTATATTCTAAAATAACGCAAACCATATATAGTTCAAGTACGATTTTGTATCATTTCTTAAAAAAAATGTAATATTTCATTCCAAGACGTTTAATTAAAATTCTACAAAAATGTAACATTGTAACGATACAACAGTCGAAACTCGAGTGCAATCTCAAAGAAGGAAGCAACCACATTCTGTGAACTCTGGCGCCATTATCGATCGTTTCGAACGCCGTGAAAAGACAAAAATTCCTCCCACCGCGGAACATCCGATTACCGTTCAAAACTTTCAGCGTTTATCTCGAACGTCTGCAGAAGTCCCAAAAAGAAAATCGCCGCGCTATCAGCGAGGCATGCGAATTCACCAGATAAGCTACTCGGAGCTGGAATTGGAATCGGTCGAATATGAAGTCCGCTCTGATAAAGATTACGAGGAGGGAGAGAACGGGGGCGCGGATCTTCTTAAATTTCGGATTCCGCTTTCACGGGCCTGAAATTCGGCGTGCGCAATTTTTTACGAGGCAGAGGGGCCGGCTGAATTCCGCGGAGCTTTCTACCGCGTTACGCCCGAAAAAATATTCCGGGCCCGACGCTCGATAACCTGGCCCACTGTAAATTTGTCGCACGTGCACGGTACGCGTCTGTGCGCGTGTGTACGAGGAAAGCTGCATTCTCTTAAATCCTGTTCCCCGGTATCAGCATCGGCGATCGTTTATCCGTCCACGATTATTAGGCCAGGATCCGGGGAATGCGTCAAGATTTTTATGCGCGTCGATCGTTAAAGGGAGATACAGTGGAAGCTCGATAGTTGCAGTCTCGATGCTTGCCAGCGAACCTCGTCCGTTGCATTCCGCCAACACATGACAGGGATGGTCTCTTGGTGACGAATAAACAAAATGATAAGCGATAGCAGGAGACAGCGTGGATTTTGGTCTTATCGCAATCGTTGCAAGAAGCATATCAGGTTTATAACAACAGATACATATTTTGATGATTGTAAATAATGTGTGACTATTACTGCCATGTAATAAGTAGACTGCGGATCTTCATGCAATTTAACGTATCCAGATTCATAAAGAATGCACATTTTGTAGAGCAAGTAAACCTAAAAATATACATTTAAACGTTTCGACCCCCAAATGCAATTCTGCCATAGTTGCGTTTCATCGGCTGCATGGAAATTAAAAATATTGAAGTCTAAAAACGTATATTTGGATGAAGATCCACAGTTTAGTAATAATATTTCAAGTATAGGCAGTACATAGTGAGGATGGTATCAACTGTGATCTAAAGTGAAAATAAAAGAGATATATTTGGGTAAAATCTTTTTAGTAACTAGTATAATAATAGATAGTATAATTACTAGTAATCTGTCTATCTATATATATATATAAAAGCAAAACACTGAATCTGGGAAGCTGAAATTTGGCAGACACTTTTATTTTATAGCGTAGGTAACCACTCAGGAAGAATTTTCCTCCCCTTCTTCCTCTTCCCCTCGTATCAAGACGACCCGCACGATAGAGGGATACATCAGCTAATAAGCATATAACTTAGAGAAGCCATTAAGTTTACAGTATCATCCTTTCCTTTTCTGATAGTTTATTGTGGCGCTCGCTGCATACAAAATTTATTGTAGCATTGTACTGATCTTGGCAGTAAACAACCTTAAAAAAAACAAAACACTGATTCTCTTCCGATCACAGAAGTTAACACGTTGACTGTCGTGGAGGTCACCGGTGACCGGCGCAAGAAATTGTATTTGATTAAGTAATTTCTACTTTCATTAAAATTTTAAATAGAATTAATATTATAGTAAGAATAGAGAATGAAGACTATGCAATTGAACAGTTACATATTTTTCTTCTTCATGGTTTGTCTTTGAATAAAATATCATAGCATGTCTGACCAGGTATGGGAGTTTTCACTGTGGCAGTCAACGCGTTAAGCTACAATGACCACGGATCAGCGGTAGGATGGATCACCATTTTTAGAGGCTCTGCGGTGCCGTTGACAATATGGTGGTATTGATCTCACCTATATAAAACTGTAGATCAACCGGATAAATGACCATACCACTCACTGCTGGATTACATAGAAGAAGAAGACGAAGAATTATACGCACAGTGTTAAATTTGCATCGTTTAAAGAGACACTCTATCATTTCCACCGTTTTCGCCGTAACGACACGGAGTCTCAGTTCGGTTCGCGTCGATTGCATGTTCGCGTTTCGATTTGCGACGCTCATTAATTCGAAGCTAATTTCATGACATTATGTCGCGTATTAACCACCTATCCGCGCGCAGGGAATGATTATTACGCGACGGATGCTGTTTAAAATGACGCACGCATCGACAATTATTATGCGAGCACGGACCGAGCGGGAGCGTAATTTAAGTAACGAAATAACCGTGTCGTCTCTTTGCGTTACACAAGGGCTAATTTCACGCACCGATCCCCCTGGGTTTTTCGGCCTCGCGTTTCGCACGGTTCCACGAAACGACGATCGATCGATCGATCGATCGACGGCTGAAACGGGCGGAAAAAAAGGACCGAGCTCGCTTTTCACGATACATTCTTGTCAGTGTACAAAAATTAAGTTACAAGTCCATCCGTGAGTCAATTAACATCGTTCTTCGCTGGAACGCAACCCGGTCACCAGCAATTATTCCCCGCTCGTCTCTTTTTAACGCGCACGCCTAACCGTCTCCGCGCGAAATCACATAGTTTCCAAATTGTTGTTTACGAGAAAACCCTGCCGGTCGATGAAGAAATTTATGAAATTATCATATCATAACCGTCGGACGATTACAATATTTTTCACGGCGAGGACGCCCGGTACATCGGTGTAAACGTCGTGATAACGTCACAATTTGCATTTTATCCCGTTCATAAGAGACACAGTTGTTTCAACGGGTATTATACATTGCTCCCGGGTTCTCCTGTATTTCAGAACCGCCCTGTGCCATTAAAGAGGTAGAACAACAAATTCAGCCTGCCAAATTATTTATCTGTTCGCTTAAAGATCCCTATCTGTAACCGTACCATCAGATTTCTATAAGAAATAAATAAAATCGCATCTTCATTTCCTGTGGAGCCTCATCCGCTCGACTCGCCCCTGCTTTCTTTTTAATTAAGCACAAAGTTGGCGTTTCCGGCCCGGGGACCCAATGAACAAATTTAAACGACATCGGCGACGGGGAACTCCGGGGATCCCGTACGAGAAGATCGCAGCGGGTCTCGAACGTCCTCCTCGGGGTGAACGGAGGGGAGAGGGGCTGAATATTAATATTATCGGCGGTTAGCGTCGCAATTAACCGGCGATGTCAGATAAATAAGACGTTTGCCAGGGTTACGGGTGCAGTTACGCGAACCGGTTCGAAAAGCTCGCGTATCGAAAACGTCGAAAGAGAGAAAGACAGGTTTAAAAAGGAAGGGAAGAGAAGAGAACGTACGAATCCCCTTATTATGTTTACTGGCGCGTCGTTTAACGCGAGCCGCTCCCCTTGCACGCGCTATACTCGCGACACGAACGAATTTATAGTCGTAAATGGTCAACGGTGAAATTTGTTTTTACTCCTCCGGCAACGTTCCTTTTAACGATCGGTCGACGGAAGAGGGTGCACCGATGGAGGTGGAGGAGGAGGGACCGTATAATTTCTGGCAATGCCCCCGAATGTCCTTTTTTCCTGTTCCTTTAACTCGCTGCGTACGCCCCGACCGCAAATTACGACGATTTCGGCAGCTACGCCCATCGCCTACTGCTACCCATGCATCCTCCGTGCCAGAGAGAGCATGCTCACCGTCCACGAAGATCTTATCGCGAATTATTGAGTTTCGGTACACGATCGTTGAACCTTGTAAACGACAATCCCGCTCCACCGGGCATTAATTTATTGGCCTGTCCACCGTTCCCGGCGAATTATAATTATACGCCCGTAATTGCGAATGATATAAGGCTGCGACCGCCGGCTCCGGGACGGTGGCGATATTGAGGGAAGATCAAGACGCGGATAGTAGGTACTAGGTTAATGTATACGAAATTGGTGTTTTCAATGGAGAAGTTCAAGTAGGTAATTTGTTTTATTTGTGAGTGAGTTTCTGAGATGTTTGGTTGACGCGGGACTTTACGATTCGATAGACGATACGCTAACGTGTGTCATTTTAAAAATTTTGTTTAACAGACTGGAATTTTTGGAAGCGGGTCTCTCACTATCCTTCCACAGACCTTTTCTGAATCCATTGGATTATTTATTCGGCTTGTTGTTTCAGCTGCATTAATTGCACCTTTGTATTCATCAAGCATAATTGCGTTGATCCGTCGCAGATCCGTATTTCTAAAAACGTACCATCGGAACGTTTTAGTCGCTTTTAAATTTTGTGAGTTTATCTTGAAGATCGAAGCACGCTTGCCACTTGACGCCAGTATATATCACTTTGAACAATTTATATTTTATACCGACCATAAACTATGGAAACCTTAAACCACCTGCGACTGGCAATTTCGTATGCGCTAACCCAATAGAATAGGAAGCGCGAAGTTTCGCGGATATTTCGATCGAAATAAAGATGTTGGTAATGATAAAGTTATTGATAATTTAGAAGATTGTTGATAATGCTGATTGTTGGTAATATTGGTAGAATACCGAGAATTGACGGTAATGGTACAGTGCACGGATTGGTGTGTTTAATGTTTTATCGTTTGAGAGCCAAGTGCGCAACTGCGCATAGAATGTACAGTTATAGTTTACTATGAGTCGCTGGCTTATAGTAATTTGGTAACTCACAAATAATATTATTTTAAAATAAATTCTTTAGCTTATTTGATTATTCTTCATTTTATTCACTACTTTATAGTATTGGATGTTTATATAATACAGTATAGATAGCATTCAGGTACAAGTAGAAGTATACATGTCTATGGTCAGACACACCCACAGCAGCCAAGTGTTCTCAGACTTACATGAAATTCTATTCACGGATTTTTCAAAAACCAAGCATCGAATGAAAATAATTTTTCCTCAAATATTAGCTTATTTCTATTCTTGTAATGCGAACTTTGTTGCACACTATACTCTCGAGATAAAAACACATCATTTTCTTTAACATATGAACTGTCATGGGAATTACGAGTGACATCATCAAATTGAACTTGGTTACCTAAGCAGTAATTCATCTAAAATTTTGAACAATATTATAAT
The DNA here is from genome assembly GCA_916610135.2 of Macropis europaea. NCBI lineage: Eukaryota > Metazoa > Arthropoda > Insecta > Hymenoptera > Melittidae > Macropis > Macropis europaea. The sequence continues at coordinate 10,767,542 of OU744343.1, read as the reverse complement.
TACAATAACAATGCAAAGTAACGATTTCAGAAACAAAACATTATACCGCGGCTGACTATGTATGTCTGTTTTTTACTGTGGCAGTCAACGCAGGCATTAACACTTTGACGTCCGCTGTCACGTATGCGTGTATATGTGAGTTCAGTTGTATAAATAAGACGCATGTAAACAAATACATGAACATACCTGTCACTGATAAAAAACGAACACTCAAATACTTGGCATAAAATGGACGTTCTAAAATATTCTGTAAGAAAAATAATATAAAATATTGTGTGACTTAAAAATTCTTGCAAAAATGTCTGAAGGTAACTAGTTTTCGCAATACACTTGCTGTCGTCAAAGTGTTAAGCCTCCTAAATCCACCAACGCTAATAAATCCAGCGATAAAGCAATTTTCGATCGACGTCCAATGAAACTGAACTCCTCCGATAAATAACACGAGAACCGGGAATTAAAGCGTCGCTGTTCCAAGTCGCGAAACCACGCGGGGACGCATTAAATCGCACGATAAATCGCGACAATCTTTTTAATAATGCAAACGTAATTCCCTTTCGCCGGTGCTGCGGACTCCGCAAGGATCTCGCTTGCACCGGCTCCAATTATACAATCCAAGAAATCAATTAACGTCCACGGAGAAATAACGAACGCCGGCGCGTAGATTCGAATCGCTGATTCATTGCGGAGGCGCTAATTGATAGTAAAGCCAGAGGAATGAATAACTGATCCTAATCGATCAATCGCTACCGCCGCGCACCGCTCGATCCATAAACCACCGGTGTTCGATATTTCATGAAAGCGCGAGTTTCGAACCGAACCCAATCGCCGCGGATATACGAGGCAACTGCGTTTCGTTGTAACAAGATTGCCATAATTATTGCTCCTAATAATCATGTACGTTCTCGAGTTCGACCGCTAATTACCGTGATGGAAACGGGAATCGCGTCGAAAATGGAGCGCCTGCCTTTGAACGAAAACTCATTTTCGTTGTAATTAATTGCCTGCCTGTTCGATGAGCCGTCTGGTGGGTTTCATTTGTAAATAACTTATTAGAAGTAACGTCAAACAGATGTACTGAGCTACAATTGTCTTGTACAGACAGTTGTTGTTAGATCGTTGTATAATAAGAAGACTGCGGATGTTTATGCAAATATACATTTTTATAATTCAATATTTTGTACATTAATACAGTTGCAGAAGTTAAACTTTGAGAAAACTGTATTTTGTTCTCTGAATGTTTAAAAACTGTATCGTTAAACTTTTCATTTTTTTTCACGGTATAATGCGAGCTTTTCTGATATTTGGGTATGTTAAATTCCATAAACATACGCAGTCTGATAATATGTGTCGTTTCTTCGAAATGTCTTTCTTGATCTAGCTTTTAATTTGTTAAACTTATAATAATGACCTTTCTTCTCATATTGTACTGCTTCACAAATTTTAATTTATTGTAATTACAATTTAATTTGAAGCTTGTGTAAAGCATTGTCTTAAACTCTATGCAATTCATAGTCGTATAATAAAATAATAATAAAAATTTACAAGATGTTAATCTTGTATAAGTAAATCGAATTTAATGCGTGACCCAGAACATGTTAACACTTTGCACTCCAGGTTCCCTTTAAAAATTTTGATAATCCAGTCCACATCTCACCTGAGCTGCTACTGGTAATAAACTTTTGCTTTGCTCCAATAAAACTGAATAACTATCGAAATCTGTTATCTGTAAAGAATCGGTTAATCGAAGATTGTTTTCTGATATCTATCAGGAGTCCACACAGTTCTACACAGACATCGTTCACCGTAATTCAGCTAATAAATGTAAAGAAATGAGAACAAGGTTTCACAGGGGACTTTTTTTAATTTATTCCTTGTGATCGTTTTCGTGTTGCTACAGCACCGATAAACTTGCATTCATTTTTCGCGAGGCAACGGTACACCGGTCTCGAAGGTGGGGGCAAAAACAAACGCAACAAAATAAAAGACACCGCACGATGGTTGTTAAATACACCACCGCCAAAAACCGGTATTAGAGTCATGCACCTGCCTCTTTTTATAAAGCACGAAAAAAACTGCGACACTGTTTCAATACGAAGCATTAGTACTATTGTATCTTGCATTCTGTCGTTTTTCCCTTATGATTTGCCGCAACATGTAAAAGTTGCATTCTTGCAGAATACAACGATACGTTTTCCGCAATAATGAAAATGGAATACGAAAAACAACATTCTGCGTCACAACAATTGAAAGGTTGGATAAAAAGTATATGGCTGCACTCTGAAAAGACAAAGCTTTAAAATGTTGCACCAACGCGTATACATCTTATTACAAATCGAAACAGCAAGAATGAAGCTATCGAAAAATAAAATTTTTCTGAAACACCCTAATAAATCGCTTCTCAACCGGATTACAGCAGTAATCATAAAATTCTTGTCGAACATGCCTTTACGTAAGCGCAACCTCCGGACCAGTATTGGTTGAAGATTTTTAAACAAACAAAAAAAATCTCATACACCTGTACCGAGAACGTCTCCTTATCTGTGATATTTCATCTGGAATTTTTCTGTTGGAAAGTTTCGAAAGACAGGTCAGTTGTACGAACGTGCACGTCTATGGGGCCTCTGTGCACACATAAGATCCCGTTTCGCGATAAAACGAAATAACAAGTCGACAGAGAGTGGTAATCCGGTTAATCGATCGCTCGGAGATAATCGATAATGTCGGTAATCCATTCTAGGTGGTCCAACGAGCACGGTGCAATCCGAGGTAAATGATGCGTGTAATGGCTGTCAATGGGTTAAACGGTTAGATGCTGCATATCTTCATTCGTTATTAATGCCCCCGGACCGATGTTAATGAGTCGCTAATTAGAACGGTACTCGTCGCGTAAACATCGTATATTCTTGTTACGATACGTGTTTCGACGTGTTACACATTTCTATTTCTTTTCAATGTTTACGAGTTCGGACGGATTCGGTGATACGTGCCGTGATAACGCGGCGGTATCGTGTCGCGTACTTAACCGGGCGATAAGAAACGTGTACGGTCCAGCCCATGGCGATTTATTAAATTAAACGAGTGAAATTGAAAGTGATTCATTTTTATCGATTGAGAGGATCGAAGGAAGGAGATTGACACATACATTTCTTCTGTCACAACTAATAATGAAGATTAACTCTGGCATACAAATAAAATGAAACTCGATGCGTTGAGAACATATTATTTAATATATCTCAACTTAAGAATTATGTAAGCTTTACAATGACATAATAAACAAATTACGTATCCCAGACGTCTTTTTATGTCACGGGGTCGATATTGTGATACTGACAGCGATAGCGATGGGTTGTTCGTTTTTGTTAATGCGAAAAGTGTCTATAGACAACATAATTATTCCTCAAAATGGTTTTTGACAATGAAACATTCCTAATCGAGTCTGATGAGATTATTCTGACGATATTTCCTGCCGCGTGGGTGACCCATGATCAGATTCAATTTAATTAAGCAACTATTCGCCCTTATAATATTTTGAATAACATTAACGCTGCAATAATAGTATAGAATAAGAGGCGTATCCTAAAATAATTTAATGTTGTCATTTTCAACGGTATATATTTGAAAAAAATGTACTTTTGTGTGTCTGCCTACACAATGGATTTTTTTTACTGTGACTCTACAGTAAAATGTTTTCAGACCAAGAATTGCAATGTGCTATGTGAGCATTTTATTTTGAAAGTGGCATAAGTCACTTTTCCGGCAAGAATTAATTAAAGCTGTTTTGGTTCGAAATAGATATGATCTTCTTATCCAGAAACAATTTATTTTCAATGCCTCTCAAAATCCTTACTGTTGGGGCAGTAGAAGTTTCTATTCAAGCAAATATATTTATTTTGAAAGAGGCATAAGTCGATTTTGTAAAAATTCACTTTACTACTCCAAAAAAATGTTGATTCATTATTATCTATAGAAAAATAATTTCACTCCCGACAGCAAATACAAAATAAATTTCTCCATAGCAAGTCATACCAAAAATAGTAAAAAAATGACTTATGTCACTCTAAAAATGAGAAGTTCATATACAGCATACCAAAACTAGAACAATTAAAAACTATAATCGGAGCATAATATCTAAAACCAAACAGAGCAGCAACACCTTGACCACAGCAGCAGCACAGTTACCAAATAACAGTAACAAAAACCCTCCAAGCCAGATTTTTCCAAACCCGTCCCCGATTGGCCAGCGCTAAACAAAGCTATCGACCCCTCGTCCGACAATATCCTACGATCCGCGCAAGCCAGCGAACGTAACTTTTGGTCCGAAGGCGCCTTCGGAGCATCGGCGTGGAGTCAGGGAAAAAACCTGGACCCGGACGAGGGAATCGAGGAATCCGCGGCGATATCGGTTCGCGTTTGAAACGCGGGAAGAAGCAGGCTGGCGGTGTGCGCGCTCGGGCAGGAATCTCCTTCTGTTCCGATCGATCGTTAGGGTCCCGGACCGCCTCCGTTTCCCACAAGTGGCGTGGTATCGTCACACGAACGCCTCCGTGCCGCGGCGGCCGTAGCTCCTTATGGGGTTGCGGCACGGTCAATTTGCGTCTAGCAGAAGTCACGGGGTGCCTTCGTTCGTCCGGAGCCGACGTCATAGCTGGCGCATAGAAATGTCAACCGCGCTGAAGCGCGCGTAAAATAAGATGTACCGTCGCTGATAACAAGCGTCTGCATCCCCCTTTTCGCCTCCCCTTCGGCCGCCGCGAAGAAAAGGCAACACCGAGAGGGATAGGAGGAGTCGAACGAGCGGAAGAGCCGATCTGATAGCGCGCGGGCAAGCAAGCCGGGAGAGGAACCGCCACAGGACCCAAGCTTATACTTAGAGGGTCTCCTTCCTGTCTCGCTACCGTCTTTTCCTCCTTCCACCGCTCCTTTCCGCCGCACCCGTCCGTTTCTCTCCTCGGACAGGGTCGAGAGCTTGTAAATTTGTGCTCGCCTCCCTGATAAAGGCACAAAAGGGCCGCCGTTCCTCTCGCCGCATTTGCATAATGCGCCGCGGGAGGAGATGCTTGTCCCGGCGCCGATGTGATGACTGATTTAAGGCGGGCGTTCACCGTGCCGGACCGTAATGATTCCACGGGTTCGGTGTAAACCGAACCCGGGGAAAGTGCCGGCGAACCGTTGCGAGGGCGACGCTAATTTGTTTCGCAGATCCATGATTTGGGAGGTGAGAACTTTGCACGGACGGGATCATTGGTGTTTGACACTTTGTGGGGTGATGCGATAAGGTAGACGAAATGGAACAGTCTGTCAATGAGAGTACGGAAGTTTTACACGTTGACTTCCGCAGTGAAATCAGCCATCGATAGTCAGACACCGTGTATTGGGTTGAGGCATAAATAACTTAATTGATGATTTATTACAGGGTAATTATTGTTGCTTCTGCAGCATGTCAACGTTTTAGGAATCTTTACCCTCAATTATGAAGCGAAAATCAGTAACCCAGACAAGCTATTGGAATTTTTAGAAAGAAAAACGATGTTATGCGTCAGAAATTATTTCTGACTCAACCTAATACATTTTTGAATAGTACTGGAACTTCTTGGCTTACTTGACCTCTTCAGGGCCAAATTTGTTGAAGCTAGGAAAAGTAATATTTACTCGGTATGAATTCATAGCTACGAAATAAGGAGTAAAGAATTAACAAAATTTGAAAATCTGTAAGAAACATAATATACACACACATGGCCGTTGGATGTCATATTTTCATCTATAACCATTGAATTAGAGAAACTAACTAAACGTACACATACGTGTCAGTATTCCTGAAGAGGTTAAATGCACCCCTAAGTTGTAGAAATATTTCAAATTGGATACAGAGTTTTGCATGATCGTTTCGCTTCGCATTAGTTATAAATCTTGATCGAGCATCTGATATAATATTTGTTAGCGTCGCCGAATTTTAAGAAGGGTCGAAGGTAGTTAGCCCGACACTATTCTGCCTTTGCCTTATTTATGACTGGCTTGCGGACTGCTTGTGTCCGTATGTTGAGAGTATGGCTTGATGAGTGGGCACCAGACGTTAGCCATTGACTCGAAGTCGTATGGCTATCGGGTGTCATAGACTGTTTGTTTGAAAGAGGCATGAGAGAGAGTTTTAAGGGTGGCAGGAGACCCGACATCGTACTGCTGATTTCCCAAGAAAAGAGACATTGTTCCTAAAGGATCTGGCCACGGAGCGGGGAAGGCGAGTATGCCTTCTGGTAAGAGGACTGTTTTGGACCACTCAGCACTTACCCCAGAACCGACAAGGGATGTGTTTCTTAATTTTATCCTGACACCCTGGACCGATTCCTAACATATTAGTGTCAAGAAGGGAGGAACATGGAAAAGACAGAAATATCTGACAAACAATAGGAGTCATTGATTCGTACATGGCAACGCCGATGATAGCAAACAACTTGTACGGTATAAAAGAAATTTAACTGCTAAATATCACCGTAAGTTGTCAGTATGGAACAGCCCGGTTAAAATGGATATTTTTAGTGTAAACTTGCTGTTTATTACAAGATTAATCCGTCTTATATTCAGTGCTTCATCGCTATTACAGCTACCTTCATCAAGGCTTGCTAACGCAACATCAGAACATCAAGATCCCAGAAGTTTGAGTATCAATCGTAACGCGTCCTAAGAAAATGTTCAACCCAAAATGAACTCCAGAATCAATTCACAAATCAGTTCCGTCGAATCACCCCGCGTACCCAATACCGTTATCCCTCGGTTCACTGGAACAGCGCGAAAAAGGCTGGAAAGGCTAATAGAAATCGCGGAGGATCCCCGGTGATCTTTATATAAGGTTCTTAAAGTCAATCGAGCGAAAAAGGAGGAAGATCACCGGGGACGGTAATTCAGGCCGACGAGAGCGGAGCGAGGAGGAGAGATGGACGAAGAAAGAAGAAACTGTCGCGTGGTGGGGGCGAAAAGTTACGGCTGTCAGAGCCGTGCGGATCGTTCTGGAGTGGAAACGGTTCTTCCGTAACAGTCAGCCGGGGACTTTCTTCCCCTGATTCGATCGACGATATTCGCGAGTCGCCGCACGTTTCTTCCATTACCGGCACGTCGTAAATAAGATGCGACGACGCTGAGAAATTATCGCGGGGCATCTTTCAATCGACGGTTCTTCTGCGCAGGTGAAAAGCGGCCACGCGGTCATACATCACGGCCGCGACGATGCTGAAACTCGACTCGATTTGATAACGTTCGAACGATTCTTCTTTGCAATCGCGTCCATCTCTCTCCCTCTCCCGGTTCCCTGTCCCCCGAGCGAGTTCTGCCGCCCGTGAACAAATTGCAAACGCTTATAAACGCGTCGCTTGCACGTCAGCGAGTTTCAGCGATCGGCCAACAGAAGTCGTGGCACGGTGATTTATTTCGACGACGGCCCACTTAGCCTTCCGGTACGCGCACTGACAAATGCTCTTTTTCCTCCGCGGAGAGGAGTTTAATTATAAGAGACGATCCATTTGATTTTTTTCGAAACGATTTCATGTATCGCTGCCGGCGATCGGTATTTATTGCGTGTCGCCTGGAAAATAAACAGACTCCTTTGACAAATTGCAGGGCTTTATGCACCGTCGATCATGTTCCGTATCCCGGCTTCTTGCGCCTTTCGCGGAGCTCTCGAGTTTCGGTTTGTTTGCACGTCAGAAGTTTATTTGTTCGAGAAGACGAGAACGGCGGAAAACGAGAGTAAAATTGAGGTAAAGTTATGGCATGATAAGGCGGGCTCATGGTAGAATCGGGTTAGACGTCAGGAAGTGCTGCACGGCGAGGGAGGGCAGTTTTAAGGGAAACGGAAGTCGTTGCAACTGAACAGAGTAATAAACTTGCTGATATTACCGAGACTAAAATATTTACTGCATCTACTTTGTTCCGCTTCAGTAACGAACATAGTATATTATACACCCTTTGTAGTAAGATATTAAATTCCAAGTATGATTCTGCTGTGGAAATTTTCTTGATGCTTACGTTGTTACTTTAATTGTTTTGTTATTGATCATTTTATATAGTTCGTTTCCTTTTATGGCCTTCTATTAAAAGATTCTATCATTTACAGCTAACTGCATGACTTCATTTTATTTAATTCTAATTTGTACTAGTGATGAACATCACATCGTGTGCAGGTTACTAAATTGGCACTAAATATCATTTTACACTTTGTTTACAGTCACGAAATTGAAACTCAATCACTTTCTTGAAAATAATGAAAAACTTAAACGTTTCACAATAATCATAAAGTGTCGTTGAAATCACCTTAACGACTCTTCTTAGAAATCATTATCTTCATGATATGTTAAGCTTTGGAAATATCAACTTTTAATTCCGTTAATTCTCCATCCTGTACATGTACAGTTTGCAAATGTATAACTACTATACCAGAGTTAAGTCACCTTGAATATCTCAGAGGTTTAACACAGATAAAATCACGAAGTGTTTTCAGACTCCGAATAAATGGAAAATCTAAGTGACACGAACCTTAGAGCAGTCCGCAAAAATCGGGGAACCCGTACCTGTATTTTATGGACAGCCCCTACCACCCTAATTTTAACCCTTTTAGTACCTTGCAAGTTTTCAGGTACCGCCCAGAAATACCTTGGAAAATATGCATTTTTGAAGACATTTCCTAAAATTAACATATTGTTCTTAAAAATAAAGATAACCACGCTTCCTTTTGTATTTTATTGTAAAATATATGTAACTTTACACAAGGAAAAGACAAAAATTATATACCATAAATTAAACCTCGTAATCAATGGTGAAACAAAAATTTGAGGAAAATGAAAAACCAAAATAATGGCTCAAGGTATTTCTCGAGAAAACCGAGGAGCCGATATATCGGCTCTGGGGTACCAAGAGGGTTAAGAAGACATTAAATGCAACAGAAATGCTTGTAGAGAGAAGAAAAACGCAATCAATTAAAAATTTAAATAAAAAACAACTCTGTTCTTAACTGTCATAAATTTATAAATATTTTGAAAAAACAATTAATAAGAAGAAGATCAATGAGAAGAATGTTGCTGCTTCTTGGACTCTAATAAATTTGATTAAGACACCTTATCTCGCGGAAGCCGGTTTTAGAAACACAGCCCTAGAGTGTCCATCGACGTAAGCCTGCATCTCTCATGCTTCTAAATACAGTCCGAATCGAAGGGTTTCGAGCGGATCGCGAGTACGTGTCCAGAAATCCTCGTGCACGATGAAACCGTAAAGACCGACAGGAGGCTGAACGGCGAGCCCGTCCGAGGAATATCGATTAGCTAAAGCGCAATTTGAAAGGCAACGGCGAGGTCACGGGGTTGCTTTGAAACCGAAAGGGATCCTCGGTCCGTGGAGGCACGCACGATGCAAGAAACTCGCATTATACAGGGATCGCAAGAAGTTTTAATCTCGCGCTCGCTGATAATGAATGCCGCGCAACTGGTTATGAATGGCCGGGGAGCGTATACCCGTCGCGAATTTTTACGCGAACGGAACCGTGGTGGTTACGCACTCGCGTACTTTATGATTATTAGAGGGCGTAGCTGCTTACCGGATCTTTTTCGTGCAGAGAATGCGCCTGAACCGGTCGCCCCGGAGCCGATTCACACGAGAAAACCGCCTCGCAGCGAGAATTAACCCCTCTGAGACCGAATCCCTGCGAGTCCAGTTAACTCGACCAGCGTTCAAACGAATTACGCTTCTTTGCTCCCCTGCGTATCCGTTCTTGCGGGAACGGGACGGAGCCGGCGCTCCGTGTGGATATTTCAGTTGTAATCGACCGTGATGATGTTATGACGGGGTTTCCGTGACTTGTAAGTGAATGATCGTGGAACTTGGTAATTTGATGTGCGTGCAACGTATCGTGTTGTTTTTGCAAACGCGCAACGGAAGCCTCCGATGCGCTCGTTCCCGAGTTTTTAACTCTCCCCTTTCAGATGTTCAGGGAATTGAATGTATTTATTACGCTGTTCGAGAGATTCTTTTTGCCCAAACCATTCCCGGGAGACGTTGTACCGATACGTGTTTAGATACCTCGGTTAACCTTCTGTACAGACAGATTCAGACGTAAAATACAAATTCGTGACGATTGAAGACGAGATATCGATTTGCTGTTTACCTTTACGGTGGACGTTTTATTGCTGCGTTATCTGCGCACGTGACTGCAGACTATTTAATTGCTGGGGATTCGTAATGTTGCATTCACTCGATTAGTACCTGTTAGGTCGTTCGAAGTCTACCATTTACACACTGTTAGTCGATAACGTTAAAATTCTTTGTTAACATACTGTAAGTTTGCCTATAGTGCCGCCATGATAAGATTTGTCGAAGTTAAGTAGCTACGGGCCATAGGTGACTCTCCTTAACGGGCTTTTCTGTATTCTTCATTTTATAACACTGCTTTCAGTACTTCATTTACGACTTCAATCACTTAATAGCGGAAGAAGAATTATTCAGATAATGTAGGCAGAATTTTCATTACGTTGTGATAAAATTAATAAGAGATATAACAGTATAGGAATGTTGCTATGTAAATAAATGTCTAACTAAAAGGCTCAATACAGAACGCATTCTCCCTCTTTCATGTATACCTGCAGCAGCGTCCATAATTATTCGACGGACACAGAGCTTTATTTAAGAATCAGATCAAATTACAAAATTAATATTTACGAGCTCTAATTTGGTATTCGAATTAAACAATCGTATTTAGAAATTTTTAGCAAAATATTCAATAACATTGGCAATGGTTCGAATAGTTGTGAAGGGTACTGCATATTTTAAAATGCATGCAAATTGTACATCCTATCTTAATTGTTTCCAGCTTTGTACCATTGAAATTTTACTTATTTTAATTCTTCCTTTTCATCACCATATCAGTGATTATAAATTTATCCATCACTTCTTACACTTGATCCTTGCTATTCCTGTTGAAAATACAATATTCTTCCTGGATTACTGCAAATATGTGGAAAAATAATTAGATCTACCATAACAAAAGAATAAAATAAAAATCACAAATTGAGCTTCCTATGCACTCGGTTTAAACCCATTTGTGGAAATATGGAATCGAATGGACCGAAGGATATGATTACCCTACTCAGAATCTGACTTCTGCAAGTATTTGTCACGGAATGGGATAAAATATTATCAGACACTATTTAGAAACTCACAGCTAGAATACCAAAATTGGTGCAAGTTGTAACTAAAAAGCAAGTGGGCAATATCAACGAAAAGAGAAACTTGATTGATGTAATTCACACGTTGAATGCCACAGTGAAAACTGCCATATCTAGACAGACATATTATAATCCAGTGCTTTAGGAAAGACATATACTATGATTTCAACGCGTACTAGTCACCTTATACTATTGTTCAAAATTGTAGAAGAATAGTTATTTATTTAATTATGATGATATTTGCGATTAATATTAAACGTAGCTTCATTTTCTGTGATATAAAGTATGGAATGGTACAATATGCCTCTGTGTCCTCCAAATAATTCCTGACCTGCCACAGACTTATTTCAAATTCGTCAAGTGTCCCAGCACTTATGGGCGGTGGTGCATACACAATAAACCAACATAAAACGACTCCCATCACTCTTATCATTCACCGTTCGAATCACTCACACGAAGTGCGAGGCACTTGCGAACTCCTCCCAATTGCGGCGAAGAACACGACATACGCGCTAGTCACGAGCCAGCGAAACCGTAACGAGCTTCAATTGTGCTGCGCCGTAGCCGGGGAATTATGCGAATAATTAATTTGAATTAGAGGCAGAGGTTTCGAGGGAGGGGTTTATCAGAATATGCTCTTACCGCGGGGACATTTGAATGGGCATGTAAGACAGTCGTAACGTCGAATCGGCCAGCGAAACTGTCGGCGAAAGAGCTCGCCAGCTCCGCGGAAAAGAGAAGGCGAGGGTGTTTTACGAGCAAAAGGGATCCCATGCGTGTCTTCTTCTTCCCCTTATTCCCCGTACCTCTTCGACTATCATCCTACCTTCTCCGACGACCCGCTCCACGGAGGCAAGTCTCGTTAGTCGGCTTCTTCCAACTTCTCGCACGCATTGTTAGATTAATTAATAGGATATAATGGGCGTTCTCGCCGCGATCGTTGTCTTCCCTTTATAAAGCCGACCCCGAACGCGGCGGCTCCCTCGAGGGAGGAACTGCTCGTCCAGTAAAACCCATCGGCGCTAGCCGGGGTAAACATTGATGCATGGGACACCATCGTTTCCCTTGCGTCTGTCTTTTTTTGCTATGAACTGTATTTTGGAAACGGATTCGAGAGGAAGAGGAGAATTCTAACATGGTAACAGGGTATGACTTGTTAGTGTAAATGAAAAATGAGTCTTCTGCTCGATCGAAGTGAAAGGTGACGAAATAAGTGTGTAATAGTTTGATGAATACGAGTACTTCGTACGTTGACATTGTCATGTGTAGGTGAAGATTAGGTTTTGTGACAGGTATGTATTCTGAAGTGCGTCCATTCAACATTTCTGTATGTGTATTATCTGTCAGCGTGAAACTTGGTGTAGTGAAATGGATATAGATTGATTCGTTCGATCGCTATGTGAGCAATGTAAATAAACTGAACTAATATAGATATCACCGGTAAGGCAAATATTTAGATATGTATAATATTCGAAATATTCAGGTCTGGAATTATTGAATACCTTGGAAATATTTAATATTCAAGCATTCGTATTTAAATGACTATTCTTTTCGATATTTCTTATAAATTGCTCAACTTCTTCAGGAATACTGACACTTTTTAAATTCAAGTATTGGTTAGGGAGGTATTACCAATATTATGACGAATAAATATTCAAAAATTTTGCCATATAATTGTCAGCTGCCATATTTCTTTCATAACCAATAAATATAAACGAAAACATTATATACCATTCTTTCAACTGCAATAAAGGTGTTCCCAAGTAGATTAACCTCTTCAGGGACGAATTTTTTACAATATTTTCAAATCAGTGATTGTCAAGTAGAATAAAATATTATCAATGCTGCCATACGACAACTTTTTGGTTTCCATTGATGAGAGATCCTCTAGTGAATAGTTCTCCACCAGATTTTAAATTTTTTTCACTGAGAATAATTTTGATTTAAAAGAAACTAAACGTACACATATGTATCAGTGTCCCTGAAGAGGTTAAACAGTTGATATCATTTAACAAAATACTCCCTGTGATTAAAACAACTAACTAACGTGTGTAACTCTGTTCCCTGTTTCCTATTGCTTATAAATAATGACACAAATACAAAACGCATTAAATTTTTTGGTGGTTGATTTCACCCCTTTGTAATATCTGAAATCCCTCCAAGGAGGATGTGCTCTTCTGAAGAAACCTTGCTCGTATCGAGTGAATGTCTGAAAAATCCACATGTCCAAAAAATCAAATTGTCCCGCAGAACCGCAGATGGCCAGCCGGCGAATTTTATTTTCTCGTTGTCGCATTCCGGGCGTCTCTGCGTGCGTTCGAATTTAATCAACGCGATTGATCGACCGGCGGAATTATTTAGCGATGGATAAGGAGCGATCTAGCGATCAAAACCGCCGGGGCAATATTTCGTGAGGATTCATTCCGTACGGGTGGGCTATCGCGGTGCATTAAGGTAGGCGAGAACGCCAGGAAATGATAAATAGTGCGATTACAGGCCCGCGAGGCTCGTGGCCACCGCACGTGAAATTGTCCAATCATCATCAGTCTGCGAATACCTCGGATCATTCTTTCGCGAGAATAATCTACGCTCGCGATACCGGCATCCGTCTTTTATACCGGAAACCGTTGGTTTTAGGAGAGATCGTTGATCCCCGTTTAACCGGCGGCGATCCAGGATACCCTGCTTGATGGCTAAATTTTTTTGCTGCACACTATAAAAGAGTTTCCGGTTATCTGACGTTTTTAATGTAAATGGAGATCTCAGTCATTTAATCTTTAATTGAGAAATGGTTTCGAGTAGATTGCAATTTTTTAATGCGTCACGTTTCCAGTGAAAGCCGTCTACCGTGTATGAGATGATAGTGGCTGTTGAAAGGAAGGTTGACTTCTTTTACTTATTTATTCCTCTTACGGTTGGTTTCTTCTTTTAGTAAAAGTTTCATGCATTATTTGCTTTCATGCTCTTAAGCAGACTCTTCTGAGCGATGATTCAATTTAGGCCTGCATTTTTGTGTGTTACTTATAACTAACAGGTCTGTCAAATACAATAATCTATCGCATATAAGAGGCTATTTTTTAGGGTGACCGCTATCCTATATTTGCTAAAAGCATCCAGTTTTCAAACTATTATGTGAAATATATATCCTGTATGATATAGTAAATGTATAACATAATACAGTAGTACTGTATGCAAATAAATAACAAATGAATCAATTACGAAAGTAGAAGAACAAAGCATAGCCCAAGGAATAAATAAAAGATATCAACCGTCGTACTGACCTATCATTATCTAACACAAAGCGAACGATTTTCACTGAAAGTGTACCGCGTACAAAAGATTAATCGTTTTCTTCTCAAACGCCGCGCGTTCTAAATAATTAAAATTATACTTATCGACCGGTTGATCAATAACCATTTTACTATCTCTTACAGTTTTCAGTCTATCCTGGCGTAAGTCCTTCTTCGGACACAGAGCATTATCTATCTCTCTACCCCTCACCATTTTGAAGGGTTATAGTATCAACTGTATTAATCCCTTGACATACAGAGACGTCTGGGATACGTCATCTGTTTATTATGCCATTGTAAAGCTTACATAACTCTCAAGTTAATATATATTAAATAATATTTTTTGAACGAATCGAGTTTCATTTTATTTGTATGTCAAAGGGTTAATTAACTGTATAACCAGTAACAAATCCAACAAGCCGGTCCGTAAAATCCTGAAAACACTAAACCACGCTGGCGATAATATAGCGGACGTGTGAGGCGTGTATGAGTGACAAGGCAGTCAAAGCGTTAATGATTGCTGATAACGGGCACCGTGGGGGGGCTTAACGCTTGTTAGACACCGGATCGGTTGTATCCACGCAACTTTTGAAACGTAAACCCGAGCGATTTGCAACGTGCCGGCATAATGAAGGAGGTTGCATGCAACATCGTATTTATACACCCGGGGCACTATATGTCGCGCGTGCCAGCACTGCCACGAAACGCAACGCGCCGCTGACGGAGGTAAAGCCGCTTGTAAAACACCGTGTGAGATTTCATGGGATCTCAGGTTCACCTTGCCCGTTTAAACAGCATCTCTCTTTCCTCACGGTTCCCTCTCCCGCATCTTAGATCTTGATTTCGACCGAATGATCTCGGTGATTGCGTTAACGTGATACCGTTTTCAGTAAACACAAGTATTTATTTATTCGTTTTGTCTGTTCCATTCGAGGGCTCGATTCTATTTTATTTAGAATTTTATTGATTGTGAGTATGGTCTCTCTGGAATACTCGTACCATAGTTCGCGTTAAAATTCTTAAAAATGACGAAGTTATGATATTTTACGTGCGGCTGGGTAGAGTCGGTAGATGAAGGACTATAAAACCTTTCTTTTGTATGTAAATGTGTTATTTGATCGTGGGAATATTATCGTGTCGACTACTGTGGGAGATGCTGATGACGGGCATATCAAACTGTACTTAATTAAATAAGTTTGAAGTTATACGGAATTGTAGAATTATATCTCAGTTTTTATAATTTTCAGTAAGAACGACCAGGAACAAGGGTACCATTGAATAATGAGAGATGTACCTATGTAGTGATTATTACAATTTTACTGCTTCCTTTTTTATTTGTATACTTCAATATATTGTTTCTTTGTCTAATGGATTCCATACTGCGTCAATTTTATGTTTTGTTTATTCAAGACCCATCTTGCAAATCTGACTATAAATATTATAATCTTTATAATATTGTCGCAAATTACGAATGTCACTGTTATGAAGCAGATGGTGCAGTGCATAAATCGCTCTATACAGCAGAATGAATACAATTTAATAAATTAATTTATAATAATTCAAAGGGCCTTGCATAATACAATAGAACATTTTCTATGGACTGCTATTAAAGTACACGACAAGGAACGTTTACTATTCTACCGCTTTCTCAAGTTATACGCTAAAATGAAAAACAATATTTTATGAAATTGCATTGAAGCGGCAATTTCTATTAAAAATAATTAAAACCACTCCTATTGAATACACAATATCCTTCACAGACTTCATATAATATAAAATATCAACTTACTGTTAACTGAGGTAATCGACGACATTCATAGTGAATTTTCTCAAAAACGGAGCATCGTGTCCAGAAAATTATTCCATAATTTGGATTTATTTTTATACGAGGAATCACCTCCATTTCGGTTGCACCAGGATTACGGGGACACCCTGTATAATCGAGAGTAACGCGTCACAATTAAATCGGCGACGCGGCCACAGTACCATCGAGGACCCGGTCGTGTGCTCGTTGGTACGACGGCATAATCGTTTAATCACTATTAGCCGGACAAAGATGGACGATGTATTCCTGACTCGTTTCACTTGAATCACGCCCGAGGGAAACGGCCGCGCTCGCTCGCCCGCTCGCGTATATGTATATTAGATCGGGAATCGTGGTAAACGGGCATGAAGCTCGCGATCGAAGATCCGAGGAAAGGAGATTGCTTACCTGAATCGAAAACGATACCTAACACGGATTACGTACGATCGAGATCGTAACTTCACCCCGAGGACTTTACTCGCGCCGGAATCGGATCGTTCCGAGCGTTTTAGATACCCTCGTGGCCTTCTTAGCCGATCGAATTACCGTGCGTTTCGCGCTGCGTGTGCAAACCGACGGGAAAAAAAATCAGACGATTATTTTTCCTGTTTCGCCTGCAGTTTCTAAGGTGTCTGAATGGGGAACGGAACGTTCCCTTTCGTTCGTGGAAAGTTTATCTTAATTTTCGTGACGAGTATTCGTGGTCTGAACAGATTGAACATCTGTGACGAATAATTTTCTGTTTTGCGGTAGATATGTGGTATTATGATGAGTCATTTGTGAAATTGATTTCGTGTAATATTTTATATGTAGTCCAGCAATTTGTTATTCAAAATTGTGTTTGTTCTAATTGTTTCAATGTGAATTATATAGTTGGAGTCAATCTGTATTTTTCTGATCAAATCTTAATATGCTATTGTGTATTGAATTTAGCTTCAACGCACCGAATAATTTTTTAAAGGACCTAATTTTCTACCTACTACTGCTGTCCATTTTTAGGTTCATTTTTTCTTGCAAAAATCAGAATTTCAAGTTTCAATTAAAAATAGTTACATCTGCAAAAATTTCCACTCATTTTGTTAATTTATTCCCATATTTCCATGAAACGACGCTGGAACGAGATACCGTCTAAACCGACGAATATTTTTACTGGCAAGAAAGAAACCTTCTAATTTAATTAACAAAAAATAAAGTTTGAATGAAGAATGAATTTCATTACATTCACTGACAAGAATGAAACCTTCTAATATAATTAACAAAAAATGAAGTTTGTCCTGTAAGAGAACGTGTGCGTGAAACATACAAAGCTTATAAAAGAATCAAAAAGAATAAAAGTAGAAAATCAATGTTAACGTCAGATGCGACAGTGAAAACTACCACACCTAGTCAGACGCAATATAATATTTTCTTTCAAATACAAGTCCCGAATGACAGAATTATTCAGTTATTTGATTGTATCGTTGTTGCCTTATATCATTATTACATTATTACTGCTGCTCAGAATTGTACAAGAATTTGTAGTTATTTAATAAATTAAAATTTGAGGCGTCGGTCATCGGTGACCTTCACAACAGTCAACGTGTTAAAGGTATAAGACGAATCGCAAAAAATATTAATTGAACTGCTAAAATTATTCCTTGACATACTCACACAATTGATGCAGATGAGTTCATGAATCTGCGGTACAAAATAATCTCTGGGACTTGTAGGTGGCGAGTTTGAATTATTCTGAAACACCCTGATTCTACTCTTTCTTTAAAAAAAAACATCTTCCAAACTGATTCCAATTTATCGAATTTATTGATTATTCGAAACTCCAATCTTCATAAAAGCCTTCGTTAGCTTAATCCCCTGGTTGTCCGTCTTCTTAACGATCCGTCTGTATAGTAATCGGAGTTAAGTCATCCTCGAGGCCGACAGTCGAGCGACTGCGACCGACGACGAAAAAGAAGCCGACAAAAAAGATTTTCATGCTCGGTGAACGATCAGATATTATCGTGTCGATTCGCCGCATAGTTCGCGCAGGGGAAGTATGCAGCGAATGCAGCCATAGACGGAAGGACGACCATCTTTAGAAAATCTCATCGTCCCGTCGCGACCGGCCCCGACATTCTATTGCCTCGAATACTCCGTGGAACGACAATTACGCAGTTCGTTAACTCCAACGCCATTAATATTAACGTTTCAATACGATCGGCCGTGTCCCAGCCGCGGCGAATGTCTTCATTATCGGCTTATTTACGCCCACGATCGGCCACGGCCATTTTTCCGTCGGTTCATCGATTTTTCTCGGTGCCCTGATCCCCGTGCCGGCTTCGTCCGGAAATTCCAGCGCGAAGTTTAACCGATGATCCTCACACCGCCGTTCGTCGGCGATGATTTAAGGAACGACGTATACGATGAGCGAGGAAAAGCTGGAAAGCTGACTTGTTTTCGCGTGGAAACTTCCTTAGTGTCATGTTTCGTGAATGTTTAATCGAAGATACCAACGTTGGTTATGAGAAGATTTTAACGATGCAAATGTTTCGTCTTCAGTTTTTAAGAAGTAGAGAATATTCGGGTAATTCGACAGTAGTGTCTGTGTGACTTTTACCCAAACTGTTCCTTTTCAACCGTAATTGATGCGGAGCTCAAAATATTTGTATCGTGGTACATATTCTTTATTTGATCTAGTCAACAATGGTTTGATCCATCACTGGGTACCAAGATATTTCTTTTTTATCAAAATCTTGACATGAATGTGACATGTTTCGTTGCTAGTACTGCAGAATCAACCGAGTTTTCCAAACACATTTTTTTCAGAATTTTTTAAAATATCCTTTGAGGTACAATTCTTTTTATATTCCCTGTCTCTTTTATTTCGAGGTTTTTCTTGTGCGAGAAGTGTACGTCCAGGTTACAAGTACTCGTTACAAGATTTCGTTGTTTCTTCCAATGAATTCTAACCATCTATGAAGTATGTAACTTCAATACTACATTTGGATGTTTCTTCTGCACAACGTTCAAGCGTACACAAAGTCCAAATACAGTGTTGCAGTCAAAATATCTTCTGCATTAATCAATTTTCGGCAGAAGTACCTTAATACTTTTTTATAGAGAATAAAAGAATCGCATTGACTGGCGTACAAAAAATATAGAGGTCCATTTAAAAAAATGAGGGTGTCCTTAAAATCTTTGAGAGGCCTCCACTTCCGAAGTAGGCACACGTACCATATGATGCACCACTCGAAACCATTTAATTTTGCTTCACGAAATTTTTTTCTATCTTCCTCCCTTTTAACAATAAGCTCCCCTATAGCTTATTGCGGGACACACTGCACTGTGTTGTATATTCTCTTCTTTTACCTTGTCCCAATACTCTCGTAACTGTCTGTACATTATAATAAACAATACCATGTACTGCTTCAAAATCCAATACTTTTATCATCATTCTTTTCCTTCCCCTCTCCACGTCCCTCTATATCCACCGAACTACAGTGTTCACCCTATAAAATCTGCTCGCTAAAAAAGCCGGTAATCCCCCAACAAGAAGCGAACGTACGAATCCATCGAAGCACAGCCGGTGCTATCGAAGCGGCCATATAACGGACTTTTACGGGACAGCAAATAATAATCGTCGGGGAAGAATTGAAATCGGTAGGTGCAACATGCATCGCGACGCAGCTGCATCGCAGGGCCGTTAATCATAAAGCGGTAGAGTAGTGTGCAAGATGAGTTCCACGGGATAATAGTATGCTCGGTGGAAGAGGCCGGGATGGTAGGGAGAAAAGCCCGCGGAACAGAAAGAAACTCTGAGAAGCGGAGAGGGAATGAAGAAATTCACAATCGGACTGTGACGCGTCCATCCAGCACCTGTTTCCATAATTATGATCTCCTTAAGATCCGTATCGGGACTCGTATTATCGTGGACGTGCATGCCAACCGACGACTAGGTGAGCGATAACAGCGTGCCAGCTTCTATAAAGATACGCCAAGCTGTTTTGCAATCAACAATTACGCACAGTTACGATTTCCCGACTCTTTGTTCCGCGCGCCTGGGAAGTGGAATAATTTGCTGCTCGATACGTCCGCGTTTACGGCTGCGTTTATCCGATGGGCCAATTAGCATGGGCGGATATTTTATTGGTAACCCGCTTTCGGGAAAATTATAACACGGTTTTCGTTCTTTACGTTTAATTGATTTGGTGAAATTATGCAGAAGCTTGGCTGAGAAATGGGAATTGTCTGAGAATGATATTAGTGCTTATCTGGAATATTTATTTTTAGCTTCGGAGTGCTTTCCGAATTTGGAGATACAGTTATTCTTATTTTTATGTATAAAGGAGAAAGTATCGGCGCTTTGACGACATTTTGGAACTCAGTAGCCCCGATCGGACAGCAATAAGGAAGAATCAAGTTATTAATCACAAGTTACGGTGAAACAGAAGTTTCAATCTTGTCACTACTTAATGAAAGATATTTTTCAACCACACTGCCTGTCGTTACCAAGTTAAATAACATAACGGAAGATGTCCACGCAAAATCATATTTCATTTACGATGGCAGTAAAAGTAAAATGTAATTAAACGATACGTTCTTTCGAGACGTTGCCATTTATCTCTGGATGAATTACATTTTTTTTTACCTCAGTTTTGCAATATTTGAGCTCCAAGTGGTTTTTTAAAAAAAGGTTTTATATAATACAATTAAATTTCACTGACACGAACTGACTATCGTAAACGGCGACAGTATCGAATCAAACCTTACGGAAACTGTCATTGTTTTTTTCTTTTATATTGTACAGAGACAAAAATCTACTGATGTTATTACATACTACTATAAATTGAGTAATGTGGCTTTTATTCTAGCCTCTACTTTCACTTTAACAGCTACTAAGATTACGAAATTCTAGTTTCGATTTCGTCTTTTTATATTTCCAGCGAAATCTCAACTCTTTTTCATCGGTTATGAACGGGTTGATTGCTTAAGTGAAAATTCCCGTATCTAGCCAGACACCCGGTAACATATAGTTTTTATTTTCTACTATTAACGGGTTGATTGCTTAAGTGAAAATTCCCGTATCTACCCAGACACACGGTAACATATTGTTTTTATTTTCTACTATTATTCTAACACCGAGATCAGTAGGGGGGATTTTATCGGAATTAGCAATTATTTAATTCATCAATACTTGTGCCGGGCAACCTAACCAGGCGTAGAAATTAAAGCATTAATATTATACGATTTTATGAAAGACGTATCTTAAATAAATCTGATCTGTCTGACTCGTATTTTAAGTCGCTCCGACTACTGGGATAATTAGCGACCAAAATGGAAAATCGTAAGTATGAACTTACAGTTAGTAACACAAGAAATTCATACAGGATATAATAGCAGAATATCTGTTACAAATTTCAATATTTGTTCTAATTCCTCGCATCGTTCAAAAATTGTTTAATATCTCGACAAAATCTGTTTCATTATCTAACCTCCTGTGATACAGTATAGGGTTGTTTTCACTTTAAAATGAACTCCATATTATCCAGACAATCTTACATTTCATTATTCCCAGTTTAATCATTTCCCTTGCCCCTAAATTAGTCTATTCCCACCAACGCATTTCCCTGACCATACACCGTATTCCACCGTCCAAACACTAGACATTCGTAGCACAAGCTGTATTTGTACCGGCAAACTACTCTTGTAAAGCTCAACAAGATCCATCCTCGTCCGTCCATCAGATAAAGAAACCTGCAAACTCCAGCACAACCGTGTCGCATTTTCAGTCACATTCGAATCAGGATCGCCCGTAACGAGGAATGTCCATCGGAAGCGGCTGAAAAAGGAGAAGAGCCGGCGGAGCGGCGGGTGGAAAAAATTCGCAAATACTCGTCGAAGGAGGAGAGCTTATCGCGGGACGGTTAATGGACTGCGTGGCTCTTTTTCCACGAAGCAACGTGTCGGTTATCTGTACGGCAGCGTATCGCTTTCCCAGGGACGATAACGATCGCGTGAGTTACGCTACGGGCCACGTTAACGAACGGCCACGAAGAGGCAGCTGCATAAGGCTGCACCGAATTGCATCACCGTTTCCCCGATGACGTGGATGCGTGGCGAGGCATCGATGCGTTGAATTTCACGGCCTCGACGCCGCGCCGGCTCGAGAGGAGAGGAGACTTCTTGTCTTTCGCTCGGGGAACGGTGGAAAATGACGACGTCGAACGGTCTCGTTAACTCGAAGGACGAGAGCCGAGATGCGATATCTGCTGTTACTTATTGCCCATTGTCGAAGGCTGTTCGCGTCGCGCGACCCTCGTGCGTGGACCAATGCGTCGTGAAAAAGCTATTAGCCTCGCACCGCGTGATCGGGGACCCGCTTTTCCTGGTACCAACCTTCCCCGATCGTGTCATCTCGACTACCTGTAAATTGGACAGCGAGAGATTTTGTGATCGGAGGACTGGTTGTTGCAAACGGGTGGCATGCGATTGGTCATGGAAGCGTCTGGACACTTACTGTAATTGGGGAAACTTCGTTTGTTTGGTTCTGATTTGGTTTATATCCAATGCTGAACACGTTGACTGTCATAGTGAAAGCTCCCATACTCGGTCAGACATATTGTAACATCTCATTTCAAGTATAAATCGCGCAGAAAAAAAATATATGACTATTCAATTGCACAGTCTTGATCTTCTATTCCTGTGACAGTATTAATTCCATCCAAAATTTTCATAGAATTGGCAATTATTTAAGTAAATAAAATTTAATGCATCTGTCACCGGTGACCGCCACAGCAGTCAACGTGTTAATAATTTTACTAGAATCAAGGATATGACCTTGAGCAGCTTATTTTGGTGCCTCGCAATAATACCAGCAGCAACTAAAACTAGCACTTACTACAATGATGATGTAGAAAACCGTATATAAGTAACATAAATTAATAAGGACAACCAGCCTATGTCGTTCGAAAATCCAAGATCGTCTTCAGGTTCTATTATCATCAAGGTTTTCTCATTGAATCATGTACACGTTTTGCCACACTCACTCTTACAACCGAAGTACGTTTAGACGTTGCTTCGATCACTCACTCTTGCACAGCAAAATACCCATCCACATCTTTCGAACGATCAACAGTGTCCTTTCAATTCGTAAACAACATAATTTAAAACGTTCTTTCCTCTTCATATCGTTTGAACATACACCCGAACCAAGTGTGATTTAAATGAAGCGAACGAACAACCCTACACACCGAAGACTATCGTGGAACATTTAAACACCTCTGACGGGGCTAAACACCCACAATATTATCATTCAGGGACGAGTTCGACGGAGTGCACCGGCCAATGTAAATTACACGTAATATTACGTTACCAGGCTCGGCTGACCGTATGATATTTTTCGAAACGGGTGGAATGCAAAACGCCGGCCAACAATGCCAGACAATAAGCAGGCATTGCCGGAAGGCTCAAAAGTTATACCGAAGTGGGTGTCTCGTGGGTGGGACAAACCCGTGGAGGTATTCAGGCCCGATCGAGAGGAAGAGGAAGAAGAAGAAGAGTAGGAGGAGGAAGAAGGTGAAGGTGGAGGAGGAAGCTAAAGGCCAAAGTGGGAGCGAGGGCATATCTTCCGTGAAAGAGATCTAACGGATCGGTGGTTCTCGGTGTACGCAAGAAACGATAAGAACAACGGCGGAAGCTCTCGTTCCTTTGTCGTTGCACGCGTGTATATACGTAAACCTAACCACCGTTCGCGAACCGAGCCTAACACCGTTCTTCCATTTAGCTACCCGGAAAAAACCGGGTGAACCCGGTTAAACAGGCCACTCGGGTTCTCGTCGGTTTCTCCGTGATCTGGAAGGATGACACCGATGAGGGGAGAGATCCTGGAATGTGGATCGATGATGAAATTATGCTCCAGCTGAATACTCTGTTCAACTTCAACGTATCGTAGATTGTCGATGTACAAATTGAGATAAATCTGATCTGAATTTTGAAAAAGAATGCATCATCTCTACAATGTTTTGGTATGCGGTTAAGATTCTATTGCTTAGGTCTTTATATTTTCAGGGCGTGACATCTATATTCAAGTATTTCGTATTGCTATAGGTTTACATATTTTTAGTTAGATCATAGAACAGATTGGCTACATTAGAGAAGCAGTGAGCGTTTGTTGACGGTGTTGCAAGAAGTACATATGTCACAGTTTGAAGTTAACTGATCAAAGCTTAGAACACTACGATTTCCCAAACTCAAGATATTATTTTAAATACAAAGTTTTTTGACACTTTACACGTTCTCCGCCACAGTGAATAATACCGTGTTTAGTCAGACACGTTATAATAAGTTTCTATAAATATAAATCGTGAAGCAGATAAATATTCAAGTAGTGCATGAAACACTTCTTACTGCATACTACCAGCGTGACTTTAGCTTTGCTCAAAATTTATTATAGGTGCGTAATTATTTGAACAAATCAGATGTAATCTAAAGAATGTTACACACAGTAAAATCTCATCCATCGCTACTCTCAAAACGTACAGAATTATTTGTGTTCTAAATTCTTGTATAAAAATGTTATAGAACGATGAACCCTCTGATGTTCAAAATAATCATACTACAAATTCTCCGATATGTACCGTTAACAATATAATTTGATAAGTAGAATATCCTTGGGCATCCTCTGCATCTAATTTTACGAATTCTTACATCAAGAATACAACCGAGCGCAACGACCTGTCACGTGCACCTGTTGCAATAACCCATCAAGTTTTCCGTGCTCCCAACGACGGCGCAGACACCGACCTTTCGATTGTAATTGAAAAGCAACCCCGAGGAATACCCCGTAAATCGTCAAAGCGACAATAAGGACTGCATAACCTTTATTCGCGATTAAAATCTTCCGATTGGAATCAATTAAAGAGAGTTATTTCATTTTCCGTCTGGTTCGTTATTAGCGTCACTTTAATTAAAGATCATCGGGTCGATCCGTCCGGAGAGATTCTCTCCATTAAGGAGATAGAGAATAATTAGTGTCTACGGTGGGAAACGCGCGACGTGAGTCGACGCATTCCTCTCGCAGGGGGATTATCCGTCCGTTTTTACTGATAATGTATTGTTGAGGAACAATGAGCTGCGAAGGAGTGATTTAGAAGCGAGGCCCGTGTGTCTCTGTGAGTCACATATCGAGTCCACGGCGTTGCACCTGCACAGATCGCTTTCCTTGTGCGTTTATAGTAATTATTTGCCGCGCCGTGTGGGTCGGCTCATTAATTCCGTGCGCTGCCACTCGGAGGTTCATCGTTAATGACGAAGCCGGGGACACGGGGCTGGGAAAACGTATTTCGATGCTCAATCGATTCTTGGTAATGTCGTTAATTGCTTTCGATTAATCAATTAAACGAGTGTAACTTGGATTGCACTCAACGTGCTTCGTGTCACAGTGAAAATGTCTGGTGTCCACTCAGACATATTAAAATGGGAGATTAACGTCTTGCCGCACAATTTGTAATTTTTATATGTTAAAAGGAACGAGAAAGTTGTAATAAACATACGTGTTGTAACACTTGTTAATATCACTCAGAAGTTTCATGAAGATTAGCAGTTAATTGTATTAAAGTTAATGCGTGGGTCATCGGCGACCCATGCGGTACGATACTTACTGAATTTTCTTTCCAGAACTGAATATCCCTTATACGGTAATATTTTATTCTCTATATTGTGAAAATTTACTGAATTTATATGCAATTTGGAATAGTATTGTTTTTCTAATAACATACTGTGATCTTACAGATAAGGCCATACAACTTCATCGTGCTGTACAATTACGAGTCATTTACTTTTATATCAGAAATTGCCAAAAGTTGTCCACAATACTATGGAGTATATTTCTGAAATGCACGGTCTATGATCATCCACTAATATTTTCCAACCTTTTACTAAAGTTCCGTAAATTAATATGTACTGATCAAAATTCTAGTTAAATTCATCTCACGCGAGAAATCATTTCCATCTATCTGCACCGTAATTTCAGCAGGACCCACTGCACACGAAAATGCAGGGTTCAACCGCCTCTCCCCGATCATAATCGGGCTAATTCCACTTTCGGAGGGTAAACATCAAAGACAATCCAACTTCAAAGGAGACCACCGGTGTGCTGTACGCTACGGTGGTCGTGAAAGAAAATCGAAAAAAGGACTGCCGTTGCCTCGAACAAGGTAGTATCTCGAGGCCGTGATCTCTCAACTGGATCTAGCCGGCGTTTAAAATTACATTTCTCCCAACTACGGGATTTCCTATTACCGGCAGGTATCGTCCGTCGTATCGGCTCCCACACGAGCCGATTATTCCGCAATCGGCGAACGACGACAACGACGACGACGACGACGCCTTTCTACACCTGCACCACCGTCCGCTTATCTCTTCGCCTGCTCTCTATTTTCTCCCTTCCTCGAGATCTCGAAACCTCCGGTGGAAACGACGGACGGACGTAAAGGAGAAGAAGAAGCAGACCGAGAGAGAGTGAGAGAGAGAGAGAGAGGGAGAGAGAGGGAGAGAGAAGGTTGTCGAGTGGAAGCGGTGTCGTTTATTCCCATTTAAGTAAAGTCAAGGTGACGGGACCTTGCGCACACAAATCAGTCAACCCTCGTGGCGAACGGTCTTTGCAGAGGTGTCCAATCCATCTCGGTGAAATCACCCTCTCTAGTCGGGCCCTTCTCGTCCTGCTCGTCCTCGTTCACGAGTCCTCGTACACGTCGGACACCGTGAGAAAACCCGATCGCCGCTGCCGTATCCCGAGCCGAGAGAGCCGCTATGCATAAATAGTTGCACGCCGGTTTTTTCGTTAGGAACGTTGATCTCGAATCACCGCTCGCAACGGACAATGATCTTGCGTCAGTCACTATTTTTGACTCGCGCCTCGGAACGCTCGAATAGCTCCGATTCCTCGAACGATAGCTCGTTTACTTTGATCGTGCGCGCTCTCTCGCTGATCAAGGATATGCACAACCGCGTAACCGCGAGAACATTTTCCTTCGGCTCTAGCCGGGACATTTTCGGTTGCTCGCTGACACCTGGATGCTTCAACAGGCGACACCAGATTTTTAACAGGTTCCATGCCGCAGTGAAAAATTCCATAACTAGTCAGACGCGTGAAAATAAGTTTCTATAGATACATAACGTTAAGAACACACACATATAATTGTCTTATGATATACCATTCATTTGGTGCTATTATCGTGGCGTTCGTTTTAATTGAAATATAAAGAATATTACCATTTATTGAGAATAATCGAATGTGGTGCGTGGAGCGCATACGACCCATGCGGCACGGCACGTGTTAAGTGAGATGTACGAGTCGTTATCACTCATACGCTGCTCAGAAATAATTATAAGGTAGATCCTCGTGGGTGATATTTCAATCACGTTTGCTTTACCCTTTAACACGCTGACTGCCACAATTTATAGGCTGAAAACGTCACACCTCTCTAGACTCTGACAGAGCATGAGAATAATCTCAAATTACGTCCTTTTTTATCAATAATGTTAGGAATCCTTTATAGTTTTTCAGTAGCCTCGTAAACCTTTTTTAGGTATTTTGACTAACACTGTTCGTAGCCAGATAAATAACAACTGAATTTAAGTGTCACCCACATATGGGTGACGTGGCAATCAAGGTGTTAAGCTTAGGCGTTCACTATATAGTTCATTATATAGAACTGGCGTGGTACTTCCGGCATATGTTTTCTTGGACTCTGCTGGCACTCAAACGGTTAAGACAAGTGCAACTAACAAATAATGATGAGATAATATAATCAAGTTGTAATCAATCTTCTAAGTCGCCTTTCTTGAAAACAGAGGTACACAGAAAAAAATTCCGACTTACCCTACCATGAACAAATTTATGCACATAAAATGGTACAACAAAGCCAATATAAATTACCAAGATAGAAAGCGCCGTGCATTCCAAAGGACTTACCTCAGAATCTATGTCTACCGAGCCTGATTGACTCAACCCAGTGCATATTATACGTTCATCAATCTTTTCTCAACACGCTCCGCTTTCCAAAGGACGCAGACTCGACCTGGGTCATGGAATTACCGAATTCATCCGAATCTTCCGTACAAGACCGTCCGACGGTGTCCGGTCATGCTCGTCACTGTTGCGTTCGAACGAAACATGCTCTCGCGTATTGCGGAACGCGCGTTCCGCGCAATTACGCGAAATTAATTCCCGGAGAAAATGATGCGGTCATAAAAGCTTACGAGGGAGCATCGGTCGTCCGGGCCATACGGTACGTTTCCACTGGGCGGCGTTCACGAAACGCCGCCGCGATTACCTCGGAGCCATCGTTTCCCCTCGCGGCACGCCAATAAACGTAATTCAGACACGCGCGGGACCGCGTGCATCCTCTTCGCGACTCTCGATACGCAAAAAGCCACGGAGGCGGATGGAATGCGTGGAAAAAATCGAGGCGAGGCTGGGCCGCATTAACGCGAACGGCGACGAAAGTGCGGCGGCGAGCGTTTATCTGCGCCACGGAGACCCCATAAAACGAGAGATCGGCCACGGTGAACAGAACGCCGTTTTTGTTTCGTCCACCGTCACCTCCTCGCAACGCGCTATCAATTCCACGGTAATTCCGCCTGCCTGAACATTTAATGGATCGACGAAATTTAAGTCGACGGCCAGTCATTATTCCGCGACGGCGCTCGGTTATTCTGTCGCGATGATTCATCTGGGGTGACTGGTGTTTCTGGGGGAGTTTAGGCGTGGAGTTATCGGAGATAGTGATCGAGCCTCGAGGAGTAATTTTATTTTTCTGGATATTACAGTGGAAGAGTATCTTGTCATGCGAGGGAGAGCTTGAAGGATGGATTTGTTTCTAAGCAGATTTAATGGTGTGTTAAGAGAAGTTTTGATAACACTGTCTTAAACAGTAAAGAATTATTTATTATATGAATTCATACGTAGGGCGGTAAAGAAGTATTTAAGTTTTACAGGATGAACAGTGTTAAATAAACTGAAGAAAAAGATGTTTAGTATACACTGGTTGAGAACTCAATATTATTCGAGTTATAAACAACTCCTTTTACCAGGAAGTCGAACGGAAGTCTTCTACACTAAGCACAATTTTCAGAATTCCATTCAAGACTTAGAAACTTCCGTGAAGAGATCACAATCCGGTCGAATATTCTTTTTTAAGAAGGCAGGCTCAAACATAGTGACTGCTGAGTACAAACAAGTCCTAGAGCATTGAATTTGCTGAACAGCCATTTTTAGTGAAAGATGGCTTTAAATGTTAAAACAATCTGATGATGCTAAAAATTGGAATTCTGGCTCTCCTTTTTTCAAACCAAATAAATAATTAAACATTTGAGCTCTTTTTTACCGCTTTTTATGTCAGTAAATTAATTCAGTAAACATGTAGATATTAGGCCTTAGTAAATTGTAGTATTTACTGTTGCTGCTATTGTGATTATAGGGCCCCAATTGTTGTGGCTTCTGACAAAAATCTCGAGATCCTCGAATTACCTATCTAGCTATCGAACAACCTGAAAGAAGTACAAAATAGATTTGACGAATTTTTATTTAACCCTAGAAGACTCTTCGTCAGAAGAAGGGAAAGAGATATCATGATCTCCCCAAAAAATATTTCTGGCGATGGCCAAACTGCCTGGAAATGGGATACTCGTGTACTCGCTACTCGTGAAGATAAAAGAACCGTCTGTTAACTTGGGTAACGTAACGTACGATTTCCGTGATTTCAACGGGGGACCAGTTGCTGGCTAATTACACTCGTAAAGATTAATTAGATTAACGTTAACCTATCGACCCTGTACCTTCTGTACGCGGTCCTATCTGGGGAGCTGCTGCCACGGGGGAAAAGAAACGAAAGACGAACTCTTCATAAGCACGCCTTAACTACCGATTGCCTTAAGTGGTTCGCACGGCGTTGCAAACTCATAATTACTCGTTTCGAACCGATAATGGAATTCAAGAAAATACGGAATATTATGGAGGCAGTTACGAAATTGGGAGGCAGCGATATATTGGCATTTCGAGTTTCTAACGTTCTCAAGTTTAATAATAAGATTGCAACGAACCAATCAGATTAATGACACGCAGTTTGCATTATTGCTGATTTCGACTTATATAAGATAGAAAATTCTTCGAAGGCATTGAGGACAAAGCTGTATGAAAAATTGAAAATTCGTTATGTGAATGAAGAACACATTACTAAAGACGCAAGCATTGTTCGTTAAAATAATGTCTCCTAAATTTCTCGAATTAAAATTAATTTTTATAGAGAATTTTTACGAATTTTGTATTAATTGAAAGTCTACGTGATTCTATTTTGGTAGATAATGAACGTCTTGAATAGTTTCAGTTCTAAAAACTAGAATCATGTGAGGGTCACTGATTTTTATGGCAGGATTTTACCTAGCACTAATAGTGGTCGCTTAATTTTCGAACTACAGGAATAAAGTACAATAATTATATATCAGATCGAAAAGTTAATTTTTGTCATATAAACACAAACTGTGATGCTTTAACCAAAACGGAGAATTGTTTATAATTCCAAGAATATCAATTTTTCGATGCATCTTATTGTGATTTTTTTCCTCTACTTCATGAGCACTGCCTACCCTTAAAATCCTGAACCCATTCTGTTAATAGCCTCTTTAATAACACCATATGGGGCAGCGTAGTATTTAGCCCAGAACTGTCAGCATACGAATTTCCTAATTTTTATCCTGACCATCCTGTTAATATCTATCAAACAAAACAATACCATTGTAACAATTATACAATTAAACAACTAAAAACCCACTTCCTCCTAAATTTACATTTAACTAGGGAGTGCACACGTGGGGGTGAAGTAGGCCCCATTCTTAGAAGAGGTAACTGGTCTGATAACTAGTTACTAAGTTGTTTGCTTATTAATATTTTTCGTTGTATTATTGTTAAGTAATGTTAATGTTTGTTACAGATGTATACTGTTTCAGTTTCAATAAAGAGTCATAAAACACAGAGACTTCTATATATCGTAATCAATAAATATTACCTTTTATCGGCGATCCGTGAGCACCCCACACGGATGCTTATCTTTTAAAGCTTCACGTGTGCGCTGCCGGGTTAAAACAGAATATCATAGTGCGTCTGACTAGACAGGCCAGGATTCACTGCATCACTGAAACCCATTGAATTCACCGCATAGCTGCGAGCTACACCGTTTCGACGCACCGTGAAAACAATGTGCAAGGCGGAACGGTTCCTGAAAGCTCGCGGCGAATCGCGTTATCAATTAACTCCGGGACGGAAAGCTGTGTAAACGCGGCACACGACGGGACGCGTGCACGACTGATTACAAGCTACGCACGGGAAACTTAATGATAGCCGGTCTGATACGCCTAATGCAACGTAACGCACGGAATTACAGGCTGCACGCAGGTTGCATAGGTGTCGCGTGTAATACGGTTGCACCGCCCGGGGTAACGGGCCGGCGGACGATGAAAAGGGAGAAAAATGAAAACGCGAAGTCGAGCGAACATGAAGCGACGCGGTGGAGAATTCAAGCGATTTAAATGCTCGTCCCTGGAATCCGTTTCAATCCGACTTGCTCGCGGCGCAGACCCGCCCATTCGTCGCTACGATAATAATTCAGCGAGGCAATCCCGCCGGCCACTGTAAATACAGTCATTATGGTATTTAGATGATACGCCGACATGCTCGTTCTGTCCACGTGTAATCGATGCTCTCATGATATCGACCGTGACGTCACTGCGCGTCCAATAATAATTGGATGCATAACTGTACGCGGATGGTGCCTGCGAGCAGGGACCCTGCGTGCGTAGCTACGGAGCAATTTGTGTGGACGAAATTGGTGAGATCGGTGATGCGATGCAGAAGGTGTTCGAACACGATGTGACAACGGGGTGATATAATGATGCACTGGCATGAGGCAATGGACCAGGTCTGACGAATATCTTAAAACTGGGGTAGAGCCAAATTTGTGTTCCAGGTACTGTTTTGTTTATTTTTCCGGCAGATCGTCGAGGCTAAGGCAGAAATAGAGACGGTACAGGATAGTGCGACGTAGATCACCAGTTTGTTTATTATAAAATTATATAAGTAACTTTGGTAACTCGGATATTCGGATTTGTGTACAATTTTGCAAACATACGTCCAAACGGGTTGCAATGGCTTGAAAATTCAGATCTAGTCATTCATTAGTAGATTACCGAAATTCACTTATTGTAACTGCGTAGCAGACGGAGCGGATGTTGTCAAGGTGAAGAATTCACAGATTAGGAATTTTCTGTTTACAAATTTTCGAAAAATTCCATGGACTCGATAGAATCGTTTCAGTACGAAATATTCAATTTTGAATTTTCCAAATCCTCTAAAATTCGTACAGAATATTTCCGCATTGGTCTGTGATCGATGGTTAAGATTAACATCGCGATAAGGAAACACGCGATCATGCGAGTATTCTGACGTTGCGTCGCCAACAAATACGTCTTGCAGACTCCCGGAACTTTGATTATATGTAAGCATATGTATTCACGGGGTTTAATATCGCTCCGTTTCGCTTTATTACTTCGATATCAAGGCGCGAAATTATTCCGTGTCAATTAACGTGATTTAGAAGCTTGCAGCGCGAGTGATAAGCGACGCGAGTCGATACGAAATTTACGACAGGTGTCGTGAATGGGCGCCTTGACACGACATTTGCATTTCCACCGACAGAGCATTTGCATAGCGCTACCGGTACAACCTGCGATTATCGGTTCTCGGTGTCTTTATTATTAAATATCACACGTCGAGACAGCCGATCCGTTGCGTCGATGCCAGGAAAATTAGAAGCAACGTCTGCAATGATTATTGACGGCAAGAAAAATTACAGTGTAACCTCCTCGAGACTATTCTTCGTCTGGGAGGTTCGAAATTAGTTATTCCTTCTCGTACATGCACCGTGCAGTCTGCAATTACGTGTATCTTGAAGAAGGTACGAAGTGTATATTTCCTGTACACGGAAAGCTTCCTGAACGCAAGGCGTTCCTTCCCAGGAACGTACACGATCGGGTAATTAATTGTTCGTTTGTTATATTTGCATATACAATGTTCCTTTGAAATTTAATATTCATGTTACCAGATTCAGCTTTGTTGTGTATTGAAATTTGGATTAGAAATTGATTCAGTAGAAATGAACTGAATAAATAATTTCATGTTTGAATATCTGTGATCAATGTTGACCATTGATAATAAAACTGTAGAAATATAGCTAGTTGTATCTATAGGGTACATTGTTGAAATTTTGTATGGTTTTCTTCAACATTTGGCAATGACGATATTCGAAATTATAGCACTATTGTTAGATCAGTCAGAAGTACATTCTGAAATTCTCGAACCGATCTCCAGTATTGCTAAAATCAAGGATTTCGGTCAAAGAAACATTCATATTCGATTCAAAATTTTAGAGTCCAAGATCATTTTAAAATCACACTACTGTACGCGTTTAAATGCATATTCATGTCAGCTACAACATACAAGAGAAAAAAAATATGCAATGGCATTTATAAAAAAAAATGTTTCTTGCATCTTGTTTACACTTTGAAACCATTTAAATTACATCTGAACATTTTCTCGTACCGCCGTAGTTAACAATTGAGTGCCGTGGGGGTCACCGATGACCGACATCAGAGATTTAATTCAATCAATAACTATTAATCTTTATAAAATTCTGACAAATATTAATATCGCAATAATAATATAAACTACAAAGTATAAGATTGAATTATTACAATTTCTTTACTTTAAAATTTATATTAAAAACAGCAAATTAAAATATGTCTGACTAGGTACGGATGTCGTCACTGTGGCATTCAACGTGTTAAAGAAGATAATTAGGTGGCCTGGTTTACGTGGCCCATCCCGTATTATAATCTTCTGCTCCCACCGTCGTACATGCGGTGCGTCGTTGACCTAAACGTCATTGTGCGACCCTTGACCGTAGCAAAAAGAATGCAGTAAGACCTTTCCAATATTTTACATCTGTTCTCGTACATCCTGGAGGCGACAGTATGCAAAAATTCAGGTTAAATCGTGAAGAACTGTTTCGTGGAAGCACGTGCATGCGGGTTATTCGATAAGCTTCCGTTCGGGCCGACGATTCGGCGATCATGGCGTCGGATCGATCCACCTGATCGGAATTCTAATGAAAAACGTACGAACGGCGGTGCCTTCGGTACTTTTACCATGATCGAGAACGGGTAAAACGTACTCTGGCAGCCTTGTGCCAATTGCGATCGGCGGTAGTGCCACCGATCCCCTTTTACAATGCGTCGTACACAAATGAAAACGCTACCGGACGAAAATATGTGGGTTTCTGCCGTATTCGAACGCACCTCGTCCACCGTCCCACAAAAACTAGATCCGACCATACGCGGCTGAACGCGGGCAAAAAGAAAATCGTGAAAAAACGGAAAAGATTTTCCGTACACGCGTGTTCCGATCTTATGGCGATCAATATCGACACGCCGTACGGGTTCAATATTGTTTTAAAATCCTGAAATCGAACCTGTATCTGTCTGTGTTGTTGGATCAAATGGTACGAGGAATGTGCGATGGAATGTCTGAATTTTACTTTTAAAGAGTGTATGTATCAGGTTGATCGAAATATTCTGTAGAATTATTTCATAAATAAAACAATTCAGTCATTAATTGTTTCTGATTTAACACGTTGAATGTCACAGGGAAGACAGCCATACCTGGTCAGACACGATACAATATACTATTTTTAATGTAAATCGTAAAGGAAAAAAATATTCGGGTACTCAGTCGCGTTTTTATGTTCTTACGTTAATATTGCAACATGAAAATTGTTCAGGATATGTGTAATAAAAAATTGTTGTATAATTAAATTAAATTTGAAGTGCCGGTCATTGGTGACCCGCGCGGCATTCAACGTGTTAATATACTGTGTATAGTTTTCTATGACCGTCTTTCATGTACCAGGAAGCTGATTTATACCTCTAGGAAAAGTAATAAACAATAATTGATAATGATTTTTAAAAGCCGACTTCGACAATAATTCCTGATCAACCAATCAATTCAATTATTTCTGTTGAAGTTTACAAATAGGTGCAGGATGGAATTTTTAATTCATTGAAATATTCGTGTAACTTATATGATATAAATTATTTTGTTATTTATAGCATGTCTTTGTGGAGAAAAGGAAGTAGTATAATTCATAGTGAAATATGCTCTGACTGGATGGAAGTTTGAATAAAATTTATACGAATTCAAATGGAGCAAGTTCTCAGTTTGGCTGACCTGCACGGAATATTGCTACTTGCAGCCATTTCACTTATTCCTATGCTTTCTATAAAATTCACGAAAGTAGAGCTAGTCACACGAAGCGCACACCTGAAGGAGCTAACAACTCTTTAAGCACGTAGCCAACAAAAATTATTATATACGTTACGAAAGAATTATTCTGAAGTATCCGATAAACTCGAATTCAATTATAAATTAACTAATAAAATTATTTCGTCCATCTATATAAAAAGCACACCAAACCACGTATTAATGCTTGGATCCTCCATTTATAGGAACAAACATTCTTAATCTTTACTCAATTAAATTCACATTCTACGATTAACATAAAATTCTTCAGGCGTACTGACACTTATTATTGTCATAAAATATTGCTAATACAAACGTAACAAATATTAAATAACCCAATGATCACATACGTGTACATTCTTTTTCTCAGCGATCACTAAACTCTTTTAACAAGAATAATTACTTACTCAACAACCATAATAAATTCGCCCCGGAAGAGGTTAATTAGTGGAAAATTGTCCTGCGAGCTGCCGTTATCTATATAAACGCAGTATATGTGTTTTATCCGTCGTTAAAGCAAAAATGTGTACAATATCTCCGCGGCGAGGAAAAAGAATGCGTCGCGGACATTTTTCGGCTTTCCCATATTTTTGCTCGAAACTAACTATAAATTTCCAGAGCGTAATCGCTTGTCCCGCATTATTATGCCCCTGCTTCGGAAGAAGTAATCTAAGAAGGCGTGGCGTGGAGTATCGCGTTTCGTGGCGGCCGACAAATTGCGAATAAAAGCAACGAGCAGTGCTCTTAAAATCCACGGTTTTAAAAACGCTCGTAAAATCGATCCTTTAAGTATCCTACTGCTTCTTACCGTTTTACGCCGCAGCAAAGAAACGGAGGCAATCATGACGTTAATTAACCGAAGTAGTTCTCACGAATCGTGGGCAATAAACTATCCTATATATTTACGCTAACGTGAATGGTTGAACAATTATATCGTGATAGAACATACACACCATTTGTCTAGCATTGCTCCAAAATATGAATCCTGATCCAATACATTCCATTTTTCAGTACTGAATCGTTGGTTAATTACAGAAGAATAAAACCGCACAGGCGAACATAATACGCTTTTTCTAATTCCCTGCTTCTAATTCATTGAAAATAATTTCTTCTAATTCTGAACGTTTTAATTTTTTAAAGCTTCCAGCACTTACAAATACGTTAAACCATTTCTACTGTGACCTTAAGCTCTATATTACGATTCTCTCCATTGAAAGTTTACCTAGACCTCGATTCAAGACCACCACTTACGGCCTCTCAGAACATTACTCAAAGCCTGTATTTTCTCGGCGCTCACCGTCCAAACAATTCACAATACACCTTTAACATTAATAACCTCCTCTATTAAATTTCTCCAGCAAAATACACCAATACGAAGTTTCATAATTCCACGACTAAGAGCCCAACCCCGACGTCGCCTGAGAAAACGGGAATCGCGTGGAGTCACGGCGGAAACATACACCATAAATAGGGGGTACGTTACTGGCAGCGCTCGGATCGCTGACGAGGAAGTTCGTCGCCATGGAAAAATACTAATCGAACCTCCGACGATTATGACCCGCGAATTATAAGGCTGTAACGGTTTTGAGGAAGCGCGCGCGAGGCTGGACCGCGCGTTAAGCCGAGATGACTATAAAGATAGGAAGTTAGGGAGGTCATAGTGCGTTAACTGAAGCTTTAATCAATAAACTAATAGTTTCGCGACCGCGACCGCTACCGTGTGGAACTCTGACCCCCGAGCGCGCCGTCGACGTTTCAGAAAAAGAAAACCGTCATGGTGGAGGGGAGAAAAAACGTCCGCACCGCTGGGCAATAACCGTAAAACCGGCTTTTAATGTTCCGTACGCGTTGGGCTATCGTGCATCGTGATCGGACATTTTCAGAACCTCTTACCGGAGGAGGACGGGGTACGTATATATCGGCGGTTTCGTTTCTCGCCGCGTTTTCTCTCATAACTTTCATGCCGGCGTCCCTTCGGTACTTTGCGACCGCGAGGAATCACGGAAATCACGCGGAAGGGACGCCAAGGACGGGGAATTCTCCTGTGTCGTTCGTCTCGTTTATCAACCCTCATATTCATAACCGAATTTGTCTTTTGGTGTCAATTTGACACTGTGGTAAAAAATCGACATACTAGAAAGGTACACCCCTTTATAGTCTCTGTCCATAAGTGATGGGATACTTATCAAATTGGAAATAATGTCAAAATAGTTAACACGTTGAGTGTCACAGTGAAAACAGCCATACCTAATCAGACACGATATAATTTACTATTTTTTATATAAATCGTAAAGAAAGAAAAGATTTGAGTGCTAAATCGTGTTCTTCTGTTCCTATATTATTATTTTAATATGAAATTTGCTCAAAATTTTGTGACAATCAACGTTGACCCACAACATTCACCGTGTGAAGGAGTTATCGATGTGCCGAAATGTGAAGAAAATTTTTTCTTCGTAACAGGTGTTCGCTCCAATTCTTTTCTTATATCTTGGAAACTACTGCCTTTTCGACGCATGTCTACTCAATCTACTTTGTTTATTTCATTAAGCAATGTCACCATCAATTTTGCGTGTTACATCACGCTTAGGACAAAACTAAATTTTTTCTTAAACTTCGGAAAATTTCGCCATGCCCATGCATATTTCCTGATGCTTCTTAGTTTATTTTATCGAAATCCATACGTAGCAAAAGTTAAGAGTATCAAGTTTACAGCACCCCGTGTGTACTTCAGTTAAACAGTTCATATGCTGTAGTAGGAGGCTACATAGGCGTCTGATGTATTCCGTCAATATGTCCTATGAGAGTGAAACAGCTTACAAGTTAACATGTTTTCCATCTAAAATAATACAATACTTGTGTAAAGTGTGTTGCATCGTAATAGCGTTCACTGTGCGGAGTATGTCTGCTAACCACACTTTCAGAGCCGAAAGAGATAAGACTTTCGCTACCATGCATCAGACGTGTGTGACGCACCGATCCTTATCAGCAACTGACGTCAAATATTCGTGAACGTGATGCATCTACCAGTTCTTCTTTTTCTTTTTGTGTAACCCAGCATCTACTGCTATTGCCATTTAGCTGGGTACCTACAGTTCTAGGTGGGTTCCCAATCATCATGCATCTACCAATTCTCTCTCTAGATTCCAGCATATTACTTAGAATACTTTGTTAACCTCCTGGGTTGCGTTCTACGCATACAAAATCGTAAACATTCATCATAACGGTGATGGCCGTACGAGCTTTGGCCTTCCCCCACTCTGGATCCATTCCCCTCATATAGGCTGTGATCTGGTTCGATGACGGACGGAGGGGAATAGACCTAGAGTGGGGAAAGACCGCAGCTCCGGTGGCCATCACTGCATTAGATTGAATAGA
Source organism: Macropis europaea (assembly GCA_916610135.2). NCBI lineage: Eukaryota > Metazoa > Arthropoda > Insecta > Hymenoptera > Melittidae > Macropis > Macropis europaea. The sequence continues at coordinate 10,728,488 of OU744343.1, read as the reverse complement.
CATGCTAAGAATGTAGCGTGGTCTGTGGCAAATGGGTATCTAGATGATTAGCGGTAGCATCAGTAACAGAGGCCTGTTTGCAAGGACACTACCAGGCCTTGAGGTCACTGGTTTTCTTAAAATTTTTTAGAGAATGGTACTACTTATAAACATTATTATATTAAAATTATAGAACCTGCTATCAGGGATTTTCAGGATGTCTTGTCCTGAGAGTGAAGTGTCGATGATAAATGTGTACGTTCTTAATGTTTTCTTCACTGCTTGGAAATGCTTGGACCTCAGAATCGTAATTTCTCAAAAATACTTTAGAAGTGAGTTCTATAACTTTAATAGAGTCATTTATATATCGTGGGTTCAATTTTCAGATAGCCACGTTAATTGTTTCTCTACTTTCATTCTACTGCCCCCCTCAGCAGCGATGTATTGTATAGCTCATTTTTGAATTTTCATCGTCTCTTATTTATCCACTTCTAGCATTCACAAATTTGCTGCATTGAATCGCAACCGATAAAGTTCGAGTTACCAAGTTATAGTACTGAGCCCACGATACGCAGTACCGTCATTGTATAAAATTTGATCAAATTCATTGCCCTCTGACACTCATATACTCTTGACAGACGGCTCAAGCGTGACTTGCAATCCATCTGTTAAAAAGAACTGAAATTCAATTAACCCAGTACCCTGCCTTTCACCCCGGCGCACCGGAAAGCACGCCGGCCATTAACAGCAATGAAAATTCATTAAAAAGTTGTCATTCACAGAGTCTCATGCCTGATTCCCTTCACCGTTCTCCATTACGAACCAATATCCCGAACGTTTCTCTCCCATCCATTACCTTTCGAATGTCTCCGGAACAAAGGCTCGAATTAGAAGCAAAACCACGGACATTGCTATTCACCGCATGGATTTCCTTGATTAATAAAGTTACTCGATACCCGTTCGCTGTAAAAGGGGGCAAGGATCTATGGATCGGAGTCGCGCGGAAAGTCAATTTACTGTTCGCCAGGAGATCGATGATCGTCGCAGGGCAAGTAATCCTTTAGATGGTTTTCTCTCGAAAGATAGTCGGACGGGAAAAACGAGTATAAAAAAAGAGCGACGGGGAAGGAGAGACGGTGGAGGTTGGAGCGAGAGGAAGAGGGAGGGAACGGGAGCGGAGGGAAGGGAGAAAATGAGCAGTCTCGATGACAGGCGCGTGGCCTTACAGGGCGGTGGCCAGCTCCATTTACATTTACAACACCCGCCACTGCCTTATACGGCCTGTTATCCGGTCGTTCGATGACATTTCTCTTTTATTCCTTTATTTTCGTGCAGGCCGGCGCGGCGGGCAGCGAACGAAAGCCGCGAGAGCTCGTGCTTCAAACGGTTTCAAACGGAGCGCGGAAGTGCACCAGCACCGGCGACCGTTCGAGCCGATTAAAGTCGACTTTGCAGCTCGATCACGTACCCCGAAGACGGAACGTTTATATCCTCCCCTTCGCTTGCAAATTAACGCGCGTCCTTCCATCGTGGCCGGGGGAGAAAAAACGGCACGCGATATTTGTCGCGAGTTTTATGCCCGGTGCCATGCCGTCGAGATCTCACTCGTCGTCGCGGACGCAGCGGGAAAAAGTTGACGATTCGCGGAACACGGTGCTCCCGGCTCGCAACGATGATCGAAACGACCGGGAGGCTCGGTTAAAAACAGCGAACCGTTCGTACGGAGAATCGATTTGAATTTTTAGTCGTTGATTAGCGCCCGGTTCGATGAAGAAGTCGGAGTTGATCCGTTCGTAAAATGTTCTTTCCTCGCGCGGGCTATTTAAATGTAGAGCACCGTTCGCGAGCATTCGAACGCGTCGGCGCGGCAAGAAAAATCATTATTATAGTTACTGCGAAGTACGTACATCTATTATTTACAATGGCTTCTTTATATGGTTTTATATAAATTTCTTAACAGTACTTTAATCGAATTTCGTGCATGTATTTGCTCTAGAATTGAACGGAGACTTACAATTAGAATCGTTCGAATAATTGCACTGTTTATTATTGAAAGGGCGTATGTCCATGTTTTGGGGAAAATTAAGTCATGTTCATCAAAGATAAAGTGTTGTCAGTAACTTAAACTTCGGTTTATGAGACCCAATGAAACATCAAAAGTGTCTTTTGACATCTCCTATCGATTCCGATTGAAAAAACCGAATAAACATTATTTCGAAGGAAATTATAAAGTTTCTATTGCCTGGTGTAAAATTAACAAAAATGGATTTCAAATCAATTATGGTCGGTATATAATGTATATCTGTAGCTGCGTTAAAGTTTCAATCTTCGAGTTAAAACAAATTAATGAAAATGTTCCATTTCTTCTTGGTTTATGCCCTGGATTCACCTCCTAAAAAACTGACTTCGAATTAAAAATTACCAGCAAAAGAGAGCTCATTTTCCAATTTTTTAAGTAAAGAAGAACTTCCTTATACAATCAAGAAGGTCAATCAGAGAGTAAATTGTATTCTTAAGATTGTATTATTTTTAACATGATTTTTGAAAATACTTTCATATGTAATTTTCGAAAAAGAGTATTTCCTTTGTATTATAACAACTGTGTCAATTCTATAGCACAGAAAATATGAAATAACTTTTAAGTTTCGAAGAAATGTAAGTATTAATAATTCTCAAATTGGTTTCAATAAAACAAAAAAAATAGAACGTGCTATCAATAAAAGTAAGGCCAACACGTAAGCCGGTTTGCAATTATCAATGAACGTATGAGCATAAATTTCAGATATATCCCGGCTACAAACTGCGTTCGTGATACATGATCGAAGAATAATTAGCTGTTAATGACGACTGCCCTGAGTGCGGGTAATTCGAATCATTTTATCCAGGTGAGATTAGTAATTAGCTCCGACGGGCTCGCCTTATGGAGTTTTAATGTCGTTACGCGGTGATAACGAAACGAGCCGAGATAACTCTCATAATTGATGTTTCATTACAAGCCCTGGTGCCTTTTTATCGAGACTGTTCCGCTTAATGTGGAGCGATCGGTTTTAATTTATATACTTTGTTGCAGTCTGGAGTTGTTATACTTCCTTTCTCCTACGATGTTTTAATTTTATAGCTTTTTATATCGAAAAGTTTGTCAGAGAAAACGGTACAGCGTTCAGTACTGAGAAATTGAAAGCGAAAACGTTTTCAATAATAATGATGGAACGTTCCTTTTCAAATTTCTATTGTTTAATGTATTTTTCAAATCTTACATGCCTCAGCGAATACTCAATTTTCAACTTCTTGTATCTCGAAAACAAAGGCGTAGATCGCAAAACGGCAAAGAACTTTTCGATTTGCTTTGCCACGAAGAATCTACAATTCTAAGGTTGTACAATTTTTTAGGACACCCTGTATATTGACAGCAAGAAGCAATTCTTCAGTCCTTAACACGTTAACTGCCGTGGCGGTCTCCGGTCTGTTGAGTATAATTAATATTGTAATAAAAATAGAAGATTCAACTTGTGAAGTTGAAGAGTTATATAATTATTTCCTTCGTTACTTTAATTTGAAATGGGATATTATAGTATGTCTGACCAGGTATGGGAGTTTTCACTGCGACAGTAAGCGTGTTAACACAAACTCAGACAGTTTAGAAGTGACTGGAGCGTTCTGGTGGTGCATTTTTGCACATCCGGATCCGCATTAAATTAGGACAATTATGTTTTATGCGAACAAGGGTGGACTTGGTACAGCCGAAATGACAAGGCGAATGATCGATTGAAACGGACAGACAAAAATTGGTTCCTAAAATTGCATTCTGATATACAAAATTTAAAAAATGAAACTCATAGGCGTCAGGATCGTTTGTCGTATCATACAGTCTCGCGGCAATCGGCGGAGTCTGATGTTCGCCAAACCAGACACAACACCGGTCACGTCCATTGTGGACGAACCATTCACCTACCATCTGGAACACAGGGAATTCTCATCGGCGTGTCGTAACGCGCGTGTAGAGCTGCGTGCGGTGATTGCGGCTTTACCGCGATATTACGGATTTTACGATGTATTAACGGTAGCATGAAATCGGTAATTGCGAGCATTTACAGCATGGCCGTCCGCCCTAACGAGTTACATATCTTTCGAATATTAGACAAGCTGAAAAGCAGCTTTGATACATCAATCGTAAACGGCGGAAAAATGATAACGACGTAAGGGAAAACGACTCCTGGAAGTCCGTATCTCACGCTGCTGGAGCCGACCGACCCACCGAGAGGTACCGTTCGCTTTACGATGCTGAAGCGAACGTATGTACGTAAGTACGTACACATGGTCATTTGTTTCGTTTGACGATCCCTCGCCTCGCCGTCAGATACGAACTTTCGCAGCGTTTAGTAGCAATCGACATACCGTGAACATTAATTTATGCGGTGCACGGTGGATCGCAACGTGTGTTTCGCGGAACGGTCATTTCACGGCTCGTTGGAAATTTATGCGGGGAGCGGTGCCTCGGGACGACTGAATTTTACGCAGCAGCCATCTTTCAGGAAGGGACATTTATACAGGGTGTCCGGCGATAACTCCCGGCGCATGATCGTCGTGACAAATGATGGAGATTATAAATTTCTTTTTTGCTCTTCTTCTGTACAGGGTGCTGTGGCGTTTGCTGTACAGCCGAGAAGAGGGCGACTCTTCGTGAAAGAAATATCTACTATAGGAAGCTGTATGTACGTGTGTTTTGAAATGTTCGACATTGTTTAAAGTAACATTTTTTCCCCTTACCATCGTAGAACTAATTCTTTATTTTTATCATTAAGATCGAACTGAGTTTGGTGTTTGTGAAAGAAGTGGAATGGTAGCTGTCACCTCTGGACAAGAATTTTTTCAGCATTTATATGATGGAATAAAACGCATAATTTTGTACGCGTTAATATAGAGAAAATATGTAACATATGTGTTTTAAATTATTTCACGATGACGATAAAATAAGAATTTTCATATAGACATTTCATATAGACGTTTTCATTTTGACATTTTACGTCAGCATTTGGACACAGTCTAGGCAATCAGAAGCAGTCACTTTACGCTTTTTAATTTTCCTTGTGTATTTTTCATTGGTAAATATCTAAGTTACTATAGTTACGTTTTATAACGGCAATATATGCTGAACCTCGCCCATTCACTGTAATTGCGATTATTGTCCATTCTGTTCTGCTGATTTAGTGTAGTGCAGCAATTTTTAAACTGTGGTCCGTGGATCCCTAGGGGTCTGAGAGTTAATAGTCAGTGGACCCGCAAATGATTTTCTAAACTAAAATTTGATTTTTTATTTAATTTCATTATTAAAAGTATAATAAAAATGGCTTGTATACATGGAAATATTTTCTTACGTTGTACTAAGCAAACGTGTAGAGTTAATGATTAGGGGTCCGGCAGAATGCACAATATATGAAAGAGGTGCTCGGACTCATAAAATTTAAGAACCGCTGGTCTAGTGTATGTGTAATGTCGATATTATTATTATAATTAATAACTTCCCAAGAAAGCAATTCTTAATATATTAGATCACAAATAAATATTCTATTGTGTGAGAACATTCCACACAGAAATTAAAAAGAATAATGGACAACAATAATTCCTCTCATTTTGACAATTTACTCGCAACTCGCACGCCTCAGCTACACCACCCAGAAGGTAACACAGCTCACCCAACCATTCCTCGTAATCAAGCCGAAGAGTTCATAATCACAAAGTGTGAAATAACAACATGTTCGAAAGGAAATAATCGCCGCGGAACGAGCCTCTGTTTCGCCATCGTCGTGGCGCGATCGCTTGTTCCAGGCTCTTTTCTCATCAAACTTTTCCTAATGATCTCTAACTCCCATTGACGTGTACCTACATTGTGCACGATGCAAATAGCAATCGATGGTGCCATTAGGCAGAGGCGGGCGAGAGGGATTCGCTGATTGGCCGGATAGCTCAATCGCGACGAGTAAAACTAATTTGCTCGAGACGAAAGGTGAATACTCATGCTAATAAGGGAACACGGTATCCCTATCAGCCGCGCGACTCGCTCAGGGTTAACGAACTTAATTACGACCGAACTCGAAGATGCGTTCGCTTGTAAATTTCCGCCAGCCCTCCTCCTCCACCCCTTGCACCATCGTCTCCTCCCACGAAGACGATCACCGTGTGTCGCGTTTTATTCACGATCATCGTTTTACAGTTACGCAGAGAGACGTTGCACCGGCAGATTTTTCTCGTTCATTTAATTACGAGGCGTGAGGTGCCACACACATACACGCGGCCGCTAGGAACTCCGCGGTACCGTTACGGAAAATCATGCGTGTTAAAACAGCAAGAAACGTTGTTTGCTTGGTCCGGCGGGCGCAATAAATAATACGTAATTACCGGAGTCAATGGGCGGCCGGTACGCCGCGCAGAATACGAATTACACGTCGAAGGAAATATTAATTTCGAGCCGCGACACATTCGACACTCCGTGATCGCCCATAATCACGGTCATTACGGGGACCCTTGATGACCACCGCGACGAAAATCGTCGCCGTACTCCTCGACCGCATCCCGGCAAAACAGTGTAATTCGTACGCTCGTTTCGCCAAGCTGACGTTCGCCGAACGATGAAATTTCTGCACCTTTGGCGAATAAATTGGAAAGTGTTTCTCATGGTAACGCATAATTTAAATAGAAGGGTACAAAAATTCGAGTTTTGACGGCTGAGCGTTTATTGCATTTAACGAAGAAGTATAATTCGTACGCGAGTTTCGCCGAGCTGATGTTCACCGAACGCTGAAATTCGTACGTTTTCGGTGAGTAAACTGGAGAATGTTTCTTATGATTATGCAGATTTTAAAGGAATATGTACAGAAATGCTGATTCCGACTGCTGAACATTTATTGTATTTGAGGTGATGTATAAATTCTTTCACTGAGATCAGTATGTATTACAAGTATGTAACTCAGTATTAACATGGTAGGTGCCATGCGGGTCACAGATGACCAGCACTTAAAATTCTGTTGAATTACATAACTGGGAATTCTTATATGATTTAGGACGATGCTAATATTGTAGTAATAATATAAAATAATACCTGTGTGTTTAAATAGTAACAGTTTTTTCCTTCTCCATTTATGTTTACGATGTTACTGCATGTCTGACCAGAGATGGCTGTTTCCACTGTGGAAGCCAATGTGTTCAAAAAAATTCATTTACGTCGTAAATTAATTTAATTTGGGACCGTAATAAATGTATACAAATAATGTAAAATGCTGTTCAATTGAGAGTTACGTTTATTCCTATTTTTTAAGTGTACTGTTTTCCTGAGCCACGTTACACGTTTATATATTTCCGGGTCATAGTGATCCGATGTGATAAGGTTTGAAGTTACGTTCAAATAATTGTAAGTATACGTGTAATATGAAACATGATTGTGTACTTAGACGTGAAATATTATTACTTAATACTAAAAATACACAAGGACTGTCGAAACGTAAATTTTGTTTAAAGAAGCAACGTCAATGACAAGTACATGAAATTATTTTTAATTATTCAGAGGTTATGAATTTATTTTGATATTCTGCAATCTGTACTTACTTAACCCCCCACCCATAAACGTGGAAGAGAAATGATGATTTCTACGTAGATCTCTATGTAGGCAAATTTGAAAAAAAAAATCTATTAGAAGGAGAGACGTCGATTTTGAACAACACTTTTGCACATAAGTTTTAATAGTCCAATTTCTGACAGTGCATTACAAAATAATTCATCTGCATTTTAACACAGTGAATTTAGAGAGTTGCGATTACGCGATGATTTGCGATTTAACGGAGGATAGCTGTTGATTAACGACTCAAGAAAATAATCGCGTTTTTTACATGCATAATATAGCGATACGTATCGTGCAGACATACATTTATGCGATCGTTAATCCACGTTACTGTATAATCATTTATTTCACAAAAAATGGTGGATTCGCACCAGGCATATCATACTACATGTAATATCGTTCATGTATGATTTAATGAAACTAGATTGCGTACAAAAATATTCTAAACTACTCGTGTAATAAATTCATGAGTAATTACAGAATCTCGTAAACGATCAATGAATGCTGTGTTCGTAGCGTAACATGTATTTAATGATTCAAATTATTATGCATTTTACAAATTAAAATCTGTTATAGAACTTGAAGGAAAACGCTCGACAATATGTGTCTGTTTAATGACTGGAAACTACTAGTTAAGTTCTAGCCGCAATTTCAAAAAATTTAGTTCAAACTCTGATTATTTTCTGGATTAGGAGAACAGATTTCCGTAAATCGCTCCGTTTTCATAATTTCAATTGCATTGGATCGAATTGGATATTTAAGCTTAAATAATAATAGTGCCTCTGCCCATTGTTTCTGAGACGAAAGCTTAAATTCGTAAGAAACACAGTATTGCTAACATTTGCGTTTACTTGACTGTTCATTGCAAAATAGTGTAGTTAAAATAAGGTAATGGAA